>OY735256.1:1665809-2002809 GCA_963457715.1 Argyresthia albistria
GTCTGGAGAATACTTAGAAAACATTGCAATTATGTTCCCCATGATGCATAGCGCTCTACACTGTCTGTATAAATAAATGTCTTTGTCACCTTTCTTGTTTTTAGTGGAAGTAGCTGGGCTGACCCACTTAGTAATAATTGCGTTACAGACTACACTTATTTTTTTGGTGCTAATTTAAAATTTATTGCAAACAATCATTAGTTAAACATAAAAAGTACCTATGTACGTATTTTTAGCAGTTAAAAGGTTAATTGAGCAGGTGCCTAATTATTACTATTTTTGCCGATATTTATAGAAATTCTTGCAGACTCGATGAAAATTCCAAGAAAATGCTGCTGTATATTGGCTTCAAGTGTGGATATGTAACATGTTGTCGGTCAGCAACCTTCGTCTAATGGTCTAATGACACGTTAATGCGCCCGGGTCATGCTCGGGTAGCGTACTTAACTGTAAAGCGAAGATAACACTTACAACCACTGTTTTAAACTTTTTTACCTACTTATATCCCTGAACGGTTTGTTTGCCCCGCATGCATATCCAATGAGTCAGTAGACCGTGCACTGGTTGATAACCCATCCTACAACCGTGATGAGGGGCTGTCCTTAGATACCTACCTATCTTCGTTATAGCTTCGATGTTGACGTGCGGTTCAAATTCAAGGATAATAATGGCCGGGAAAGTTAAACAAATTGTTTCAAATTTCTAACACAATTATTTACTTCTATTATTCCAATTATAATGTTATGACCATGTTAATGTTCCTATAATAAGTAAGTAAGTATCTCCCGAGAATCCAATTAGGAAAAAAGCAGGCGCCCTCATTAGATATCAAATAATATCCTTGCTTTTAATGTTGTAATTATAAAGACAGGTTCATTGATTTATTTCTAACTTACCAAGTTGACATAAAACAATATACTTCTAAGACACATTTTTAATGTTTGCAAACTGTTCTAATATCACTTCAATAATTATTATTTACTCAGTAATGGACACTGGTATACGCAAAATTTTCTTCGAATGTGAAAATTATACATTCGCGCTGTGAGGAGGGCGTGCGGTCGGCGCACTGCCCGAACAGACAACAAGTGGTGTTCATTATAACGGGAGTTCGGCCGGGAATCCTCACAGCGGCAGCGGACGGACGCCTACCGTCCACCAAACAGATCACCACCAGTCAGTATTTACCCAACAAACAATTCATTGACTACAACGCCATCTAGCGGACATAAGTGGCAGCTCTTGAAACTATTGCAAAATACGCACGAAATACGTGACACTTTATACCGGTTTTCATAGTTCCGGTTTTATTAAAAATGTACCTAGTACAACACTAATTCGAATTTCCGTAACAAACATGGCCGCTCGGCCGCCGCTGCTGACGGAACTTTGCTTGATTGATACTTTCAAACAAAATAAATACAAAACTACATTTCTACAACCGTAACAAAATTAGGTAGTTATTGCAACAGATACAAAACAAAGTTTGAAGAAGTTCACATTCATGTCGAAAACAGCGCCGAAAATACAGTGTCACACGACAGCAAAATATCATTCGAAGACACAATAACTAATAAACAATGGAATTCTTACGTGAGTTTAACCCACACCATACTCTAGTTGCATTCAAAACATCACAAATACGCTTTTACAAGTTATTAACACTACCCATTGGCGCCTTACTCAGTTTTCAATCAGCTGTTTGTCAAAAGCTATGTCTATCCCGCTCTCACCCGTAGACTCATCATCTATCCTTCCCTTTTACGTAAGTTTCAATTTTGGGCATTGCTATTTTCGTACATTACCTACTATCATGATACGAAGTGGAGATCCTAATTTTGTTTTCTAATGGTTCTGTTATGTTCCTATCTCCCATGCGTTGCTAATTTTGTTCTAGAATTTAGACCAAACTGAAGATAAGAGACATGGAAGTTGCTGATATACCCCTGATAACAATAGACAACCAGACAGACTCAAATACAACCAAAGAATGCAGCATTACATACTCATTGAACGCAGATAGCAAAGAAATAACATTCTCGTACACTTCCAGTCAGAATGACTCTGAACAAGACTCTCTCAAGCCTAATTCAATTGAGAATACTCGGAATAAATCAGACATTGGAGATGGGGGAGCGAGATACCATTGCGAGTACAAGGACTGCGAAAGAACTTACAGCACTGTGGGCAACTTACGAACCCACATGAAGACACATAAAGGTATAGCGAACGATAGTATAGCTACTTTTGATTAGCAAAGAATTATAATGTACACTATCCAATTGAATTGAAGGATGGTTACTCTAGGGTATTGCAATTGCAATACCAAGCTATGGCAGGATAGTTTAAACATATGATTTGCTTTAATTTGTATGTTAAAATTTTTACTCATAGGAATTCTAACAATATTTCTGAATTCCAGGTGAATACAGGTTCAAATGTCCTATGCAGTCATGTGACAAGGCATTTTTGACATCATACAGTCTCAAAATCCACGTCCGAGCACACACAAAGACGAAACCATTTGTATGCAACATGGGAGGATGTCGGAAAGCATTCAATACACTTTATAGGTCAGTAAATAGTTATTTGACCAGCATCCTAAATGAATAACTTATAGCTTACTTAAACCCATGGAGTTCCTATAAAATTCCTTCCTAAAAAATTATTTTTTTTGCGTTCTCGAAAACGTTTTATGATCTCGAAAACGTTCCTGATCGAGGCTATGGTCTACAATAGTTTTGCCTTAAATCAGTTTTAGTTTTGGCAGCACCAAACAAAAAGTAAAATTTTGTAAAATTTTGTAGACCAATGTCATGTGGTCAGACCAGAAAGAGACGATATTAGAGTGTTTGAGAGAGAGAGATAGAGATATAATATTATTGTTTCTTTTTCTCAGACATTTTTATGTGAAAATCTGTATTCCTCTCGCTCCGAAGTCTATTGTTCTCCATTGTAAGTTTGTTTGGCCTATGTCCTATCCTATACCGATTATTATACGATAATACAATACAATTTTTAAAAACATGAGTAATTTAACCTGATGATGTACTGCTTGGATTCATGCCAAAATGAGTTGAATAGCCGATTTCGACTTGTACAGTGCTACTAAAATCTGTCTGCACATACTATACTACACCCTAGAGCTAAAACTGTACATTTTGGTGACAGATTGTCATCCCAATAAAGAATAAACATGATTGTTGAATTCATTACTGATGAAGTGGCCTATGATATTATGTTCAAAACACAAATGAAAAAATCGGTTAAGTGCGGGTCGGTATCGCACACGAAGGGTACCGTACCATCGTACAACAAATCAAAAGCACTCAAAACAATAAAAAAATAAACAAAAAGAAAATTTAAAAAGTTTATGCCTTCACGAGATTTGAACCGACGACCTCCGGATTGAGAGTCTACATCATACCGGCTGAGCTACCACAACCATGTGGGTTGACGCGAAATATGCTATCATATTTAAATGTAGTATGTGTCTATGACATGGTTGCTATGACAATAAATAAACAGTTTCAGTCAAGATCTCCATTTTGAAATGCGTAAGTGTATCTAAACACGTCTCTTGTATCGGGGCCCCCTTTAATTTGCAATATCTCTCGTATTTCAGTATTTGTGGTTGGTGCGGCAACAGATATACACATTCTGTGAAAATTTCAGCTTTCTAGCTATTACGGTTCGTGCAGACGGACCCGGTGACAGACAGGACGGACGGACGGACAGACGGACAGCGAAGTCTCAGTAATAGGGTCCCGTTTGGCACCCTTCGGGTACGGTATCCTGAAAAAGCAGTTCAGATTCCCTTTAATAAAAAATATTAGATTTTATTTTAAGTAACTAAGTAGTCTATAGCTGCGGCGATGGGTTAGCCCCCCTGTCACGCAAAATTAAGTTTTGAGTAACTGCACAGAGTGCTCATCCCATACAAATTAGAATTAGTAACCCTTCGTAAAAAAGAGATGGCGTGAGGAGTAAGATTTGTACTTTAAACGCCATGGTTTCAGTTAACAGACTTCTAGGTGGCGCTAATCTTAGAATGGATCCTGTATATCTTAGCGCCATCTCGTGGTATTTGCAATTGTTCTATGGTGCTCCACCAAGCGATAATGGCCTTGAAGCTTCCGTAGCATCTCAGTTTACGCCGGTGTCATATTTTGTTCTAGGTGGTCTATCTGTAGTTTTATTATGTAAGTATCTGTGGCAACTGGCTAAAAACGTCCGTCAATAAAAACAAACGTTATCAAAATCTGTCCACCTGTTTGACTGTAGTAACACAATAAAATAGCTGTTTGTGACTTGTTTCAGAATATTTACATTGGAGAAGTTTCTTATTTTTATTCCACCACTTACATATTGTAATGTTATCTATTTTGGTGACGTTGACGCATCCTCCCACAGTCTTTAGTCAGCCATGCCAAAAGATCTGTGTGATAAATTCATATTTTTGGTGGTCTAATCAATTAATTAATTGCGTACCTAACAGATTACTGTTTTGATAATATCATGAGTGTTTTGTGTTGAAGTTTTACGATCACACACATTACATCACATGTCCTTGACTTTTGCTTCTTGGGGGGCAAATGTCGCGCTATCAAGATCATCACCATCGACAGATTGTTTCCGCCCACTGCTGGGTATAAGCCTCCTCCCCTTTGTGCCAACTTATCCGGTCCTGTGCCAATCGAATTCAGGTCTTCCCCGCAATATGCGTAATGTCGTTGCTGGCTGCCGGTCGACCCACGTTTCTCTTTTCCTCTTTCGGCACCCACTCGGTCAGGGATCTACTCCACCCACCTGTTATCACCTCACCTCGCCAAGTGCCCCGCCTGCACTTGAGTCTAGAAATACGGTTTCCGACATCTTGGACCTTAGTCTGTCGCCTTATTTCTGTGTTGCGGACTTTATCTAGGAGTGTGATGCCTAGCATAGAACGCTCCATGGCTCTTTGGGTTACTCTCATTTGTTTAATCAGTTCCTTTGTAGGAGGCATCCATGTTTCGGCACCATACGTCATGGAAGGCAGCACACATTGGTCGAATAGTTTGGTCTTCAGACATTGCGGTATCTTTCGATCCCGATTTAGATTTCGATTTCGGCGAACTCCAAACGAAGGAGTCTCTAGGAGAATATATCTTTCAAAAAACTCGAAAATATAAATATATTTATATTTTCAAGTTTCTTGAAATCTGCCCATCCTAGCTGTATTTTCCTAGAGACCTCCTTCGTTTGGTGTTCTCCGCCAAAAGATAAACAAGATATACATAATGCTCGACCACCTCTAAGTGTATATGACATAAAATTATGGCAAAAAGCAGGACTACGATTGCGCAGTAAAACAATAGTAAAAAATATTGTGCAGGTAACGTGAGTAACGTCACTTCGAAAGACACGACACTGAGAACCATGTACGCAACTGTGCATGTGTTGAAATATATGGGAAATCAACACATTGGTTTTTTACGTACTTTTTCAAAGTAATCCAGCTCGAAATGATTATTTTAGGTGGCACCAATTAAGCCACTAATTCGTGGCATAAATTTCAAACTGATAGTCATGCGCGTTCCGGAATTATTCCATAATATCGTAAAGTCTAGCTGTAATCCGCACAGGGGTACCTTTATAACTCGGAGATCAATATTTCTGAGACTGGGCATGTCGAAGGCGCTAATTCCTGAGACCTCAATCAAGTTGATAGGACCTATCGTTTGCTTACACGAGAAATGAGGATTACAGCTAGACCTCTAGCTGTAATCCTCACAAATGTTAACTTCGGAAGTATGATGGCACTAATTATGTCGATTTTGGCACAAATTAGGCACTAATTATTGGCATTTTCAGAATTCATTTTCATGCAGGTTTCAAATGTGAGGATTATAGATCGTCGTAAATGAGATACGCGGTATCAAAACAGATAAGGTATGTCGACCATGGCGATAAACTCGATAGCGCGAAAATTTGGGCCCTTGATACTACAAAATTATAACTATTTCTCTGTGTAAACAATAATTACGTGTTGCGTAGGATAAACTTAGATCCCGGCTACTACTCGTATCACTGCTTGGTGGTAATAGCACGTAATAACCAGTGGTCGGCGTTAGGTGTGCTATGTCGCGGGATTCATGAATGCTAGCATAATGTGGACATACCTTATTCTGGGATTAGATCTTACTTTCCGGGATTCGCATTTAATTAGTTAATTCAAGAGGAAACAAATTTGTAACTTGGTATTTAACCCTCGGGGTGCCTGGTTGACCCACCAGGCACCCCAAGGTCTATTTACAAATGGATCTTAAATGTTAAAATAAATTCTTTAAAAATGGAACATATTGGGAAACTCATTGTTATTTTTTTTACCAATGATGATGACGATGACTGCTCTGGTTCTTATTCTACTGAAGAAGATATAGAATGAAATGGTCCATAGTTTTAGTTTATTTGTATAAAATCAGATGATTTGTGAAAATAAATGTTGATTAATACTTTTGATTTTTGTATTATTTAAATACTTATCTTGATAAAACCTTTCTAATTTCACCATTTGTTCTTAACTTAATAAGACCTATTGTATCACCTGTATACTCCTGCGGGCCTAGCATGACAGCCAATATGTTGACGCGCCGTGAAAAGTGCGGTACAGAGCTATTTATGCCGCATCGCTGTGTCCGGCTTTTTCCGCGGCGCGCGTCGACATAATGGCTGTCATGCTAGGCTCGCTGGTGTATCCATAAATTTAACTCGCGTCAATATTTTTGGCTTCCCCTGAAGTTAGTGCAATCCGATGCGCAGAACGCAAAACGCACGGTGTCAGCGGGTCGGCGCGGGGTGGGGGGAGAAAGAAAAAACTAACAGCTAACAATTAAAGGGAAATATTGCTACCTATTAATTAATAGGTAATCAATAGAATTTTCGAATCCCGGAATCCTGGTGTATATCCATATTATTCATAACGTTTGAGGTCATTCACCCTAAATAGCACACCTAACGCCGACCACTGGTAATAACTAATAGTACTACGTACAGAAGGTTCACTCCCGAACAAAAGTCAAGGTTAGGCGCAAAAAATATATTTGTCTATGCTACTGCATATGCTCGCATGCGAAATTGAAACTTATCGTATGACACGAGCGTTCATATTCCATTAGACACCGCTGACACGATGCCGA
The DNA here is from genome assembly GCA_963457715.1 of Argyresthia albistria. Classification (NCBI taxonomy): domain Eukaryota; kingdom Metazoa; phylum Arthropoda; class Insecta; order Lepidoptera; family Argyresthiidae; genus Argyresthia; species Argyresthia albistria. The sequence goes on from OY735256.1 coordinate 1,672,988, forward strand.
TCACGCAGGGTTGCGAATCGCACTCAGTTGTTTTCGGCGTCATTCCACGCGGCTAGCCCGCGCACCGAGAGCCGAGCGACAACCATGTGACAAAGACCGACTGGCGCGTATAGCCGGCCGAAGATACCTAATCATTATGCAACAGTTTCATAAACTAATATTGTATACTACCGCCCGTTCGGAAGTTGTGGGCTTAGGGATGGAGCAAATCAAACGCCGAGTATCATACTCGGGAACGTGCCAAAAAACAATGGCCCCGTACTGTATGTATACTAGGTATGTTATGTGTTGCAGTCATTTACATAATTCAGGTCTAACTCATAATATTCCAGGCTCCGCGCGCACCAGAGGATACACAGTGGCGACACCTTCAACTGCCGGTCGGACGGCTGCCCCAAGTTCTTCACGACTCTCAGCGACCTCAAGAAACATACCCGCACGCACACACAGGAACGGCCGTACAAGTAAGTCTTGCGTCAAAGTCGAAACTTCTTTATTATTGTACCGTCTCATCAATAAAATCACTCTACTCTTCATAACTTTTTCAAAATTAGTCTTAAAAATATTATAAAAATATATTTATGATCATGCGCTTTCAATTGATATGTCACACGGCATATTTAGTTTTTTTTTTTAATTTTATTTTTATCATTTGGCCCCCAAAAGTGGCCCTTACATTCCATATTTATATATTTACATTTCACCTCTGTCTTTGGGTCACAGATATTGATATGTGTACCGATTTTCCACTTCATCGGTCCAATATGTCTGTAAATTGCCTGTGACGGACGGCCGGACGGACAGACGCACGAGTGATCCTGGGTTTCTTCTTCTGAGATACGAAACCCTAAAAAGTGAATTTTATGAAGTTGTAGGTTAGCTGTCAAGTTACTTCTAATGGGCCTATTAGACTACGCTGTCGGCAGGGCCCTGTCTGACTCACTGTCTCTTTCTAGTCGTTCCATCAGAGTGAGACGTCTATACAAATCGTGCCCTGCCGACAGCGTAATGTAATAAGCGCTTTAGCATGGATAGAGTGTACGACCTTAGTACGTCGTCGTATCTCGTCGTTGGTTATGTGGGAGTACTTTGGGAGTACTCTATGTAATTGTAATACCCGCAGATGCCAATCAGCCGGTTGCGGCAAGTCGTTCACGGCCTCGCACCACCTGAAGGCGCACGCGCGCACGCACAGCGGCGCACGCGCACCGCTCACTAGCGCCAGGCACGGCCTGCGCGGGCATGGCGGGAAACACGTATGTAGTGAACCATTCTATCCTTCTAGTCTTAGGGCCCTGCAGGGCTACCATAAGGCCACGCCACTCAAGTCGCCTAAGGCTGGATTTTACCAACAAAAATGTATACGAGAATAACTATCCTGGAGATAATTTGTATGATAAATGAGTAATGACAGTTCAAAATCTTATCTAGGTGATCTTATCTGTTGCCTATGAAAAAGTTGAAGATACTCTCGAGTAAAAGTTACTCTTTCATTGGTAAAATTCGCTGTCACTTAGGCTAAGTGGCACCTGCTACTCAAAACAAGTGCGCGCGCATCGTTTTACCAACTCGCGAATATGTTTCAAAATGTACACACAACCACGCAAAACTGTCAAGAGACGCAACTCGCGCATGAAACGCACCCTCCGGAGATGTTGTCAAACTTGTCACACAAAAATTCTAAATTCGCGACTCAAATTCGACTACTATTGTAGTGAGTTCTCATTCTGACCAATTTTGTATACTTAGGTACTTACAAACCAAAAAACTGATATCACTGAGTGAAAGGAATAAGTGAATAAAGGCAGGAATTTGAATCCAGGTCTTCTCGCTTCAGACAAAGCTGCTATGCACCTGTAAATTATTGAAGAAATAAATAAACTGAAAGTATGATGACAATTGGATTTCCGATTGGTCTTTGATCTCTACAAGATAAACGTAAAAAATGTTTATTCACAAAAAATACTGATACTTTTAGTGTTTGGTTAATTAATGTTTTTTTATTCTTCAGGTCGTTCCCGAAACGCTGTCTCCAAACAGCACGTCGCAAACCCCGTCAATAGTGCAAGTCACAGAAACACCTGTCAAACCTGTCAACGACTTGCTGAACTGGGATGTTCTACTCGAGTCCTTTGGTAGATTCACCACCGAATCAAACTCCACAGACGGCAGCTTAGAAGACATCACCAGGGTCGATCATCTCTCGAATAATACTGTAGATATCACTGAGTTACTCTTTGACAATGCCAATGACAAACTAACAAACAGTAGTATTCCTGACGGTTTTGATCTGACGAGTATCAACTTGTCATCCTTTATGACGCCGATCGAACCCAAAGAATGCTGGACGGACGGGAATTTACCAATGAATAATCAATGGAAAGAACCAAAGGGGTTAGAGATCAAGTTGGAAACCAAAGCCATGCAGCTGGCTTTAGCCAACGAAATTGAGGTCCAAGCTCCCTGGGTTGACGTTAGTGCACTAGCAGCATCAATCTCCGAAACGCCAGTCAGTATAAAAGAGAAAAGTCCAGAAAGCTTTTTTACAATGGCGACGTTTGTCCCCACTCACATGCAGAGCTATATCGATTTGAACCCTGAAGTCGCAGCTATGAACTACCAACAGGCCTCGTTCGATCTCAACACTCCGCCAATACTCAGCGAGAACAAGGTATACAATGATTCGGAACTGGTGACCAATCTGTCTTCCAACAAACTGGACGAGGTTATTGACAGCTTACTCAAATGCCCGGAGACTATTGAAGATCGCCTCAACACACCTCCGCCTTCGAAAGTGCAGCACAACATTGAAATCAACCCGTCGAACTCCGTACTATTCAACACTGACCTCGCGTTAGAAGACACTCTGCTCTTTGACAACGAACCAGCATCAGACATGTACGTTGTCAGAACCGAGAACATTTTCGGAAAAGAGATGGCGAAACGAAACGTCTTGAAAGACTTGACGAGCGATGCGGGGATATGTTGCTGCGTCGATTGCAAATGCGACCCAACCGACGGCGAATGCCGGGATTGTAGCGAGAAACCAGTTAAAACATGTGGTGATGACACTTGTTCTTGTGTCGACTGCAAATGTGATCATCAATCAATGAAGTGCATGATTGGTTGCGGACGAGCCACAGACACGAACCACAACACTTTCCTAGACTACCATCGTCGCCACAACAACTCCAATCTAGAAGATTTAGGCGTCTACACGCATGAATGCGATGAAACTTTTGCGGAAAGTCTGGCTTGTTCGTGCAAACATTCTAGTGATCCTGGACATCAAACTGGATCGTCAAAAGAGCCTGATTCCTGCTGCAACAGCTTGTTGAAGTCTGATGCATCGTGCAGCAGCGCGGTTAAGTCTGATCCATGTTGTAGCGGCACGCCAAAGCCAGATGGCTGCTGCAGTGGGTCAGGACCTCAGAAATCTTGCTGCATCACAATTTGCTTCAAGAAACTCGATGCATTTAAGCAGTTTTTGACACAGAACAATTTTATGAATCCATTGAAGGCGCATTCGTCGAGTTCGTAAGTTGCTTCGTTAGTTTGCTTTAGTACTTATTTGGCTGCTTCTTTGACGTACATTTCTTTCGGGCTGCTAAGAATTTCTGTGGTTATATCACATACTTTACAATAGAGAGGTTCCATGATAATAAATTGGTATCTTTGAAGGCCCAGATAGCGTAGTAATGCATTTATTGTTGTTCATTTTGTCATAAGTCAGATTTACACTTACACAACTCAACCAAACTATAACACGACTGTAGTGAAAAGATCCAGTGTCGCTAAGATTTATGACTTATGTGTAGAATCACCAGAATTTACATTGACAAAGTGCCTTCGTATTATGTGCCAAAAAAATGTAAGTGCCTTAATAAAATATGCATTGTATAGTGCATTTACAGTAAGAGTAGTCTTGAGCAAGCTCCAATTGTTTTCTGGGAGCATAATAAATTTATTCTATAAGTAATACAATGCAATGAGCTAAAGCTAAAAATAAATAATGAAGTAAGTATCGAAACTATTAAATAACCGGTTGAGTCCGTTCCCCTGTCACTCACTCACTTCTGCTATCTCAGCTTCTATAAATGCACTGTATAATATGTGTATGAGGTAAGTCCTAAAAATACATATATTTCTTGGTCTTATCAATGCAATAATGAGCAATACTCTATATATTTTATTTGTCAACTGCCTATTTTTGGGTACAGTTTGATGTTTTAGTTATAGTTACCAGTACAAGTCAATTAAGATTTATGAGATTTTAACGTAAATATTTACAGAGTATATTTATGATGCCTATAATTGTACATAGAAAAGAGTGGATATAAATAAGATTATCTCCTATATAATAGTATGTACTTACATTACTCTAATATTATGTAATATTCACTGTCACAAAAGTAATTTAGTGAGGATTTTTGGGAGAATTTTGTACTTAGATTTGCTGAAAATGTGAATTATGACTATTTAATTATCCAAAAATGAATTAAGTGCCTTTTTAAATTATGTTTACTTAAATGTTGTGCTGTGCATAATGATAGTGTGTACTATCAACAAAATGTTCAATGAAGCTCATTTTCCATCCTTATCTCCAAGAAATAAGGTTCCAAAGTGAGCAGGAATTTGTTGATAGTGTTAGTGAAATAGTATTGTGCCAATGATGATGCCATAGGATGTCTAGTCCTTTAATAAAAGAATAAATGTTTTTTTGTATAACTTAAACCATTTATTTTATTACAAATCTGACTATAAACACACTATAAAACAATATCCGTTTTAGGTACTGGCCTATACAGTACAGTAATTTTGCAGTAGTACTAAATTATCTAAAATGTCTATTGAGTACAAATGAGACTATTGAGCAAATTTATTTAATATAAAATTAAATGCAATTTCTGATAAGATTGATTAGTATAGAATCTAAAAAGCAGCTGATAGCAAACTACAGCCAAAAACTTTAGTTTGTGACATTTTAATCCTAAATAAAACAAATAATTTACCAAAACTCCCATTTTTGGGATTGATACATTGTCCCTACAAAGTAATTAATTAGATGGCAAGTACAGGCCTGGCCAAGTTTCTTGACACCTTTTTCTCTCTCTATGTATGTATGAGTCTTGTACCCATGCGCCTCTATCCCCTCAACAATCATGTACCAAGAAACTTGGTGTGGCCAGTATTATTGATTTATAATAGCTTGTTCTATTTGTTTGGTGAGATATTAATACATAACAATACTTGTATAAAGTATTACTGGTCTGCAACACCTACTCATAAACTACAGGTATTTCTACAGATACGAAGATTAATTCAATACAAGTTTTTGTTAGCAATGTGGTGCTATCGACGTTTCTTCTTGTCATGTCGTCGGGCCCGAGACATGGTCGCTCGGTGGCCAGGTGAGGACTGCTCAGAGCTGCATTCATCACTGTCGGTGTATGCCTGGAAGTAGGGCCAGATATGGGCGCAATAGTGGCTTAGTGTGAATACATGTAGAACGCTGGCTACCAGCGCTTATCGGTGCAGGCAGTCTCTATACTTTGTTCCGAACCAGCGCCAATACGAGCCGACCAGTGCTGGTAGGCTTTGTAAGCGCTGGCAGTCGGCGCTGGTAGCCAGCGTTCTATCTGAATTCGCCCTTAGCCATCCCATAAGCGAAAAGGTGTGATGTTTTGTTGTTGACAATATTTTGACTTCGCTCCACTGAAAAAGATACTAAATACCTGTGTACCGTGTAGGAGTGGGTCGTCTTCCATTTTTTCAAAGACGAAACGAAACTAGTTTTCCCGATTCGAAAACGGGTATTCAAAACGGTTTCGTTGGCGACTGGTTTTGATTTGAAGAACGAACTCGAAGCGGTCGGCCTAAACCGGTCGGAGCGAAAACAGTTGGTGCGCGGACGAAACGAAAGCGGTCGGTGCTAAACCGGTCCATGCCAAACAGGTCGGCGCGAAAATAGTCGGACGCGGACGAGACAAATGAGCTCGAAGCGGTCGGCGCTTAACCGGTTGGTGCCGTCCGACTGGTTTAGAAGAACTGCTTTTCCTGAGAACGAAAAACTAGTTTGTCGTTCCTGGAACGTAAACGGTATTTTTAAACGGTGCGTCTTCGAAACGCTCACTCCTAGTACCGTGACCTCAAAATGGGCGGAGCACACTGTTATACTCCGTACGGGATTTACAGAATGTGATTATGAAATGTAAATGTTGGAGAATGTGATCAAATACCCACCTTGTCGTGTTGATGGTGATTGCTTTGGTCGTCAGTCAGCGTTACACAGGCCAATAAGCAGACGAGTTGGAACGCTGCCCCTATGTATAAGCCATAGCGGATTAAAGTACTCATCATATCTTCGGCGAATATCTCGTTGGGAATCATTTTTATGTCAGAAAAATCAATAATTTCAACACGCAAAACTCCGACAACAAGCAGCTTCACTTGTCTGAAGTTGTCTGTCTCTCAAGTCGTGTTCCGTGACATCGCCGTCAGCGCCATAATCGATTACAGCAAGCTTCTACAATGCCATTGTTTTGTATCGCCAAAACTGACTCGGATCGGCTTCGTAGACGCTGTACATAATCGATTTTGGCGTGACTCGGAACGGCGGGTCAGTTATGATGTTATGTCACAGAAGAGATAATAGTGTTGTCTCAGAAATTTTGTGTTGCCATATCTAAAGTTTCAAATTGCCGTATCTATGGATAAAAAACACAAAATTGCCGTATTATTAAAATTAACGGCCAAGTGCGATTAGTGCTCGCGCAAAACACGCGAAGGGTTCAAAACACGCTTGTACTCGCAGATTGTTAAGTTGTTATGATCTAGTTAGGTATGTACATAAAAAATAAAAGTATGATGTCATCCATGCCATGTAATGTAAGAAAATATACCAAATACAGTTTGGCAAGAAAGTCTACAAATTAAATGATGGCAACATTCACAGACTACTGCGTGTTTTCTTTAATGTCATATTTGGATTGTCTATCAAAACACGCAATAGTGCTCTAATATGTCACTTATGTTGCCATTATTTAATTTCTAGACTTTCTTGCCAACCTGTAACATATTTTCTCCAGATTGACAGAACAATTATCAGATTTTCCTTGACTTGCTTGCTTTACTATGAAAATCCAACAATCACCCAAATATCAATTTCAAATATTAAGTTATGGTACTTACATAGGTAAGTTCACACGCCTTTGATAAACAACAGGTGTATTGCGATGCGATAGCGATAAATAAAATCTATACACTATATCCTGTAAATTATTACAAAAGCCTAAATTGCCGTATTTCATGATAGGTAAAACCCTGCCGTACACACCGGCACCGTCTAATCGGAAAAAAAAATCGTGGATTGCCGTATGTATATTAGGGCATTTTTTTCTAACGTCTCACCCCCTTGATAAGGAGGGTTCTTTTTTAGCTATGGAAGTATATCTATATCTTTGTACATGTGTTTTCTTTTAATGGAACTGTTTAAATTATTGTGTGCAATAAAGAATTGTGAATTGAATTGTGAATTGTATATCCTTTATATCATATTTATTTATCCCCTTTTCAAAATTTTTAAACCTCGTGTAATTATTCAGTCACTAATTTTAAATACCTAGGTAATTAAGTTCGCAACCTCACTAACATTTGATTTTGTGGGATGTATGCGTAGCCTATAACTTCTATTCTATTATATTCATACAAACAAACATCATTCAGTGTGCTCAACACAACATGGTCGGACTAATCATATTAACACAGGTTTTTTACCTAGCTTAGTTACTAACGCTGTACCGAGACGAGATATTATCAATGTACCCACATGATAATATGATAACACATACCTACTTGCCTGTTGCAGAATAAAAAGTACCCACCGATGTCAGTTACTCAATAAATTTTCATTATTTTATTATTTTGTTGGACGGACGAATGTGTAAGTATACATAATTATTCTTATGATTATTTTGTTCTGCATCTCGTCCTAATGATACTTCTGTGCACTACTTATTGGTTACGATATGAATAAAAACTCGTAGGTATTCTTAATAATAAATTATATTATATAACCCAGAGACCCGAAACATGGACTTATTCGTCCATGCCCTAAAACAGAAAACTCAAAAAAAAACGAAAAAAACTATTTTTGTAGCTTGGATCATCTATGCATAACTACATCCAATAGGCTTGTGGCCTGTCAAGTCAAAATAGATACTTTTTATGAACTGTCAAAACGGAACTTTTGTTCCTGAGTTCTATGAAATAACAACAGAATGACGTCATGTAAAATTGCTGTCTTTTTTTGTACAAAATTAACTTTATAAAATATATCTGCTGGAAATATACAATTCTGAGAATGTCAAGCCATTTTGTACATAATGCTTCAACTTAAGACTTGTTCCTAGATTTATTGGATTACCTTGGCCACAAGCCTATTGTGCCTCTGCCAACCCGTATAGGTAAAGGCGTGACGCTCTATGTTAAGTAAGTTATATTTTATGTTCGCAGTTTTGGTAGATCGAACTAAGTACCTACCTACATACCCAATTAGCCAAGTAGGAACGTTCATCGTGTCACATGAATGAGAGAGAAAAACGGAAAAATGTTCTAAATATTCAAGTTGTTAACTGTAATCCGGCCGGAGGGCTTTCGAGGTGAAAAACTTGGATTTGTCATTCATTACTCATTACCGATTTCATCACTAGCAACCCAAAAAATAATCAGAACTACCTCATTTTAGGTAAATAAGGTAAAAGAACAAATTCCATGGGTTATAGGTCCAGTTACTGTTAGCAATCATGAAAAAAATAACGAATACCTACTTAACTCGTTATAAAATGATCGTGGATGCTTCTTTATGAAGATAAATAGCTTGAAATTGGAATCGATCACAAAATTACCTTCCCTCCAACCGTAACCGAAATTCAGTGGATTCAATTAAACATGAATGACAGGTGTGGCTTAAAACAAATATAATTTATTTTAGACTGGTCGACAAAATAATATTTAACTCATTCAATAATGATTCTAGCAAATAAGCTCATAATTGCCAGTAAGTACTTTCAAGCGTTTTAACTTTGACAGCCTAACTTACGAAGCTTATTACTTAATTAAAACTGAAATGGAGTGGTTCACAGTAACATTTTAATTCGGCTTTTGAAGCCAACTTTATTGCCGGAAATATAAGCTTCACTACTTTACATCTTTGTGATACAGTTCTAGTTTCGTCAGCGGTGCACATAGTGTTGTCAAAAAAAGACTCAGAATCAGATGAATCCACTGTAGAAAGGTCACGTAGCTCGAAGGACGATGACGAAGATTCGGGCGACAGAGATAAATCCCACGAAGACAAAGATAAATCTCACGAAGACAACGAGAATGAATCCGAAGATCACGAGAATGAATCCGAAGACATTGATAATGAATCGGAACAAAAAGATGATGACAGCGACGAACCTGCAGTTGGCCGAGATTTTTCCGAGAGTGATGATAATGATTCGAAAGTATTCATAGATCTTACATTGAAATCTGCGAAGAAAATATTTGATGATGACAAGTCAACGTCAAGTGATAGCGACTCAGATTATCTATCCAATGACTCGTCACAATCCCGTGAGACAACAAAGAAATTTAATTTTATGGGAACAGTCAGACAAAAGTTCGGAGTGGTTTGTATATTTCAGAAGTATACGAGTACTCGAGTATTTGTTGTCCAATCAAATGACATTCATGAAATGAATAATACTTAGTTAGCTTTAAGGCGGCTAAACACCGCCATCGCCCGGCCCGGTGATGACGTGATGGACCCCTAAGTAGGTAGTAGTGCCCAACTACCCGATTGGTAGGGCGCTGCTGAATCCGCTGATCACACAATTATTTTCTCAACAGAAAGCGCTGCATTCCTTCTCCAGAAATATGGTGTGTTCCCCAATATCTGCCCTGCTCCCACTTGGCAAACTCGCACTCGGAGCAACTGGTCTTGCTTTCAAAGAGCTGTCAAAAGCGATAGGTCTTTCCACTGAAGAACAGGTAAGGAATGGTTTACCACCAACAGCTCTCCGTTTCACAATCCAGGGGCCAGAAGCACAAAAAATAGGTTTGGTCGGACGGTACCATCGTTACGCGAGTCCAAAAACATGAATGTAATAGCAATAAAACCGGCCAAGTGCGAGTTAGACTCGCGCACGAAGGGTTCCGTACCATTATCTATATAATTGGAACAAAAAGTAAACTTTAGAAAAAACCGACTTCCACAAACCCTATTTGATTAGATTGAGTTTAATACAAACTGTAACCCCTTATCCCCCCCCCCCAGGGGAATTAATTTTGTCAAATCCCATATCAGTGCTACCCCACGCTACTAAGGAACCCCTGTACAAAGTTTCATGGCTCTAGGTCCATCGGTTTAGGCTATGCGTTGCCTGCCCGTCAGCCACGCATTGTATTTGTACCTAGTATTGAGCAGATCTGGTGGCCATATGTGGTCTTCTTCAGCAGTTCCGCATCACAATATTATGCTTACCATGTGCATTTGCACGAGTTATTATGAAAAACACAAAAATCACTATAGGTCTAATCGGTCTAATTTTCCAAATCGGTCCATCCGTTTAGGCGCTATCGAGGCACATACATAAAAAAAAAATAAAAAAAAAACAAACATCCGGACGAATTGTAAACCTCCTCCTTTGGGAAGTCGGTTAAAAAAACCGCAAAAAAACACGTTAATTGTATGGGAGCCCCCTTTATATTAAATTTATTTTGTTTTTAGTATTTGTTGTTATAGCGGGAACAGAAATACGTCATCTGTGAAAATATCAACTGTCTAGCTACCACGGTTCATGAGATACGGCCTGGTGACAGACAGACGGACGGACGGATATCTTGAGATTTTAAGGTACTTTCCCTCCAGGGCCCATTCGTTTGTTCCACCCTGTATATGTGTGATCTGTAACTGTATTTTTCATGAAATACCCAAAAAGTTTTGTTCAAATTATCATCTTATGTCAGAATAACTTAAGTTAAGTTAAGTTAAGTTTTTGATCTGTGGCTTCTATCGTGTGTTGCCACAATAATTTCGCCAATGTCACGTGATGAGCCCTGCATAACTGGGGATCACGTGGTACAGTTATTAAAACGACTCTAACTTTGTAGCTAGTTGAAAAATAACATTTGAATTGATTCAAAGCTTGCCGCGCTTTTAGGGCCTTTAGTACCTACTAAACGCCGCCGTAAGCAGCACTGTCTGCAACCTACTCCTACTGGAAAACGTGAGACACCCATCTACAATTTCCGTACAATGAGGTTCACTCACTCATTATGTCAATGTCATGCAGACTGCAAAACATCATTTCAACGCACCAAAGAGTATTTAATTAAAACATCACTGGCAGCCAAACTTGAAGTGGCCAAAACGAAAAAAATAATTTCTGTGCTCTGAGATTTGTATGAAAACAAAAGTAATTAAAAACTATTAATTTTATAATTATTTTCTAAAAGTTCTACATAATAAATAGAGACGTCGTAATTCATCAATTAATATTTAAAGTCTTTGTAGAAGTCCGGGGACGACATTGCCATATCATTTAAATTTAGTTTCATTAAAAGAAGGCTTACCTACCAAAACAAAATGGCCTTGGTATATACTTTTCAAGCGTGTTGTGAAGACGTATCTTGTACCGAGACCACTTTCAATTTGTAATATCTCTCGTATTTCAGTATTTGTGGTTGGTGCGGCAACAGATATACACATTCTGTGAAAATTTCAGCTTTCTAGCTATTACGGTTCGTGCAGGCGGACCCGGTGACAGACGGACGGACGGACGGACGGACGGACGGACGGACGGACGGACGGACGGACAGACGGACAGCGAAGTCTCAGTAATAGGGTCCCGTTTGGCACCCTTCGGGTACGGAACCCTAAAAATGGCTAGTTTTAATTATATTTTGAATGCAAAACGTAGGTGTTTCTTGAAGGCTCGAGCTCTCGGTGCAATTTTTTCCGTCTCGACTTGGGGTAGGTTTCTCGAGTTTTCTCGAGTGTCGAGGTCTCAAGCAAAAACCCTAGTCGTATAGCAACAAAGTAACCTATAATTGAGGCCATGAGAGCCAGAGTGGCCTAACTCCAAAAACCAAAGTTTTATACCGCATACCAATACAGCATTTTTTTTTAAATAAAATCAGTATTGATAAAATGACAGTTAGGCCACTCTGGCTCTCATGGCCTCAATTTGCCTATTGGTTAGGAATGTTATGGTGTAGGTGAGAGCTAGCTAAGTCATCAATCATTTTATTTTGGGAGAGAAAAATAATTAAAATGTATTTGGTTTCAGTTGGTCACCCACCCTACACGCTTTACAAGCGCAAAACTGTCTTTTGACTTTGTTGTAAATTGTTTATGGCCTTTGATTTTGACACTTCTTACTCCTCTGATTAGTTTATTTGAAAAAGGCTTTAGTATTAATTGGATATATTTATGCATAGTTGGTCCAAGCGACAAAATTAGTTTTTTTGAGTTTTTTGCAGTTTTGCAGTTAAATTAGGACCCAGTGACCCGGCTCCTAATTTAACTATAAAAAAATATCAAAGCATTTTTCATCTTCTAAGTGTATGTGAGTTGCATAAGTCCAAGCGCCTTCTATAACGGAAAACAGCATTTTTCAAAACGTAAAACCGATCTAAAGACCTTTAAAAACAACCTAAGCGCCAATGTCAAACAAGGTTTATACGATGTAGTGTTACGCATAAGTGATCTATGCGGCAATTGTTAGTCGTTTGGACTGTTTATGCTTAACTGATAGTACGAGTTTTCATTGAAATACAACCAATTTTTCGCATATATTTAATGTTCCAAGCGACAGAACTATCGTTTAGACCAGTTATGCATTTCAAAATAATCAAATTGACCATGAGTCCAAGTACAATTTCTGCTATATTTCTAAATAAATACTTCTTTGAAGTTTTTAGTATGAAAATAATTAAGTGAAAGTTAGCTAGTTAGCTACCCTATTATGCCTAGTTTTTGCGAAAATATCCTCTTATCATCTGTCACAAAAACGCGTTTCTTTTTATTCCTAAAACAGTGAAAATGGCGCCTGGATCAACTATGCATAAATAAATCCAATTGTAAGGTGACCAAACATTCAGAATTAATACGGATAATTTATTTATTAAATTACTAACGCATCGTTGTGAATATTTGAATACCTGAAGCTACGCTGAAACCGCAATCATTAACCGAGTTAAAAACAATAATGTTAAGTCATGACCCAAAAGTCATCCTGTATTTAGAAAGATATATTTTAAAGACATATCTGATCTACTCGACCAAGCTCAACCACCCGAGCAGGCTGGGTTTAGACCCGGTATGTCGACCACAGATCATCTCCACTCCCTTAATCAGATTATTGAGAAGTATCAGGAATATAACCTTCCTCTATATGTTGCTTTTGTCGACTATTCGAAGGCATTTGATAGTTTAACACACACTTCTATATTTAAAGCACTCCATAACCAAGACATAAATCCATACTACATTAACCTTATCAAAGAAATATATAAAAACAGTACCGCTTCAATTAAATTACAAGTTCCGGGTCCCGAATTTCGAATTGAAAGGGGCGTCAAGCAGGGCGATCCTCTCTCCCCCAAACTATTTACCAGCGTGGTGGAAGAGGTCTTCAAGACACTAGAGCCAGATTGGGAGAACAGGGGTATAGACGTCGGCGGCGGGGCGAAGCTTACAAACCTTCGTTTCGCCGATGATATAGTCCTGTTTTCTCATTCGCCTTCTGAGCTACAGACTATGCTACAACAACTCAGCCATGCAAGCCTCGAGGTTGGACTTAGCATGAACATGTCAAAGACCAAGGTCATGTCTAACAGCAAGGAGCATACGGTGGACGTGGATGGGGTTAGAATTGCATATGTCCAAGAATACATCTATCTAGGCCAAATAGTCTCTTTCCAGGCACGACAAGACAAGGAAGTCGATAGACGCGTCGAAAACGCCTGGAAGAGCTTTTGGTCTATGAAGGAGCTCATGAAGGGACAACTTCCGTTGTCCCTGAAACGAAAGCTCATGGACATGTGCATTCTCCCGATCCTTACCTACGGAGCCCAGACTTGGTCTTTGACTGACGCGCAAAGGTTCAGACTCGGGGTTTGTCAGAGAAACATGGAGCGCAGCATTCCCGGTGTTCGGTTTTTAGACCGGTACCGGAATTCCGAGCTGCGCTCCCGGACAAAGATTATAGATGTAGCTCAGAAGGCTGCCCAATTAAAGTGGGACTGGGCCGGTCACGTTGCTCGAATGCTGCCAAATCGTTGGGCTAAGAGAACCACAGACTGGCTCCCAGTAAATGCAAAGAGAAAGCGTGGCCGACCCAGGAAGAGATGGAGTGATGAGTTGGCTCTATGGGATAAAGAGTGGAAGGAAACCGCTCAGGATCGAATGGAGTGGAAGAGGGGGAGAGAGGCCTTTGCCCAGCAGTGGGATATTACAGGCTCATAATAATAATAATAATAATTTTAAATACAGAAACAACAATTCGTTCAATTATTTTAAGAGATACCTAATCAAGTTATTAAGGTTTAAATGGACCTTCCGAACGGGCGGTAGTATACAAAAATATTAATATTATATTGACGTTGACTTAGTAATATGTATGATTTTATGGTCAATAAAAAAATTGAACTTTGAACTTTGAACTTTGGAACAAACTGGATGTTTTTCTTCAAAATCTTTAGGATTAATCTCAACTGAGCACCGAATTTAAAACAGAATTAAGTTGAGTAAATACAACCTCTTCTGTTGCAAAAAAAACACTCGAAACTACAAACCCCCTGCTTTGATTTTCCTTTTAAAATACCCTCAAACCTTTGTGAGAACTAAACAGAGCAAATAGCTAAAAACAAAACCTAAAAATATCACTTTTTTTGGAAGAAAGCCTCGAAATTTGAAAAGCTGCATCTCAGTCAATATTAAACCTACAAAGCTGGTTATGGTTTCAAATTATATTAATTTTAGTTTTATCTAAAATTTAGAAGACATTCATTTAATATAACGCGTAGTTTAGGAGTCATACTGAATATACCAAAAAGAGTGCTAAAATTTCGCTGTTTTTCGAGCGCTCCAAAGTTAACACAGGTCTTTCGAAACTGCAAATTTGGATAATTACACTACTGGTAGTGGTCCTGACAACATATTAAAAAAATCAGAACTAGCACATTTTAACTTTTTCGATTTTAGCGACTTTTTGTGTAATGTCTGACTGGCGTAATATATATAAATCTGATTCAAGTAAGTCTGTCTGTAGTTGTTTTATTTACTGGAAAAACCCCCGTCAACTCTATGTATAACGATTACAGATTATAGATCACTTCAAAAAACTAATCAGCATTCTCAAAACCAAAATTGGCATTGAGCTCACTATCGCCAGTCAGCTGTTCGTCTCCAAAAGCTATCGCATAAGAGAGGACTACATCTCCAAGCTATCAAGAGTCTTCGACACTCCAGTGGAGATGGTAGACTTTACCGCCCCTGGTGCGGCGGCGAGAGCAATCAATAAATGGGTGAGTTTAAGGATCAAGAGAGCTAAGGGGGACAAGTTCTAGCGAGCAGACCACGGTGTGCAGTTTGGCACTGTAGATTTGAGGACTATGCCCAGCAATGGGCCGATGTAGTTGAGCTACGATGTGGGTGAGCTTATGAGGGTGATGGATGACGGATCAAGCATCAGGCCCAAGACTTCTCACGTAATACTCTGACGTGTCAAAGAGCCCGTTTGCACAGCGATTTTTCATCATCATCATCATCATCAATCAGCCCACACCTACCCACTGCTGGGTATAGGCCTCTTCTCTACCAAACCATCCGCTCCGGTCCTGTGCCTCCCGCATCCACTGCCTAACTATGGCGGTGATGTCATTCGTCCATCTGGCTGGTGGTCTGCCTACTTGGCGTTTTGCGGTTCTGGGTAGCCACTCCGTTACGGCTTTGGTCCACCTTCCATCATCCCTCCGTGCCAAGTGTCCTGCCCACCCCCACTTCAGTCTTGTGATTCGCTTGCCGATTTTTCACCGCATTCTAAGTAAAGGTAGGAGTAGCCGCACTAGCAATTTTTTTCCGCATACAGTGCATGGAATAAAAATCGCGCGAATAAAATTTACGCGGAAAAAAGTTGCTGTGCGGATGGGCCCTTCAGGTGACATTGCAGTATTATGGAATACAATATAGGAAAGTTAAACGGCTTCTGGCTGAGCTCTGGCCCAGACAAGACAAGTGGGGGGAAAAATCCCCGGGTCTTGGATGTTTGTAAGTATTTAGCACGTTTATGATTTGTGACGTCGCAAGATCAGCAGCATGTGACATAAAGATGTTGTGTACTTACTTCAGGTCACTTATCAAACACATGGGCGGATCCGGAACATAGCGTCTGAAGGTGCAGAAAGCCATTCTGGGGCAAATTTGGTCATAGTCAACACGGTGTTTTTTCAGGTAGGTACAAATATTTTACATTACACAGACAATCCAGCAACTGCTATTACAGGATCTATTACACGGTGCCCTAATTAGGCCCTAATTAGGGTCAGGCAGAAAGTGCACTCATTCAGGGCAATGTATTATTAGCCCTTTAAGCTTGTGGCTTTCCGAAAATGTGTAATTTTACCTTTACTGGCCTAAGAATCAATGAAACCCTTATAAAAACTTTGATTCGATTTTAGAAGCATTTGTATACTATAAGTTTCTGTCTTGTTTTAGGGTGAATGGGTTCTTCCTTTCAAAAAATCCGATGAGACAGATTTCTTTACGAACTCCGGCAAAGTAAATGTTCAGTTTATGAGACGAAAAGGCAAATACAAGTACACCAGAAGTAGCAAACTTAGCTCACAGGTACAATTTCATTTATTTTGTTCTGCCGTTTTGTAGGTATTCAATAGAGCAGAAACCTGCTACTGCCCTCATTCCAACCCGCTAATCATGTGCCGAAAATTGAAATGTTGAAATGTTGGCCTTCTGTAGACGATCATGCAAGCGTCAATCAAAACCATCAATCATGACTGATGGTTGATTGATGTTGATTGACGGATGTTAATCGAAATTAGACGCTCAATCAGACTGAACGCCAGTGTCTAGTTTTCAGACTCCAGGCCCACCCTGGTAGGTACCCAATCATGTTTAGGACAATAAGCTCATCTTTCGATTAAAGTATGACGGTTCCCCAACAGTCGATGTTCAGTCAGTCAGCAGTAGTGAAAATATAGCATATTAAATTATTTATGTTCACAGGTGGTGCAGATACCGTACAGAGGTGATGAGGCATCCTTTGTAGTGATCTTGCCAACGAGGACGATGGGTCTGAAATCGCTCATGACGAAATTTGAAAACAACCCCGCTCTTTTAAAGGAGGTTATAGACGAATTGCAATATGCCAATGTAGACATTTTACTGCCAAAGTTCAAGATAGAAACTAGTCTGCAAATCACTGATACATTGCAACGGGTAATTTAAAACAAAAGTTACTGGGATTGTTTCCACAATTTACTATGTTGGCCGGTTCAGCTAATTTGGTATCGAATACGGTAGTCAAATAAAACGCAAAATAAGTAATAAGTACAAAATATATCCACCTATTACTACAATTAAATCAACACCTGGTTCCGATAGAATACCAGCGCTATAGGTCTTCCTGTAGCATAAGCTGAGCCGGAACCGTTTCACCGTCGCCGTACACAATACATTATATTATTATCTCTGGCACAAATGTGCCTCTGCCGCGCAGTAGTAGAGCGGACACGATGCTACAACAAATCTTATTTTGTATAACTTTATTTTTCTAATCCCTTCTATTTTTGCATAATTTCTTGTCTCTTTTATCGTACATAAAAAAGCTGAAATAGGAATAATTGCGGTAAACTTGCTTTTTTAGTATGTTGTTTGGGTCCACCTGGATAGTATTAATCCGGATTTGCAGCAGTCTGAAATTCTCGCGCGCTGAGTAGTTGCTGAAAAACCAACATTTTTTTTCTCTTTTTTTAGTTTTGTGCAAAAAAAAACGACATTGGAAGGCTCTGACGACAAAGATCACTACTACTTATTTAAAGTGTATGAAATTCCTGACAGTTTGAGCCCTAATTCAATTGTGTAGGTCTAATAGGTCACACGATACAGGGTTCCCAATGTTCACTATTTTCCCCAAAATGTTGGAAAATTGGAAATGTCTAATTTTCGACCAAAATATCAGGTTATTGAGGTATGTCAGAGGAAATTCAAAATCCAGCAGGATGTCAATTCCGGCAGGAGTATGTTTTATTTTTCGCGAAAGCCTGGATAAAGCCGAAACTACTGTGGTTAAAAAACGCAGCATTCTTACAATGATAACAGTGAGTGATAAACATGGTCTTATCTAGAATAAAAAAAATATAAAATTCCTGACAGTTTGAGCCCTAATTCAATTGTATAGGTCTAATAGGTCACACGATACAGGGTTCCCAATGTTCACCATTGGGAACCCTGTATCGTGTGACCTATTAGACCTATACAATTGAATTAGGGCTCAAACTGTCAGGAATTTTATACACTTTAAATAAGTAGTAGTGACCTATGTCGTCAGAGCCTTCCAATGTCGTTTTTTTTGCACAAAACTAAAAAAAGAAAGAAAAAAATGGTTTTTCAGCAACTACTCAGTGCGCGATAATTGCAGACTGCTGCAAATCTGGATTAATACTTTTCAGGTGGACCCAAATAACATACCTACTAAAAAAGGAAGTTTACCGCAATTATTCCTATTTCGAATGTAACATATGACTGACCTAAAAGCGCAAGTTAACCTTTTGACTTCAGGTCGGTGTGTCGAGTATATTCAAAAAAAGCACGGGATTGAACGGTATAGCTCACACGGATAACTTGTATGTATCAAGTGCCATACAAGTGGCCATCATAGAAGTTAACGAGAAGGGCACTGTGGCCGCCGCTGCTACTGGTGAGTTATTCCTCCTTCCATCTTCGTAATTTCGTAATTTATTTATTGTACTACACAAGAATTACATACAGAAAACATATAATAGATAGACAACGTACAAAGCCGAGCTTATCTATAACTAGATATTTCTTCTAGCAAACCACTGGAAAAGGAAAATTCAGATAGTTGAGCGGGGAAAGACCTGCGCGTGCAACACAACTTCCTTCTTCCTTCTTACGTCTTTCTTCTTCCTTCTTCCTTCTTCCTTCTTCCTAATTTCTTTTTCCTTTTTCCTTTTTCCTTCTTCCTTCTTCCTTCTTCCTTCTTCCTTCTTCCTTCTTCCTTCTTCCTTCTTCCTTCTTCCTTCTTCCTTCTTCCGTCTTCCTTCTTCCTTCTTCCTTCTTCTGTCTTCCTTCGTCCTTCTTCCTTCTTACTTCTTACTTCTTCCTTCTTTCTTCTCCGAAATATCGATATAGCGATAGGAAATAGGAAATAGCGAGAAGAGAACAGCCTTTTTAACCGCAAAGCGTGACGTTCTTTACAAAAGGATTCCTGACGACAGGGAGGACCGAGAAGAATTTGTTGAGACTGCTGAGATCAACATTACCAACCAATTCATCCTGAGACTTACCGATACCAAGCGTTTTGAGTAATTTCCATACTTGACCCGGAGTGAACTCTCAATGCTCTGAAAGATGTGGCGACGCTTGGCGTCACGACACATGCGATTGTAACTGTTTCGAAGGCATTTGAAGATGGCAAAATTTTCGGCTGTAGGCTTTTTTTGGCAAAGGGATTTGGATTTTTTGCGTTTAGTCATCAGACGCTTCATAGCATCACAGAGCCATGGAGCAGGAAGGTGTTTTACCCTGACCTTCTTTACCTCTTCACTCAGTTCGGACTGAGTTAGAAGAGCTCGAAGTTTCATCTCATGAACCAAATTATATAGCTTCAAACTTCGAGCTCCTTTAACTCAGTCCGGACTGAGTGAAGAGGTGTACTGGTACATCTGATACACACTAAGTTTTATTCGTTACACTATTCTGCACTATAAAAACAAGGATTGGTTGATTGATGGCTGCGCGAATTATTTTTTTTGTATTAGTTGTTGTCATAGTAAAAAAAAACTAGGATTTGTGTGTTCTATCCGAATATTACACTTTTTTTCTGGCCGGGACTTTCACTTTTGGTCCAAAATTAATGATCTCCTTTCTCAAAGTTCAAAATGAAAGCTCTATAACGTCATACAAGACGTGTTCCGAAACACGCAAAGCAAATGTTTGGTTTCGAAAAACCTACCCCCTGACCCACCACTTCTTCGCCCTGATATTTGGTGAGCAAACCAGTAATTTGGGGTTGCATTAAATTTGTTGTCATTGTTATTGTGCCTCTGCCATTAAGGAAAAGGGAAAGACTTGACGCTGTGTTATAGTTAAGGTTTATTGTTTCAGGTATACAGATGGAGCCAGTGTCGTTAATTCTAAATGTTCAATCGTTTAAAGCTCAACATCCCTTCTATTTTCTAGTAATGAGCAAAGGAGAGCAGTTATTCACGGGGGCGTATCGTGGTTCTAATTAATTTATAAACCGAATTACAACTAAGGAGTCATTATGAATTAATTAATATGGAGTTTCTTTTAATTGCGGATCGCTTCCTGTGTGCTGTATGTAGACTTGTTGGGTGTTGTCGCGAATAAGCGAATGGATCGCATCATTTTGGACATTCGCATAGACATTTGTATCGAATAGTGCGAATATTATGCGAATGCGAATGTTTGCAAGTTGAGTCGGGTTTGTCTGCGTAAGCTAGGTTAGCACGTCAGCTTATGTCACAATTTAAAGCGTATGTATTTTTGCTAACCATTTTTGTAAATAATACTGAACAAACAAGTCGTTTTTAGGGTACCGTAACCGAAGGGTGCCATACGGGACCCTTTACTAAGCCCACGCTGTCCGTCTGTCCATCTGTCCGTTCCGTCTGTCCGTCATCGGGTCCTACAGCACGAACCGTCATAGCTAAAAAGTTGATATTTTCACAGAATTTGTATATCTGTTGCCGCAACAACAACAAAATACTGAAATACGAGGCAAATTAAAGGGGACCATACAAGAGACTTGTTTTGATACACCCATGCATTTCAGATGGTATATTTCGCATCAACCTAAAGTCTTCACAAAATAAAAGGCCCGGTGGGCCAAACTAAATTCAACCTTATTACGTCAGTGACTGACACGGACGCTGTCACGGGGTCTTTATTTTGTAAAGACGTTGAGGTAGCTCAGCGGGTATGATGTAGGCTCTCAATCTCGTGAGGACATAATCTTTTTTTAATTTTCTTTTTCTTTTTGTTTTATTGTTTTGAGTGCTTATGTTTGTTGTACGATGGTACGGTACCCTTCGTGTGCGATTCCGACCCGCACTTGACCAATTTTTTAAATAATGCTCCAACGGTTGACTTTGTGACAAAAATATCTTTGAGAAAAATAAAGATGATTAACACTTTCAGGGCCAATCACGTGACATTCACGTGATGTTAATTATCCCCTCACTCGCCGATCACGTGTATGTTACGTTTTTTGATTTTCATACTTTTCTCTACAAAATCACGTCGATGACGTTCGTGTGGTGCGTCAGTGCGTCTCGTGCCGCTGGATACGGAACGGAGTTGGTGTTTCGATCAAGGTAACCACTAGGGGTCGAAGAGACCCACTTTCATAATTTCATAATTTTCATAATTTTCTTATTGCACAGAAACACAAAAAACATAGAAAACGTGTACAAAGGCGAGCTTATCTCTAATAAGAGATCTCTTCCAGCAAACCAAATAGGGATGACACAGGCGGATTGCGTGCGGGGAGTGCCAGGGACATGATTCTCGCGCATTCGATATACGATATCTACGCCTATATCGAGTGATTTTGTAGGGGAATCTGTCAATATAGGTCTCGATATCCGTACATCGAAGGCGCAAGAATCATGCCACGGTCCCCCTCTGCATTCTTAAAAAAATATCACACTTCACGGGATTACACAAGATAAATTATGTAAGACTTTTTTACTGCTAGTTTTTGTGACGGCTCTGAATAAAGACATAATAATATGGTTAATTGTTTTATTTCATAAATAGAGAATATAGAAAACAAAAATATATATAACAGATAAAAGTAGGTAAATTAGTTGTTATTTTTTATGGCCGATTAAAATAACCGGAAAAAATAAATGCAATCTATACACGGTTACTTTTATATCAACAACGATATTTTGGGGATTGATAGTAGCCTTCATTATGAACAACTTTCCCCAAGAAACATATTATTATGGTCACAAATGAAAAAAAAAATTCCTCCCTCAGTACATTGACCCTATCAGAGCTGTTTCTAGTTACTATGGGAGACCCAAATATATTTATTTTTATTTGTTTTTGTGGAATGTTGTTCATAATGATGGGTAAGTACTATCTAGTCCCAAAATATCGTCGGTGATATAAATGTAATCGTGTAGATAGACAATTTCGCAGAGTTTGACTTGAAAAAATAATTGTCTTTCACATTTCGCAGAGTTTGACTTGAAAAAATAATTGTCTTTCACATTTCGCAGAGTTTGACTTGAAAAAATAATTGTCTTTCACATTTTCGCGCTGTTTGGCCGCAACGACGGAAGTAAGAGCCATTTTGCAGTGTGAGCTGCTATGAACTTTATTCCCCAAAACATCACAAATCGCGTTGCCAATTTTAGGGATTACCAAGCCTTTCGATTGAGTAATTAAATTAAGTAAGAACAGAACGATAGTTTGCTATCAGGCATGTTGAGAAAATAACTTGATTGTGTGTTGAAATGCGTAAAATTAAAAATGATAACAGATAACGTGCTCGTTCATTTTCAGAATTCATCTTTTTAAAAGTGACATTAGGCATTTGGTTACTCCGATCGCGGATATGTTGGCAAAAACTTACAACCTAAGTCATTATATTTTGATGTCATTGAACTAGAGTTTAACAATGAAGATAATTATCATAGGTGAGTTTGAATGATGTGAGCTCGAATATTTAAGTATTTTAGGAAATCGGTTAAAAACAGATCGCAATGGTGTCAATAGTCAATAGGTATCTAGTGCTAACTTAAGTTTGATTTTAATCAAAGATCATTATTTCTAGCACTAATTTTCTCTCTATCAATCAAAATGTCGTGGTCAGATTCAATAAAAGCTGCACTCAAAACTTTATACTCAGATGAGTCAGATTATGAAACAGCTACTAAGATAGATGATTATGCGTCAGCTGAAAGTAACCAAGGACAAGAATCAAACGAAATATCTGAAACGAATACTTCTTCAATGTGGACAGGTACCATCAGACAAAAGTTTGCTGTGGTAAGTCTCATCCTTTTCTTGTGCTATCACACCAGGTCTATAGATGGGCGGCTCGGACACTTTCCGTGAATCTTCCCGGAATATTCCTGGAAACGTTCCCAAAACTAGGAAGAATCAACATAAAGTTTCCAAATGGTGGGAAGATTGATTTTATATACTTCTATATCACAAAACTTAGTTATCATTACATAAGTATCGTATAGATAGGTAGTGCTGCTCTTTGCTATCATTTTAGGTCATACACAGTTTCCTCGTGCACCGTACCCTTCTCGAGATAAGAATGTGGAAGGTTCTGTGAGATGAATGCATGATAGTGTTGTCTTGTTATTATTTTCTCGAATTTTTTGGATATAATGTTGATTGAACTAATCGAATAGAATTGACATGAATAAAAATTTCATGTGGTGTATAATGTAATCTATTTTAATAATATTTTAATTGGATACTTTGGATATCTTTAGTCTCTACTCTATCTATCCTTCTTCCAGCGGTGATGATCACTGAGTTAGCGAATAAGCCTGCAGGAACATCAGCGAGAATTATTAAAGTATGCCCGTTGCTCCTATGGGTTATAAATCTCACTTGTAACCCGCAGAAGGACTTGAGGGTATCCTTTAGATGAAATTATAGAGATGCTGGTAATGCCTATCTATTGTATTCTTTAAGTACCTACCTAGACAAATACCACCACAAAAGCATAGTGGCACAAGTTTTATCCACAGCTTTGGCAATTAGCAGCAGTTTCTAGCAAGAGTCCTGCGCCTCTCGGTGAGACCGTTAAATGGACTACATATTCATTTCAGACGGCAGCCCTGCTAAACCCTAATAAGGATATGGTGTGCTCACCAATAACAGCCCTATTGCCTCTTGGAAAACTGGCTCTTGGAGCTTCGGGGGAATCGTATGATCAGCTTATGGCGGCCATCGGAGTCAAGAGTGAGAAAGAGGTCACATATTTTATTTTTATTTTTTTATTTAGCCTGCATAGTGTCTCACTGCTGAGCAATAGGCCTCCCCTATCTCAGACCATTCCTCCCTGTGCTGTGCTGCCTCCACCCAGTCCGGCAAATACCTGTCCAGGTCGTCCCGCCATCGACGTCTCGGCCTGCCTCTATTCCGATGACCATCAGTGGGCACCCATTCGGTGGTCAGTTTGGCCCATTTTTGGTAGTGCATACGGCACACGTGTCCGCCCCAGTCCCACTTATGGAAATGGGCCGAACGAAGTGGGTGACATCTTACGCCTGTAATAATAAAATTATTCATACTTTAGTTTTCTTGTTACTTAAACTAAACTATTTATCAATTAGTAGGTACTCAGTAACCTTAGATACAATCAACTTTATATTTTCTTTCTCTATAACAGCTCATCAAGTTCTGTAAGCAGCTAATACTTGATCTGAAGACTATGCCAGAAGTTCTTTTGCAACTGGCCAGCCAGATTTTTGTCTCAAAAAAGACGCATTTGAATGCTAAATATGAAGCCAAAGTTAAAAGTGTATTTGATACTTCAGTCGCGAAACTTAACTTTATGAAACGCAGAGAAGCAGCAGACAAGATAAATAAATGGGTAAGTCCATTTTGAGACAACCGCTACTTTATTTCTCATCTCTCCGAATTTGCCGAACAATTTATGACTTAGTCATTGTTGTTAACTTCTTCATCTTCGCTTAAGTGTGAAACGAAGGGATAGGGCTCTTTTTTCATTAGAGATAAGCTCGCCTTTGTACATGTTTTTTCTATTATTAAGTGTCAATAAAGAACAACATATTATAATTATAAACATAAACGAAGTACCTACTTATAATATAAACATAAATGAAGTACATGATACAGCCATAGTCAGTAGATAGGTACCTATTTAAAGTAATATTATGTATAAACAAGTATGACAATCAAAAGTACTTCAGTATGATGGGTTCTTCTGGCTTTACATTAGGATACATCAGGTTATAGGAATTAGAATTGTAGTACTTGTATATAAGGGGCGATCTTTCAATACCCAGATAAATACTCCGTTAACTTTGCCATTTCATGTACGTGTTAAATGTCAGATTCCTCGGATAAACAGGCAGGGAATCGTTATCTGAGGATTGAAATAACGGCCCTAATTAGTTGTAGTTTTTTACAGGTTTCCGACATGACCCATGATCTCATTAAAGATCTAGTGAACCCAGATATGTTTAATGCAGACACTGAGTTAGTGCTTGTCAATGCTGTATATTTTCTGGTAAGTTAAATATTAAACATAAACATAACGATCATTTCTGTAATTTAATATGCTTTTAGGAAGAAAGAGAGAGAGTTCATATTTTCAACCGCCTTCGAAAAAGGGAACCTCCTCTAAGTAGGTATACCAGAACAACACAGATTTCGTGGCCTCGTTAACTTCTGTTTAGACGACATTACAAACTAAAGGAATAAGAGATCCAAAATAAGTTTTAATGTCCAGGTAAAATTTTGTATTTAGAGGTCCACATATCTATCTATCCAGCCTCCAACATCTACTGTTGAGTAAAGCCCTCCTCTTCAAAGTCAAAGTCATAGGCATTTATTTGCAAGTATAGGTTGTTGTGGTGTTATGTAATGTCATTACACCTTTATTACGGTCGTGGGCCAACCTTATCCACTGTTTCCCGGCAGTTTTGCCGATATCATTTGAACATCGTCGGGCTTGTGATCTGCCTCTCGGTCTACAACTTTCTATCTAACTCACTTCAACTTCTTGAAATAATGAGAACAAAGTTAAATGACTCGATCTTATTTTTTCAGAATAGAACTGCATTTTGATTTAGTCAGGGTCTGAAATTGGATCCAAATTTTGATCATATCTGTGGTGTTCCCAGTATCTTAGAAAAAGTTTACTGTAAATCTCTTATAAGTATAATTCCTAAGTATTTATAACCTTTCCCGCATAAATTATGATTTATAATATTTATCAATCTGTGTTTCTAAGAAGTCATGCAGAAAGCTTCTAAATCAAGTCTTGATATACGAACTATTTCATTTACATCATGTTTGTACTGGTAACACCAATGTTTACATTTATATTTTTCAATTCGTAATCTCACTAGGTTACGCGCATCCCTTGATCAAGGTCATAGAGAGTTAACCGGGGATCAGAAGTAGCTCAAAATGGTTCGAGTTCTGTAATGTAAATGACTAGGTAGTAGTTTTATCCAGTTTATTTTTATCTTTGTGTAATGTGCACTAGGACTATCCTCTCAGCACCATCTTTCCTGTCCTGCCTAGGTTTGCTGGTAAAAATCTCTCTTTAGACATAACCTCGCTTTTGCGCACTAAATGTCATTTATACAGTGCAATAAAGAATATGAACAAAGGTATAGTAGGAAAGCATTAGCTTGGCATTAGAGCGTGTTGATCTTTACCACGACTTACTACCACTGCACTGTACGCATATTTACCACGACTTACTACCACAGCACTGTACGCATATTTACCACGACTTACTACCACTGCACTGTACGCATATTTACCACGACTTACTACTACTGCACTGTACGCATATTTACCACGACTTACTACCACTGCACTGTACGCATATTTACCACGACTTACTACCACTGCACTGTACGCATATTTACCACGACTACTACCACTGCACTGTACGCATATTTACCACGACTTACTACCACTGCACTGTACGCATATTTACCACGACTTACTACCACTGCACTGTACGCATATTTACCACGACTTACTACCACTGCACTGTACGCATATTTACCACGACTTACTACCACTGCACTGTACGCATATTTACCACGACTTACTACCACTGCACTGTACGCATATTTACCACGACTTACTTCCACTGCACTGTACGCATATTTACCACGACTTACTACCACTGCACTGTACGCATATTTACCACGACTTACTACCACTGCACTGTACGCATATTTACCACGACTTACTACCACTGCACTGTACGCATATTTACCACGACTTACTACCACTGCACTGTACGCATATTTACCACGACTTACTACCACTGCACTGTACGCATATTTACCACGACTTACTACCACTGCATGCTTACTACTACGCATATCTTGAATAGCGATATATGTATCGCTTTTCTTAGTAAACGTATGCGACATTGTTATCGCTAGAATATCAGAGTATGTACAGTACATACAAACAAGTCAGGTTCACTGGTTCACTCCAAGGTCCTTACTTCTACTCCGAGACTCTTAACAAATTTTGAATCTTGATAGCCGCTTCACTAACATCACACATACTATAAATTATACTAATACAGATAGAACATCTAAAACAAAATATGACACCGGCGTAAACTGAGATGCTACGGAAGCTTCTTTAGTTCTGCCATTATCGCTTGGTGCAGCACCATCAAAAATTGCAAATATTAAATTTGTGCTAATATTTAATTTTATAATATTGATTAACCTATTGATTAACCTATGATAAGGGCAAATGGAAGACACCATTCAAGGCAGCAAAAAAAGCAACGTTCTACGCTCCACATAGAGAGATACAAGTCAACATGATGTCCCAGAGCGGTTCATACAAATATTTCAAAAGCAAACAAATAGGGGCTCAGGTAAGTGTTTTATGAAGTTAACCCATTACATTTAGGTCGGTGCCAAACTGGACCCTAATTACTACGGGCCTCCGGTGTCCGTCCGTCTGTCTGTCTGCAGGCTGTATCTCACTCACGAAGTCACGAATCATAAGTAGAGTATTTTTTTTATAGAACGGGTGTGTGTTGCCAATACAGCAACAAATAAATGAACTACAGTCTTCACAAAATAAAAGGCCCGTTTTGACAGTTCACGCCCATGAAGTCTTAACCCCTAATGCGTAGGTAATAAAAGCCAACTGTTGCGTACCAGCAAAGCGTACAAGTTGCCTAGGAAGACCGCTTCTATTACCTACGCGTTAGGGGTTAAAACTTCATGAATAATATGAAATTTAGGGTATTTTGTTGGTGTTAGTCCTATTATTGTTGTACGAAACCCTCTCAACGCAAGTCAAACTCGCACTTAGCAGCTTATTATGAGTCGGAGGGTCGAAGGCGACCGTGCACTGGTGCGTACCGAGTGAGACGGAGCGGCCGAGGCCGACCATAGCCGAGGCTGCGGAGGTGAGCGTAGGTGCGCTGTAGTGCGGGGGCATCGCCGTAGCCCCGTTCGTAGCCGAAGCTGAGGCAATTTCGAACGTAAATACCTGCAATCTGCAATCCTACCTACTTATGTGATGGCAATTTTAGCAAAATTTTGACGATCAATTTATGTGGAATGAGTTTCATTTTAAATCTACTGAGTTGAAAAAATAGAAGCTAATAGAATTAGCTAGTTTATTTGATGTCAAATAATAATAAGCATTTTAGAAGTTTACTGCTTGAATGCATGTTACAAATTTAGATGATGAAAAATAGGCACCATGCTGAGTTGTATTTAGAGTAGCTTACATATAAGATAACGAGTGGCTGAGATAGTATCATTCAGACGCTCGTTAATTGTGGCTGACTAACGGCCGAAATTAATAACCTATCTTCAATCCATAATCTGCAGATTTGAGATTGCTAGTGTCAATTTCGACGTATATCCCTTAACGCAACTGTCAAATGTAACGCGTAATCTGCAGATCACGGATAGAGATATATTATTGGGATCGGCCGTTAGTAATTTAGAAGGCAATCTAGATTTTTAGAGGCGAATAAAAAAAATCTGTTTGATTAGCACCCGATTGTTTTGTACTTTTTCTTAAGATGGCTTTCGTTCGAGAGACCGACTCGCACTTGTCGATTAGATACCTTTTCTCATATGGGGTAGCAGAAGCCTAGTTGAGTCCATTTTTTTCTGGCTATTTAATAGTCCACGTTTAGTTATGACTATCTGCCCGGGGGTTTCGAATACCTACGCGTTTTTAGTTTTCTAAAAGTTTTTTTTTTATTATTCACTGACAATTTATTTAGTACAGAGCTTTCTATTCCTAGCCACCACTTAAACCACTGGGGGAACAGGTCTAGTCAGGTTTATATGAAGTGAAAACTGAATTCAGATTCGTCTTAAATTCTCATTTAAAATTATCTCGGCTTGTCTAATGCTGGTAAAGAGCGGTTTATGTAGTTATAATTAGGATGTATGTATGTGCCTAATGAAACAACTTTACAGGTCATAGAAATACCATACGTCGGCGAGAAAGTTTCGTTCATAGTCGTTTCACCTCTGGTCCGAAATGGCCTGGAAGCCATGCTAAGAAGGATGAGCCAACGTCCCCAACTATTGGCTGAAGCGTTAGATGAGATGAGAATCACCAGAGTTAATCTTCAACTTCCTAAGTTCAATATAGAAACTGAGCTCGATATCGCAGACTTGTATAGGCAGGTAAGGGCCACTTAATATAATATGGGTACATGGAAACTAAAATCTGTATCCATCTTAAACTAGATCAGGTGTTTCCTAAGTAACACCCAGATCAGAGAAAAAGTTGTTGGTGATTCATGAAAACTTTTTAACCGACTTCACGAAAGGAGTTCGAGTCTTTCCGAGTTCTCAATAATGCGGTTGTATTTTTTTTTGTGTTCGTTACCTCGAATTTGGTAGTAAATATGAAGAGATTTAAATATATATTTTTTATATGATAGACCATTCTTTCAGTTTGGTTCCATTTCTTGAAATTTTAAAAATCATCCAGTAGATTATGAAAAAATGTAAAAAAAACCGTACAAACTTGGTGTAAGGTGGAGCGTTGGAGAGATGAATTAAAGACGATAGCTCGAGTATGACTGAGAGTATATTGAGTAAATGCAAGATATATATTGACACTAAACTAGGTTATGCATGATCTTACACTACACCTTCCCCGTAAGGGAAAATAAAATAATATTATAATTTTATTTTATTTCTTAATTCTAAATTTTTTGCTAAATAGGTTGATGAAATACATTTTTCCACTATAATCATTCATTTGACTTTTAATTCTATATTTAGTTAGGTATATAATATTATATTCTTAGGTAAAAAAAAATCAAGTTATTAATCAAATCTTTCCATCTAATACTTTCTAAACTGTACTGTTTTGAAAATATAAAAAGTAAGTTTAAGTTTAGTAAATAAATGTTTCTACTATTATCTTTAATTGACCTATAAATGCCGAATATTTTACAAATTATGTGAAATTTAAATTTTAAATGGTTTTGTGCGATTTTTATGTACTATATCCTCTTTTCCGTTCTTTAAAATTTTCACATTGCATCCTAAATCTTCAATAATTAAGTATGGACCATTATATATAGCATCTATCTTATCGCCTGTTTCATTCTTTAGTAGTAAATAATTTCCTTTCGTATATTCTACCTCATTTAGCTTTCTATCGTAACTCTCCTTTCTCCTCTGTTTGCTCTGTTCTAAATTAATCTTTGCGTCGCGTTGGGCGACCTGCAACCTATATTTAAATTCTAGGGGGTAATTATCATAGTTATACAAAGGGTCTACGTTACCTGTATCAAAATTACATGGTAATTTTGCCGTTTTTCCAAACACCAACTCGTGTGGTGTGTATCGAGTTTCTGTGTGCACAGTGTTGTTGTGCGCAAAACACCAGTACGGCAGCCAACTACTCCAATTGTCCGCACGATTCTCGCAGTTTATTCTAAGATACGCACCCATTGTTTTGTGTGTATTCTCCAGTGCACCTATTGATTCGTGGTGGTAGGCTGTGGATGTGAGCTGCTTTACGCCTAATAATTCGCATATTTGTTTCATAGTGCTGCAAATGAACTCTGTACCGCGATCTGTAGCGATTTCCCTGGGTATCGAAAATCGAAGTACAAAGTTATCTACAAATGCTTTAGCGACTGATGACGCATCCTTGCTACGTAATGGGTATGCCTCTACAAATTTTGTCAGCTCGCACTGCAACGTGAGCGCGTAGCAATTACCTAGTTCATCTTTAGGTAGTGGTCCTACTATGTCAAGGTATATTTTTTCTAAGGCGCTATTACACGTAGTTGTTATTTGCATTGGTTGTCTTATTTTTATACTATGTTTTTGTGTCTGACATTTTTTACACTTCGTTACAAAATCTAATATATCCTTATCCATGCTGGGCCAATAATAAAATTTCTTTATGTTGTTAGTCATTCTTCTGATTCCCGCGTGGCCGCTTGTGGGCAATAGATGGAAGTCATTGATGATGACGCGTCTATCGTCTAAGTTATTTATTCTTTGAACACCTTTTATTATACATATACGTGGTCCTGACCACTTTTTACACGCTTTGATTTCACATATTAGTCCCGCTATAAATTCTTCATTATTGGTGTCTCTTATTATGCATAATTCGTCAATGCCAACTTTATTACAAATATCGGATAAATCTCTCACCAATTCGGCTCGCGTAACTGGTGATCGAGAATACCCCATTAAATGAATGCATGACTTGCTTGGGACATAAATAAAATATTTTGTACTATCTGACACTATACCTTCTTTTATCAACGCGTTATATTTTTGTCTATTGATTACGCTTAACTCTACCAAATTTTTGGGTTTTTTAATGATCTCCACAACTCTTGGCTTGTCAGACCTTGAGTTTTGAAGAGGATTATCGACCCTAAAATTTGAGTTTTCCTCTTTTAACTTTTCATTCATCCTTTTCGCTTGCGCTCTGGTCATTACATTCATAACTCGCTCGTTTAACTCTTTTAATTCTCCACTGCTTATTGTTATCCTTGATAAAGCGTCTGCTGCTGAATTTTGTGCACCCTTAATGTATTCTATTACAAAATTATATTCTTCTAACTGTAATCTAAACTTCACTAGTCTACTTGACGGGTCACGCATGCCAAACAGATAAACAAGGGGTCTGTGGTCTGTCTGTATCTTAAACTTACGGCCATATAAATAGGGTCTAAAATATTTCACGCTCCACACGATCGCTAAAAGCTCTTTCTCAATTGTAGGATAATTCTTTTCTGCTTTGTTTAGACCGCGGCTAGCATAAGCTATAGGCCTTCCATCGCTATTGCATAGCACCGAACCGATGGCTGTTCCAGAAGCATCTGTTTGTAGTAAAAATTCATTATTTGGTGAAAAGTTTGGATATGTAAGTACTGGCGGTTGAACAAGAGCGGTTTTTAAATACTGAAAAGCACCTTCGCAGTCTTTGTTCCAATCAAAAGTCGCGTTTTTACAACATAGTTTATTAAGAGGACAAGCTTTCTCTGCAAAGTTTGGAATAAACTTTCTATAGTAGTTTGCAAATGCTACAAAGCGTTTTGTTTCGTCACTATTTTGTGGTCTGGGATAATTTTCCAAAACTTTTGTTTTTAGTGGATCAGGTGAAATTCCAGTTTCAGACACTAGGTGGCCTAAATAGATAATTTCCTTTTGTAAAAATTTGCATTTTGCCGGATTTAATTTTAAATTCACCTTTCTTAGACGTGTAAATACGTCCATTAAATTTTTGTTGTGGTTTTCCAAATTTCTGCCAAAAACACACAAATCATCCAAATATACTAAACATTTTTCATAATTTAAACCTGACATTGCTACTGTTATCATTCTGCTGAAAGCACTCGGACTGGTTTTTAATCCCATCGGTAGCCGTGTCATTTGATACTGGTTTTTACTTGTCGTGAACGATGTATATGGTCGGCTATTTTTGTCTAAGTTCATTTGATAAAATCCCTGATAAAGGTCTAATGTACTGAAATATACAGCTCCTGACAACGAATCTAATATATCCGTAATATTTGGCAGAGGAAACTTGTCATCCTTAATTTGATTATTTAATTTTCGGTAATCAATAACAACTCGCCACTTTTTGATACCTGTTGAATCCAATTTTTTCGGTACTAGCAAAAGTGGGCTTGACCAAGCACTTCTTGTCTCTTCAATCAATCCATCTTTCAACATACCATGTATTTGCCTATCTATTTCGTCCTTTTGTGCGTGGGGCAGCCGGTACGGCTTTACATATACCGGCGTGCTATGGTCTTGCAACTCTATAGTCTGTTCATATAGCGCTGTTGTGGTTAATTTGTCTCCTGGTAAGTGAAATACATCTGGAAACTTTGCACAAATACTTTCGATCGCCTTTTTTTCTTCTTCATTTAAATCACTAATTTTTAACAAAGACCTAATTTTATTGATACCTTGTTTAAACTATTTGATACATACAAATAATCAGGCACGAAAAAAATGATTCAATGAGTCTGATTGTTGATCAAAGTCGTCATGTTGCTGCCAATTTGAGCTATCCGGTGGGGTCGATGCATTTACGTTCTGGTTCAATGCATCTTCGTTTGTTGACCCATGGAAGTGATTCATAGCACCTCTGAATGGTCTTCCACGGAATGTTCCCCTAAAGTTATTCCAGGGACGTTGAGGGCGGGATGGGTATCTATCATAATTTGTATTTGACTGACCTCTATAATATCCGCGCTGTCCACGCTGTCCACGTACTCCTCTGTGGTACCTGTGGTAGCCTCCTCGCGACATCGTCTGGTACATGTTATTGACTTGAGCAGCTGAAGTTGTCGCCAGGTCTTCTTCTTGTGCTGCTTGAATTGCGTCCTTCAAGGTGCTGTAATTGCGGGCAATGATTATCGTACCAAGTCGTCTATTTCGTAGGCCGTCGGCGAATCTTTTTATTGCTAATTTCTCATTGAGTGGCCGTAAAATTTTATAATGATTTGGGTTACCGTCTGCCTGCGAAATAGTTAAGTCGACAAATAATTCGGATATGTCTTTTCCGAAATCAGCCACTGACCTTTCATGTTGTTGAGATGTTTGCAATCGGGTCTGTATCGCCGTCGCTGCCTTTTGCGGTAACAGTTGCTTACGCATGTCACAGAGAAGTTCGTCAACCTTTTCATACTTATCAGATAATTTTAATTTTGCAGACTGAGACAACCGAGTTTTCAGCACGAATGTTATCAATTGACTCTGTGACGGCGCACTTAAAATACTGCAATAATATTCGATTCCGTCTATCAGTTCCTTGGTATTTTGTTCGTTATCTGTCATTACTGGCAAGAGGTGGAGGGCCACTTTAACATCAAAATTTGCCATTTTGGTAGTGGGCTCGTTCTGACTATCACTATAAGAGTCGCTTTCCTCGCTATCAATATTCTGTGGTAGTTTGACTTCGTCTTCCCCAGAGTTACACAATCTACTTATTTCAATATAAACGTCTTTAAACCTAGAGCAGTAATCATAAATTAATCGCGCATCTGAGTCTTCTAACTCTAATTTACTTAGTCCTTCTACGCAATGATTGTACTCCGTCAACAACTTATTGAATTCTAATACTTTTACTTCAACTGCCTTACTACTTTCTCTCCTACATGGTCCAACTTTAATTAGATAAGTTCTTATGCTTATTAATTTTTCATATAGACTCTTAATATTTTCCGCCATAAAAATCGCACTTTACATCTGATCAATTTACGGATACCTAATTATATAGAATAGAGTATACAGTAAACAAAACAACAAAAGTAAGTAGTAAACAAAATTGTCTATATCATTTTAAGTATCATTATCTTTACCATTGTTCTTTTTCAACTAAACGGCACTTCACATTTATTTACGAAACATTGTACATACCGCGAACACTTTCAACTTAATTGGAGACGTTATCCGATGCCTCAATCTCGATGGGACCTTGGCGTCCCTGTGCAGCTAGGCGGGGGCTGTCCGGGGCTGGAGGGCGCTCTCACAGCTTCTGTAGGCGCAGCAACCCCGAGTTGACGCCTCGCTCGACCCGCTTGTTGAAGCATTTGTTGCAGTGGCGTATCACCATTATTATGGTAATAGCCACAAACAGTAGAACTAACACCAACATGCACCAGGATAGCATACCGATTTTCAGTTCGATGTTTGTATTTATAATATTGTTCTCATAACCAACTTGTGTGGTAATGTCGCTATTAGGCGGCTTTGGAACGTTTGAACCACACATTTTTGCTCCGATTTTTTATTTATTTTTATTATTTTAAATTTTGGTCACACGAACTTTTACTGATTGTCCATCAGGTTACTTGATGCGCGCCGCGTACACGCGCCAAACAAGGCAAGGTCGCCATGTAAGGTGGAGCGTTGGAGAGATGAATTAAAGACGATAGCTCGAGTATGACTGAGAGTATATTGAGTAAATGCAAGATATATATTGACACTAAACTAGGTTATGCATGATCTTACACTACATTGGTCATATTATTATTTCGATAGTGATAGCCATGTATCGATACTTTGCTTGTGATTGGGCTATTGAAGTCGGATTTTCTTTGAAAAAAAGATCTGAGCTAACGTTTTCCAATTTCGCTTGATTTGATAACTCTTGTGTTCTCCTCAGATGGGTATAGTTGATATATTTGATGCATCCACATCGAAACTTGATAAGATGACAAACAGAAAACTTTACGTAAGCGATGCAATCCAAAAAGCGGTTATTAAAGTCACTGAAGAAGGTACAGAAGCCGCGGCTGCTACAGGTAATAATATACAGGTTGACATTAAATTAGCCGACCATATTTTGAGGAATGATAGTACCCATCATTATGAACATCTTTCCCCAAGAAACATAATATATAGTCTCGCAATTGAAAAAAAAATTTCGTCCCTCAGTACATTGCCCCGATCAGCTGATTTCAAGTTTCTATGGGAGACCCAAATTTTTTTTTCATTTTCGACTATGTTTCTTGGGAAAATGTTCATAATGATGAGTACTATCATTCCCCAACATATGGTCAGCTAATTTAATGTAAGTCACCCTATAAGTATATATATTTTGAAAAAACATTGTTTTACACTAAAGCAGTGTAGGCTGCAGTCGATGACGGCCAAATGTATAGATTTGTCGAATTCTGCTCATGACATGGAACAAGACGAGCAAGTCCTGTGTTATCTGTCTCCGAGTCCTCGCGTCATATCCCCTTTTAAAGAGATGCTGTTTTTTGGACTTTAATATTGAGATCACAAGATCCAAAACCCCAGTCTAGGTATCATTTTAGATATTCCGGAAATGTATCTACAAACTTGCGCGGGATAACATGGCAGTAGCGGTCATTGACCCGCTAAATAAAATAAAATGTATGCGATTTCACTTTTGCCGCCACTGTCACCGCGGCTAAGCCCCCCGCCCCTCGCCGCGCGCCCCGGGTTGGCAGCAAACGTCAAATCGCATACTTTTTCTTAGAGCGGGTCAATGACCGCTATTTCCATAATAATAATATGTGATTCCACGCAAGGGTGCATTTTCCTTTAGATATTTGGTAGATCGTTAGCGAAGTGTTCGATTATTGCCGAAAACATACAAATTACTTGTGACTTGTGACCTTATCTGAACGAACATTTAAAGACTACTCCGAAGACAGACCATATATACTTAAATGGAAATGCACCATACTTCCATGGGAAACATAGTAAATATCTATAGGATATTATCGTTACCCCCCCCCCCGCCCTCTATTCTTCCTCTTCGATTATACTTTCGATATTCTTCCATCTGTTCTTTCAATAAAAATTTATTGTTTGGAGTCCAGGAAAATAATTTCGTTTAATTTCAGTTGTTTTAGGCTTTAAGACTGCATTTACAGAAATGATAGTGAACGGGCCATTCCATTACATTGTCAAAGCCTCAGGCCACCAGCTGTTTTCTGGGATTTGTACATTTGGGAAATAAATATTCACCTTTTTGCGAGATTGAGGGGTAAAAATTATTATATATTTACTTTATTTTATTATCGTATTTGAAATAATAAAATATTTTTCCGATATTTATAATTTTTTTCACTCAAAACCTATGGGGTACTTTCTGCTGTTCTATGATCATGAAAGGCACGAAGCAAGGTAGAACACAAATAAAGGGAAAAATCTAAAAACTGCAACTTTTTCTCTCTTTTTGCAAAAAAATGTAATTTGGTTTAAATGGATGACATCATACTTTTATGTAGACACACCATATAGTTATACAATTTATTTACAATAATTATATATAGATACAAAGATTAATATCATTAAACATATTACTTACAACAACTAAGACTTGGAGTAAACTAAAAATTTCGCCCAGATCGCGCCCGGGTGGGAGGGTGCCCAGAATGCCGTTACCTCGCTGTATCGCGATGCTGATGCGTTGAGCGAGGTAGGTGCCAGCTCTGCGGTCCCCTGACGCTTCGACGAGCTGCTTGGAGATGTCTTTGAATACTCGTCGATTGTCAGGGCCCCACGGCCCGAGGGTCTCGAAGCCGAACGGCACAAAAAGATGGTCATCGCCGAGTACGGCGTATTTGCGCCATTTGAGACCCTCTGCCGGTACCGCCGCAGCGCCGGCCGTGGCAGAGGTCGCTGGTTAGTGACACGGAGCCAGCGTGTCAACGCAGGTCGCGTCCCAAACTAGCGACCTCCCTTTCTACGAGGGAATCAGCGTCATCCCGTCCGTTACCATAGTCTCTCACCAGACCATTGGGTTCAAGGATGGCTGGCACGCCACAACTGGCAAGGGCCCGGCAAATAACGTCATTCAGCGGGACTAACGGCTCGCGCTGCGCTGGCATGAGAGGCCGTGGTGACCGTATTGGTTATTACGCCATATTATTTTAAACAATCCTTAAATGTGATCGGAACTCTTGGTGCGCCACTCCTCGCCACTTGACCGTTTATTTCAAATTTTTTTTTTATATTTGGTATTTTTATAAATTTCAGCCATAGTAATTTCAGTACTTTCTGCGAATACTGGGACACGAATGACGGTCGACCGACCATTCTATTACCTCGTGAAAGCTGCTGACCATCAGCTTTTCTCTGGGATTTGTACATTCCAAAAAAAGTAACAATAATAATATGTAGCCATTGATGTCCCCACCGATGGACATGGGCCTTCACGCGTATACGAGTAAGATTGAGCCAA
The DNA here is from genome assembly GCA_963457715.1 of Argyresthia albistria. NCBI lineage: Eukaryota > Metazoa > Arthropoda > Insecta > Lepidoptera > Argyresthiidae > Argyresthia > Argyresthia albistria. The sequence continues at coordinate 1,711,233 of OY735256.1, forward strand.
ACTCCACCACGTTGGCTAATTGCGGGTTGAGGGATGTCAGGCTAGTGACCAATCCGACTGCCAGAAGTTATCAAGCTGCCCTACAGGGCCTCTGTCACAGCTTTACGACTACTACCACCGAGTAGCGATAGTACCCGGGACCTACAGCTTAAGGTGTCCGAAACACGAAAGCGCATGAAACAAATGCCACATAAGAAACGGATACCCATGAGTACCTGTCTCGGAAAGATGTTGCTCGACACGCACGATCGTTTTCGATGTGCGAATACCACTTTGCCACGAACGCTTTTTCCATGAAACGTAATTCATAAATATAAAAACCAATAAAGATTTTCATAACCAGACACAACTTTAATTTATTGGAAGCAACACTAATCTACTTTGCCGCCGCGCCGCCGCACGGTGGGCTGAAACGGGACGGTAATGGCCAAAAAAGGTAAAAAAAGGTTTATTTTATTGAAATGGCCATATCTCCGAAACCACCAGTTAAAAACAAAAAGTTAATGAATAAAAACGTTTTCAATAATGCGCAAATACCAAAAACATACATTTTATCTCATAAGTCCAAACCTTGTAATCCCAGCCCACCGTGCGCCGGTGGCAGCAAACGTCAAATCGTATACATTTTCTTAGCGGGTCAATGACCGCTATTGCCATGTTATCCCGCGCGATCCTTTATATATATGGTAGATCGTTAGTGCAGTGTTCGATTATTGCTGAAAACATACAAATTACTTACTAGTGACCTTCTCTACACGAACTTTTAAAGACTACATACTCCCAAGACTGACCACCATACTTAAACTTAAACGGAAGTGCACCATAGGTACTTCCATTAGGTAACATAGTAAATACTTATCTATAGGATATTATTGTTACCCCCTCGCCCTCTCTCTTCTTCCTCTTCGATTATACCTTCAATATTCTGCCATCTGTTCTTTCATTTACCATTTATTGTTTGGAGTTCAGAAAAATAATTTCATTTATTTTCAGCTGTTTTTGGCTATAGGTCTGCATTTCCAGTAATGATAGTGAACGGGCCATTCTATTACACTGTAAAAACCTTCTAGGCCGCCAGCTGTTTTCTGGGATTTTTACATTTATCAAATAAATATTCACCTTTTTAAGTAAAGCTTCTTTAGCGAGATTGTGAGATTGAGGGTTGAAAATTATTATATCTCTACTTGGTTTTTATTACCGTAAAAACTTTGAATTATTAAAATAATTTTCCTATCTTTAATTTTTTTCAGCAGTGGTAATTGCAAAATATTCTCAAATCCAAACTCAAGATATGGTAGTTGACCGACCTTTCTATTTTTTCGTCAAAGCATCCAATCATCAGCTTTTCTCTGGCATTTGTACATTCAATAAAATCTAATAAATATAAAGCAATAAAGAAAAACGTTATTTAATCAAAAGACATTTTAATTGATAATAAATCACTGTGCTTCATTCTGAGTAGGTTTCTATAGTGGAGAGGTCTGGTGAGGTGTGCGTGGAGTACCTTTACTTTTTAACCGACTTCCCAAAGGAGGAGGTTTACAATTCGTCCGGATGTTTGTTTTTTATTTTTTATGTATGTGCCTCGATAGCGCCTAAACGGATGGACCGATTTGGAAAATTATTTTTTTGTTTGAAAGGGTTTACCTTCCCATTGGTCCCATTGACACCAGGTCAGGATCTGATGATGGGATCCTGGAGAAATCGAGGGAACTCTTCAAATAATATAGGCAGACCTATAGTGATTTTTGTGTTTTTCATAATAACTCGTGCAAATGCACATGGTAAGCATAATATTGTGATGCGGAACTGCTGATGAAGACAACATATAGCCACCAGATCTGCTCAATACTAGGTACAAAATAGTACAAATACAATGCGTGGCTGACGGGCAGGCAACGCATAGCCTAAACCGGTGGACCTAGAGCCATGAAACTTTGTACAGGGGTTCCTTAGTAGCGTGGGGTAGCACTGATATGAGATTTGACAAAATTGATTCCCCAAGGAGGGGGGATAAGGGGTTACAGTTTGTATTAAACTCAATCCAATCAAATAGGGTTTGTGGAAGTCGATTTTTTCTAAAGTTTACTTTTTGTTTCAATTATAAATACATACCCGTACCCAATGAAACCATGGCGCTTAGAGTACAAATTTTACTCCTTACGCCATCTCTTTTTTACGAAGGGTTACTAATTCTAATTTGTATGGAATGAGCATCCTGTAGTACCCACACCCACCTGCTTTCCGGCAGGTTTAGGTTGGCAAGCTTCATACATAACACACTCCATGATAGGTAGGTACGTACATTTTATCACGAAAAATGAGCATTGAATATCTGGATACAAGTGGACATGACTGTGCCACTGCCATCTCGGTATGGAAAAAGGTGTGACGCTATGTTAAGTTGTTGTTTATACGAGATTTAATTCGATACATTTACTGACGCACATGCGTTTGTTCGATCCAATCGTTGATCGATAATCAATTATTCGATTTATCAAAGAAATTAAAAGCGAAATTGAAAACAGATTCACGTGTCTATCAATTTAGGCCATGACATTTTTGCGCCATACGACAAGTTTTTTTTAGGGTTCCGTACCCGAAGGGTGCCAAACGAGACCCTATTACTAAGCCTCCGCTGTCCGTCTGTCCGTCGGTCCGTCTGTTGGTCTGTCCGTCTGTCCGTTTGTCACCAGGTTGTATCTCATGAACCGTGATAGCTAGACAGTTGAAATTTTCACAGATGATGTATTTCTGTTGCCGCTATAACAACAAAAATACTAAAAAACAGAATAAAATAAATATTTAAGGGGGCTCCCATTCCCATACAACAATCGTGTTTTTTTTTTTGCTCGTTTTTGCTCGATATTGATAATGGAAACAGGTAGACGCTTGAAATATTCACAAAATATTGAGTATATTTTTCATTTCAAAAACCAATAGTAAAAATAAAATTTAATTTATATTTACGTTTTTTTTGTACTTCTGGTACAACGATGGTGCGGAACCCTCCGTGTGAGAGTCCGTCTCGCACTTGGCTGTTTTCTTTTTTTTTCTAAGTTTCCGTGCAACATGCGATCGGTGGCAACACCATAAGCAGTTTCTTTAATTGATTATATGGCGTGTTAGGCAGTCCCTTCCATTGATGGGTAGCCTAATATGGTTTTAGTTTGATCATTGTTATCCCAAACATTTTTACGCTTAAACCTTCTTTTTGGAAGGGAGAGTGCCCTGTGCTGAGGCCTGAGCCCAATTTATTGGAAGGGAGAGTGCCCTGTGCTGAGGCCTGACGCCAATTTATTGGAAGGGAGAGTGCCCTGTGCTGAGGCCTGAGGCCAATTTATTGGAAGGGAGAGTGCCCTGTGCTGAGGCCTGAGGCCAATTTATTGGAAGGGATTGTGCCCTGTGCTGAGGCCTGACGCCAATTTATTGGAAGGGAGAGTGCCCTGTGCTGAGGCCTGAGGCCAATTTATTGGAAGGGAGAGTGCCCTGTGCTGAGGCCTGAGGCCAATTTAGTGGTTTTTGTGTCCATACGACTAGTCACTAAGATTTTCTACCATGAAGTTCAACATTCTGCGTAAGTATTGAATGAAGATATCTATTGAATAACCTATAGTCAATGTCGTACTTTACAAGATCGTCGATACTTTAGGACTTATTTTTTTAGTTTCAGCAGAACATAATAATTCTAGTAATTGTTTTTATTTTTATAAAACAAACATTTACATACAGGCACATAAGTACATTGCTTCTATGGCCCCACACTAGGATACCCTGTGTCGTGGGAACCAGAAACATAGCGACACCACAGACATGTAAACATCCAAGACCTGGTTTTTTTTTATCCCCATCCGGGATATGAACCCGGGACCTCTCGCATGGTAGGCAGATGCGCACCGCTGCGCCACAGAAATCACGCGAAGGAACTTTATTGATGTGTCTGTCTTTATACTGTCAGTATTTAGTACAAGCCTAACTATGTTACTAACAGGGAGGCAGTTCCGAAGGAAACACTAGACACCCTTCACGTCCTTCCCGGGTAGTGCTAACGAGAATCAAATCAACATTTGCTAGATCTCATAAGAGAACCTGTCCAAATAAAGCGAAATCTACAACACACGTGACATTGGCAAATTAACATAACAAGCGAGATTATGTCCATGGTCGAAATATCGATTTTGAAATACCGAAATCTCTATCAAAAACAAGGAAAAGCTATTCTTACGACTAGCCTTTCGACCAACCGAGATATCTCAACCCGTTTTGACCGAAATAAATATAAATCGAGATCGTTTTCGACGGATTTAGGCGGTATCAAAACGGATATCTCGACTGGAGAGATGATCTCGATAGCGCGAGAATCGGGGCTGCCCTAGTTGTCACCTAACTAATTTATTAGCGAGAATCACATAGGATTGTCATTTGTTTCTAATGCGGATATGCTGAGAGAGTCATTAATTATTCACGCTTTAAAGTTCTAGCCTTAATCACGACAGAGGCGTCCACCAAGAAAAGTAACTCAGCGCTAAGAAGGATGCAGGATTTGGTGTCAGAGACAAGATCTGTCAATTCCAGTTTCAGATCCTCCTCTTCTGAGTCACAAATGATGAGGAAGTCAAGCGTTCTTAATCTCAAAGGCCCTATTATTGAACGTTTCGGAGTGGTGCGTAAGGGAATGGGAACCTATGGCAATATAGGTGGCTCAGAAGCAGAGAGACTATATATCCAATCGACTGCGCCTGCAGGGTAATGCGGCCCAAACCTTTGTTGTATTCAACAAACGTTCGCATACGCAACCTATGTACGATGACGGGCCGCCAGACAGTTTCGCAGCGATCACAGCTCTCTTACCTCGTCCCCCGCCGCCCGTAAATTGGTGAGTTATGTTTCAAAGGAAAATGTATCTATGCGCTCTCCACTGGGTAAGTGCTCCCTGCTCAGAAGTCAAACAGCAATGTAATGTCGTATATTTTGCCGTTTGATGTTAGGATCGTGGTAGTGTCAAATTAGCAACTGGATTTGCGGTGGTTGAAATTCGATAAGAATTGTAATAAGTATAACTCCTACTCAGCAATCCACCCTGTCTCATCCCTATTTGGTTCGCTGGAAGAGCTCGACTTTGTACACGTTTTCTATGTTTTTTATTGTCCTGTTTGTCTGCAATAAAGAAATTATGAATTTATGAATTATGAATCTCACACGGCAACGAGGCCCTTAGGAATATGTATAAGGGAAATGAAGATCATTGTAATTTTGAGCCAAGAGTTATTGTATACTCTTGGCTCAAAATTACAATGATCTCCATTTCCCTTATTCATATTCGTGAAGAATGCAAAAACAAAACTTACTGCGATCCTAACACATGTATATCCATGTCTGTCCCGCGAGGTCCCTCACTACTTTTCTATCTCACTTCCAAATATATGGGAGATTTTTTTAAAAACAACTTCATTAGTTCCAAATTCATCACTAGATGTCGTGGGCCAGACATGACTGAAGAAAAGTTGCCAGTTCAAATAATAACAACCGAAGAACATAATCTGTGGTCGTGTAATACGTACGTTTTAAATATTAAGTACTGATAAAGAGTATTGAATAACTGCGGTAGTATACAAAAATATTAATATTATATTGACGTTGACTAAGCAATCTGTATGATTTTATGGTCAATAATATTTTTTTACTTTACTTTACTGTCAAATGCGAGCTCAAAGCGTATGCCACACCCTCAGAACAATAACTATCATAACACACCGTAAGGGAAAAGGTATAACAGCTATATCCATTCACTTTACCATCTCCTGGAATTTCAGATATCTTTAAGGTATGAATACGATACAATAGACAAGACATGTACAGCCTTGGACGGCTTATTTACGCTAGCAAAGCTCGCGTTAGGAGCTTCTAACGCAGCTTTTGTCGAGCTAGCGGCCGCTTTAGGGGTTGCTAATAAATCAGAAGTAAGTGAATTCGTATTTCAAAGGTCGGCCAAGGGGGCAATCCTGGCGCTGGCGAGATCATGTCCATGGTCGAAATATCGATTGTGAGATACTGAAATCTCTATCAAAAACAAGAAAAAGCTATTCTTACGACTAGCTTTTCGACCAAGTGAGATATCTCGACCCGTTTCGTATTTATTTCGATCGAAAACGGGTATCCCGGTTTGTCAGAATTGCCGCTAGCGCCAGAATTGCCCCCCCCCCCCAGAAGTATAAGCGAGCCAAAAACTCTGGACTCTGGACGCATACTCGTAGTAAACATAGCTCGTATCGAGCAAAACAACTGACTCGCAATGGATAGCCCAATCACGAACAAAGATTCGATAGAAAACTATCGAAAAGTCAAATGTCAGTGATTCTTATTCTTTATGACATAAAATATAATTTCCTGCGTTCTCAAAAACGTTTTACGATCTCGAAAACGTTCGTGATCGAGGTTCGGTTCCATAACACTCCCTATCGTAACGGACGTCGAAACAAGCGTTCTTGGTTCGTGACAGAAGAACAGTGATGTCGTAGCCATATCGTCAATTTTGGCCATATCATGATATGGCCAGCCATTTCTTGATACGGCCATATCATGATGATATGGCCGGTTTTAATAGTATTTTTAATTCCGTATAACACGATTCTATACTGAAAATCCATCTTGATTGTTTTGGTAGTATTTTGTACCTCGATAAATTTCAAACTACTGGACTTTCTTTGATTTACTCCACTGTTTTCGAATTTAACTTGAAAAACTGGAAAACGCCATTCGCGATTATTTTCATTTTTTACAAAGTTACAATCGGCGCTCGAGGTCATTAAACTTGGATTATTCATTCGGCCAAAATTGTAAGCAAGGGTACAACAATTTGATACTAGATTTGATGCAGGACCCCACACTTTCAGGGTTATCATATTAGGTCGGGTAAAAAGTATCTTCGTATTTTGTATGAAGAACGTAACGGGACGAACAAAAAGGTGCATCTTTGACTTAAAAAATTCCGGATTGAAAACGCTTAAATAAATAATAATAAAATTGTTTATTGCCAGACTACAATGTCCAATATAAAATTACATGTCAAAATTAAAATAGATTAGAAAATTACATTGATAAAAATAATTAATATAATCAACAAACAAATAATCATAACAAAGATGAGGGTCGGTGCAGGACCCTCCATTCGCTGTGCAGGGGGCTGGATTGCCATGTGCGAGCAGCCTCCAGCAGCTGGTTGGTGGAGTGCGCTATGTGGGTCCGCGCGGTGGCCGTGCGCAGCCGCCGCAGCGCCGCCCAGCCCGGCGCGCGCCCTTCCGCGAACATGCCGCTCGCGCTGCACCAGCGCGGCAGGCGGAACAGTGCGCGCCACGAGTTGTTGTACTGCACGCGCATCTGCTCCATGCTCTTCTTGGTGTACACCGCCCACAGCTCCACAGTGTACACGGATGTGCAGTACGACAGGAAGAGCTGCCTCTTCAACTCCGGGCTGCAGCGCGCGAACCGCCGCGCCAGCATGTTGGCTCGCACCAGTATGGCCCGTCGCTGTCTGGCGATGTCCAGTCTGTCATCCAGATCCGCAGTGATGACGTGGCCCAGGTATTTGACCTCCTCGACGAACTCGAGGTCTCTGCCGTTCAGCTGCACTGGCGGTATGATGGCAGGTGTATTTGTCGACCGGAACATCATACACACAGACTTATCCGGGTTGTAGGCCATGTTGTGTCGTGCTGCGCATTCCTCACAAACTGCAAGCATGTCTCTCATTGCTGAGATGGATGGGCTGAGTAGAACCATGTCGTCTGCATAGCAGACATGGTTCGTTATGACGGCGTTCATGGAGCACCCAACATTGAGCTGGTTCAGTTTGTGAGACAGGCCATCCATGTGGACATTGAATAGTATGGGTGACATGCTTCCGCCTTGTCTTACACCGCACGCCAGTTTAGACGGATCCGATAGGGCTCCATTCCAGCGAACGACGTTGCTCTGCTGACTGTACCAGGTCTTCAGTACCTTGGTCACGTGACCCGGCACTCCCCGTTCTTGCAGTATCAGCCAGAGTCGGTCGTGTGCCAGTCTGTCGAACGCCTTGCTCAAGTCAAAATAACAAGCGCACACAGATGTTTTTCTTGACTTATAGTATCCCGCGACTTGCATGAGGGTGTAGATGGCGGTGCTGGTGGACACGTTCTTCTTGAATCCCATCTGGTTGTCCGCAGTGCTGAGGTAAGGCGCGGCCAATTCATTGAGCACTTTCTCAAGCAGTCTGGCAATTATCGAGGCTAACGCAATCGGACGGTAGGTACTGCGACTGGAGATGTTCTTCTGCCTGTTCTTACATATTGGCGCAATTACCGCATCCGTCATAGCACTGGGCAGGTGAGATGTACGCAGGATAGCCGTGAATAGGTGGCTCACGGCTACTATCATGGCCGGGCCCGCATTTTGTACGTGCTCAATTGATAAGCTATCCAGTCCTGGAGATTTACCACGCACAGTATTCTTTACGACTTTGCATAATGACGCTGGGCTAACAGTTATAGTGTCGTCAGTGCTGCTGCCTTCGTGGAGCGAGTTATTAGGTGCAAGTGTACTCGTATTCGTAGGGGCGGGTTGCGTAAACAGCTGATTAAAATTGTTCGCTATGTCGTAGTAGTTTGTGACACCATCTATGTAACTGGGACTCGGTGTTTTGGGTTTGATGATGTTATTAGATTTTTGCCAAAAAGACTGAAAGTTCTTGCCGTTAAGATCATTCGCAATTCTATTCATAATAATCTGTTCTTCATTTCTTTGGCATTTATTCAATGCTAGCTTGAAGTTCGCTCGCGCCTGTCTCCTTTGCTCAGCTATCGGTCCCTCTCGCGGACAGCCGGTTCTGTGCCATAGAGCGAGTGCGCGCTTAGATGCGGCATAGTGTTCGGCTACTCGATCGTTCCAGCCCGGTACCGTGCGTCTCTTGGTTTTCACTCGTTTTGTTTTGAATACAAAGCTAGCAGCATTTTGCATGACTTTGACAACATTCCTATAAGCAATGTCGATATGTTGAGGCGTGTACATATGAAAGTAGTTGCCACCATTCAAGAGAGCCGACATGTCTCGCTGTACAATTTCTGTGTAATGACAGATCTGGTTGGCCGATCTTGGTTTCCATGACCAGATACATGGTAGGTGATCGTTAGTGGCTTCTAACCGGGTGAGCTTATTGATTGTCATTTCAATTGAGATTGGTCTATGGTCTGTCCATGAGATTCCGTAGTCTACGTACATTTTGCTAATGGAATTGTATACCGAATCTGTGACGAGGCAGTGATCTAGCCAGCTCGTAGTTCCGTGCGCGTCGCTGACGAATGTGTATGTCGATCCTGGTAATAGCAATTTATCGGCATATTTGTACTGATTGTCTCTGCAGAAGTCTTCAAGTTCATCTCCAAATGGTGTTCTGGGGTCAGCATTGAAGTCTCCCACTATGATGGAGTTAGTGCATCCACGGTCTTCGATTATGGCGTGTATTTTGCTTAGCAGCTCACAGTATTCTGGGAAGTTATCAGTATTTTCGCACGGCATGTAGGGTGTTATAATGAGTAGCGTACAGTTATCACTCAAAGTGACTTCTACCGCGCACAGCCGTGGTGTGTTACATTCGACAGGAATTATGCGAAGTGTATTTTTGTACAGGATGGCTACACCGCCGTATGGTCTGCCTTTTAGGATATCTTTGGAGGTATCGACTGCTGATGTACCCAGGCTGTGACATGACGCATTAATACTATCTAGGAAGTGCAGGTCCGTAGGGAGGAGCCAGGTTTCTTGTAATAATACAATATCGTTTTCTTCGCACAGGTCAGAAATGAATACAGCCGAGCTCCGCACAGATTTACAATTAATAGACGTAATCTTTAATTTGCCCTTTTTTGTTTGCTTGACATCCCTTGCGGGTTTTTACCTGGCGGGTTTTTACTATAAAATATGGGCCGGTAAAAACGACCAGCGATAACGTCTTTAGGCCAGAAATCCTTGTTTAGGAATGTTTTAATATTCTCCATAGATGTAGTTACAACGAATTCTGAGCTTGAACTATAGGTTTCTCGGGGTGGCAGTTTCCTAATATTCAGCGAGGATTCTCCCATTGCTTTTATGTAAGAGCTTAGGTCTTCATTCGTCATGCAGATGTCCAGATTAGCGACGTATATGTCTGCAGTCCTGGGCGCAATTTTAAGTTTATTTGCGGCTTCGTTTGTAGAAACTCCTCTGATGTTTTTGCTTTGTTTCTTTTTTCTCTTGTGCGTTACTTCAATCCAGCCATTCTTTTCATTATTACTGGATGTGGATTTTGTGGGTGCAGTGCTGACCTTGGCTGCATATGAGGTCTTCTGGGGACTGTATGTTACCTTCTGAGTATGGCACGTTTGCGAGGTTGGTGATTTTGTATTGGTCGGGGGGCTATTGATAACAGGTGTGGCAAGGGGGCTACTGATAGCGGGTGTGGCGCTATTGACAGGTGAGCATGTAGGTTTTGCATTTACATCCTGATTACATTCCATTGCCAAGCTTATCCCAGCTGGGCCACTGTTGGATAGGTCTTGGCCAAATTGCAGTGTTCGTCTGATGTCAAAAGTGGGGGGTACTTGTTGACGTTGTGTTTTTGTCTGACGCAATATTTCAAGTTCCTTCTTGACTTCCTCAAGTTGTTCTGAGGTGACGCAGGTTGTTTGAATGCGATGGAGGCTTGCCTTCAGCAAAACAATGTCCTTAAGCAATCTTGTAACGTCGACATGATCAAACGTAACTGGGGGTAGTTTCGCCAGGTCGCGGGTGACAAACACTGGGAGTACCTTGGGGTCGGTTTCCTTGATGAGAAGCATAATATCCTCCATGTCGCGTTGGCCTTTATGATCAGTTCTTCGGTTTATCATCCGTCGGTCAGTGGGGACGGTTTCGTACAGCGTAGATTTGGCCTGTTGTATGTCAGCAACGGTGAAGTTGCTCATACAGATGAGGATGATGCTCTCCTCGTCCATCACATTTTTCTTATCAGTCACAAAAGAGAGGAGTTCATTTATAACTATATTGCAGCTTTTACACTTTGCGTTAGAAGTCATATTTGCGGACCGATATGTTGCGCGAGCGCGGTTCGGCGCGGACTTAAAAAATCAAAGGTTATTCCACAAAAGACATACTTTTCAGATATTTTCATGTAGTGACCTAACTGCTGGTAGTGAGGAACTGAGCAATAGTGACAACAAACTGAGCTTAAACAAACTTTGTGCTACTTTTACTGACACTGTATTAGGTTCATAAACATCATATTTTTTCACGGCCATCGTTGCATGTCTTCCTTTTTTTTCTACAACTTTAAAATGTATTGAATTTCCCTCATTTTGACAGAAAGAAAAACAAATTAAAAATTGTCGGAATCAACATTTTATTATATTTATTCTTTTTTTTTAAATATAACCTTTTTAATGACATCAAAACCAGCCAGATATAATTATTACATCCAAATATATTTAGTTACAAATATACACATAAAACATACGAAAAGACTTTTTACCCGACCTGTTTTAATATGTCCAATGCACGGATTCGTCATAAACTTAAATTTTTCCAGCTCGTCACCGAGATGAAGAGAATTGTTAACCTTCTCAGGTCCCTGCAAGGTGACAACTTCAAGTTTGTGTCGCAGCTGTTCATATCCTCCAGATTTAAGATGGAGGAGGCGTATACTAAAGAATTGCTGCAATTGTTTAATACAAGACCTAAAGTGATTAACTTTGCTTCTACGGCTGTTGCTTCGACGATCGATGATTGGGTAAGCTAATTTCAGTAGTACTTCATGCCATATGCCAGCAAAAAATATATAAATATTAAACTAAACCAATTAACAATTTTTTATATTTTTTAATGAATTCTTCAATTAAATATGATACTAAAGGCACTAAACTGACAACCTTCACATCCGACAGTTCTTGCGCGGAGGCCACAGATTCCATTTTCAAACACACCATTGAATTAGTTCAGTTGGCATAGTTCGTGTCGCCTCCCAAGTCGCAGCCAGCACCGGTTCGAGCCCACACATCCTTGGTTGTAGTTTTATCTATTCACTATGGCAGGAACCTAGGTATGCCTAGGTCGTCCAGCCTTCTACTTCCTCCACGCGCCGCCGTCTGTGGGTATCCACTCAATGGCTGATTTTGCCCATTTGTCCGGATGCATTTATTTATTTATTTAAAGTAAATTCGTACAACATGACAGAAAAAATCCAATTCGTCGTGCAAAGTATCCAAACTATAAAATAGATTACATTAAACACCACATGAAATTATTAGTCAGGTCAATTACATACATTCGATTATTCAAGGCATTCGACAGACACCTCCGGCCCAGTTTCCACTTTATTTTGGCGGTCTATTAAAAAATCGGTCAAATGCGGGTCTGAATCGCACACGAAGGGTACCGTACCATCGGCATCGTACAACAAAACTTAAGCACTTCTAACAATAAAACAAAAAGAAAAAGAAAATTTAAAAAGATTATGGCCCTCGCGGTGATTATTTCAACTAACGGATTGAGGGCCTACACCATACCGGCTGAGCTACAACAACGATGTGGGTTGACGCGAAATATACCATCATATTGAAATGCGTGGGTGTATCAAAACAAGTCTCTTGTATCCCCCCTTTAATTGATAATATCTCTCGTAATTCAGTATTTGTTGTTGTTGCGGCAACAGATATATTTGAAAAATTCTGTGAAAATTTCAACTTTCTGGCTATTACGGTTCGTCCTCTAGGACCCGCTGACGGACGGACGGACGGACGGACGGACAGCGGAGCCTTAGCAACAGGGTCCCGTTTGGCACCCTTCGGGTACGATACACAAAAAAAATATCACATTTAATAATAAGTCAGTCTGCCTTTCTTCTTCTAAGCGAACAAGCATACGTATAGTGAGATTGACGCATAGCTCTATCCCTTACTTCCGGAACGTCATCGAAACTGTGTGTGTGCGGGTGTTATATGCCACTGTTCAACTGACCTAATTATACTACTTCCAGGTATCCAACCAAACTGGTGGTTACGTTCAGCAAATTACAGCGGACAGTCAGCTTGACTACGGAGAATCTCTTGTTTCCATCAGCGCATTATATTTTCGGGTAACAGTTACTTAGGTTTAAAGAACTTTATTCTCATAAGAAATTACATTTCACTTAAAATGAGATATGCTTAAAATTACATAGGTAGATTATTTACTTATCTTTTAAATTCTGCTTAGCAAAAACCAATAAGCCTCAGCTCCAGAAACATGATGATTATTATAGATATAGACTTCCATGATGTCTAATTAGTTAAAATATACATATAAAATTCACTAGAAAAAACTCGTAAACCACTGAGGTTTTTCTGAGCACAGAACATTCGCAGTAGTCAGTGCGCACTTCATAAAGACACATTACAATTTAGTAAGATTAATTTCATCATCACTCATTACTGCACATCACTGACAAACACTGCATATATAATCTATATTCATAACTAGCTGACCCGGCAGACTTCGTACTGCCAAATATAGCCTGTCAAAATGATTTGTAATGTGTCATTTTTTTGTTCCTACATATTTTATAGTCCGGGCAGAAAATTCTCCTGAACAGAACCGTCACCCTGGTGATAGGGCGTTGTGAATAAGAAATATAATTAAATAAAACATATATAAGCATTTAAAAATAAGTAATCTCTTTATTGTTAATCATATGAATGTTCTTATATTTTTTAATTTAATTCATTTACATCTATGTTTTTTGCAGCCAATATAGCTCGTTCGCTCAACCAATCATGGTTTCTGTAATTTTGGGAAACATCTGGAAACACCTTCTGAATAAGTTCATCTTTTGATAGGTCGGGTAAAAAGTCTTTTCGTATTTCGTATGTGTATACATATTTTGGTTACGTTTAAATTGATTACGATTAAAAAAGCATCCTTAATTTATTTGTGAGGCGCCTTAATTGAGTCCCAAGCTTCGACCAAAATAATTGGTTTGAACATCATGGAAACGTAAGCGCGGTCAATTTTTTTTTTATCAGGGAAGAGATACTCCCATAGATCATATAACCCACCACCAGACTGACTTGTGAGCATCCGCCCGTCCTAGATAATACTGAGCAGGATAGTGGCACGAAACACAGTCAAACAGCCTGTCCCTGTGTCTGTGTTCAGTAAAAACCCCTCCACAAAAAAAAATGTCGCAACATACTCCTAACATCCTGTATATTTATTTAATGACAGTAGTGCGATAGACAGACATACAGACACACACAGACATACGCCTCAAACTGACACCCCTCTTTTTCTTTCGCGTCTAAAGATTTTATTTTTCAGGGCGAATGGGGGAGAGCCTTCACTGCCAGCAACAAATCTCAGCCGTTTCACTCCGAAGACGGGACTAAGTTTATTCGGATGATGCACTCGACGGACTCCTATCGATACATTTTCAGCTCAACCTTGGACGCTCAAGTGGGTCTGGGTCTATTTCTTTTTTAACCGACTTCAAAAAAGGAGAGGGGGTTATCAATTCGGTTGTATGTTATATATTTTTTATGTGTGTTACCTCGAAATTGGTATTATTTATGAACCGATTTCAACATTTATTTTTTGTATGAAAGGGTAGGTAGGTCCCATTTTTTGGAAATTGGAATCGGTTCAGTACTTAGGTCTCAGTAGAAAAACTGTTATCCAGGTAACCAAAATGACATATTTTTGCCTTTCTGTGACTTTGTGGTGTTAAGCACATTGTCATTGAGATGAATTCTGAGTATTCATAGACGACATTCGCTTCCCGCGCGGACTGTTTTTTTTTTAACTTGGTGAATTATCTTATAGTGCCTTACCCTCCACCTCCACCACCAAAGTCCACAAAAGATTCAGATTGTTTCTTCTGTTTTTAAAAGCTTTTATTTAAGAGAGGCCTTTGCCAGTGGGATATTACAGGCTCATAATAATAATAATAATTTATTTAAATGTATGAATGTATACTTCGCGTCTAATATTATGGCTTGAATTTAACCCACTTCCCGTTATCCGAGAGCTGAAATGTTGCATACGTATGTAAGTTGACACAAAATTGACTTTATAAAATATTATGCTGGAAATATACAATTCTGAGAATGTCAAGCCATTTTGTACATAATGCTTCAACTTAAGACTTGTTCCTAGATTTATTGGATTACCTTGGTCACAAGCCTATTTGGATGAACGGCTGTGAACCTACTATAGGTTTGGCGGTCAGCTCTCCATACCCAACATATTTACAATAATTATGAGCTTTCTGTATGAAAGTGTGTATGACCAACCTTAAAAATAGATTCTCCATATTCCATACAAAATTTGCCCCTCCCCTTCTTCCCAATGCATCAAAAATCCAGGTGGCTCCACTTCTTAAATCCATCCTTTTGACCTACAGAACAATCCTGCCAAAGAGGACTTCTTTTGTTCACGAAACGCCCCGTACCTATATTGCGATGTCATGTTGTGTAGGTATGCAATGCATCTAACGTGGATCGCGCCATTGTAATTGTAACTTAATTGTGAATTTTCAGGTTGTTCAAATCCCCTATTATAAGGGCGAGCTGTCACTAGTCGTCGTCCTCCCGACGACTACTAGTAGTTTGTTTTTATTATTAAAAAAGATAAGGATTGCGCCCGAGCTGTTGAGGGAAGCGCTTTCGCTGGTCGAGAAACGGTTCGTCAATATTTCCCTGCCGATATTTACGACATCCACGACTATGACACTTACAGAACAGTATAAGAGGGTAAGTGGAGTCAGTACAGAATTAAATAATATTAGTTCAAGAAAACTAGATCCTAGTTAGATATACAATACCTGCGATTCCGAAGGCGACACGAACTATACTAACTAAACTAATTAGAATGGTGTGTTTGAAAATGGAATCTGTGGCCACCGCGCTAGAGCTGTCGGATTTGAAGGTAGTCAGTTTAGTCCCTTTAGTTCCTCTAGTTTAGTGGTTTTGACACTTCAAGAATAGCCCACAATATCTACCAGGATATGTAGTTTACAGAGGACAGTTAAATATTATCTACTCTCCCCCACCCTCCGCCGGGGCGAGCGTCACACCCCGCGCCTTCAAAAGTATAAAGCTCGCGGTATTTTCCATTTTAAAAGGAAACCGCGGTTTCCTTTTAAAATGGAAAATACCGCGAGCTTTATACTACACGACACATTAAAAGTGTAAGAACAAAAAAAAACCTTGATAAATTTACTATAATCCTCGTAAACATACAAAAGCGATATCACTTATAGTTTCAGCGCAATCGTGAAAGGTTCGCCGAAAATTATGGCGAGCAGCAGGCGATGCAGGCGGCCATTTCGCAAAAATAACAGCATTCTGAAGACTTTAGTAGACTCTAAAAGACTTTCCGTGATCTAGTTGGTGTCACGCTTGCTTCTCACGCAGAAGTTGCAGGTTCGAATCCCGGCACTGATTCGGGTACGCTCCGTGTTTCGGTGCACGTAAAACTGTAGGTCCCGGCTGGTCTAGTGTTATGTCCTAGTGAGAAATGTTTAAGATGTCAGGTTTTGTGATAAGTTGTTGTAAGTCTATATTTTGTGCTATGTGTCGCCTGTCATTGTTTTTTTTTTCTCCAAATAAATAAATAAATACTATCACTACTTGTAAGTATGTAGTCGTAAAACCCTTCCAGCAACCCGCACTGAGCCAGCGTGTTGGAGTATGCCGAGCGGGGAGGACTGTGATAGGTCATGAAGTCGGTTTTTTTAAGTTTTTAACTTGGTGAATTATGTTCGTAACAGCTGGGCGTCTACTCGATATTCAGCCGGAAGGCGCGAGGGCTGCGGTATATGACGACTAATAAAAAGCTGCATGTATCCGAAACGATACAGAAATGTATTGTTGAGATTTCCGAAAAAGGTGTCTCTCCATCCCCGGTTTCACCACCTGGTAAGGGCATTGAATTTTGGAACTCGCTCACTTGTGCACTAATTGCCTTTACATGTAAACATAAACATTTACATACAGGCACATACATTGCTTCGGCCCCACACTAGGATACCCTGTGTCATGGGAACCAGAAACAGCGACATCACAAACATCCAAGACTGTTTTTTTTCTGTATCCCCAGGCGGAAATTGAACCCGAGACCTTCTCGCATCAGCAATTGGGCAGGGTGCCGCGTAAAGTAGAAATATAATCCAGCTCGGTCATCGACCATGTGAGGATCGATTTTAGGTCACACGAATGACGCGTCATTCGTGTGAATTAATGTGATTCGTGTGACATAAAAATTCGTGAAATCGACCCACGTGGAAGATTCGTAACACTTGAAACACTATTTGCAGCGTGCCGTAACAACGTTCGTAGCAACGTTCGTAGCAGATTCAAAACGCTTGCAACGCTATTTTCAGCGTGTGTAACACCGTATTTCATGTCACACGAATGACGCGTCATTCGTGTGAATTAATGTGATTCGTGTGACATAAAATGGTATGGGAAATTCACGCGGTCGCCGGTCTCTTAAGAACTGAGCTACAAAACCCAGATCTTTTGTTCTGTTTTTTCATAGGTTTGGATCACTTTATCTCGTTGTGGGTAGGTTGAAAATCACGGGGTGTACACTTTGGACGGACGGAGCTTAAAATAAACCCAATGTATCTGATTGTTTCACTATACCTAGTCTCATTAATTTCGCCCTTTCCCAATGATTTTTAAACAATGAAATGTAATTGGACTTTTCTCCTTTTTTGAAAACCAATTATTTAAATGGTAATTTGTTTCTTTATGTATAACTTGGTTTTATCCTTTTTCAGCAAATGGTAGCAAACCAATTATAGTCATGGGGAACCGACCATTCTACTACTTCGTACTGGCTGAAAATATCAGATTGCTTGAAGGAGTTTACTAAGGGTATACAGGGTGTGGATTTGTAAAGTTACGCCCGACTCAGGGTCGATAGTTTAACTAGCGCTGATGACTAAAAAATATATTTTAGTGATCCCTCGCAAAAAAAAAACATGTATAACTTACCATGTTTTTTTTTCCTGAAATATCCCCAAAGTCCGGATAGACACTTCCTCTCAGACTCAGACTCCTCCTCGCTCTTCGATCCCCGCTTAGTCCCGTGCGACTCTTCGCGGACCACAATTTCATGATATTAAATTATTTTTGAAATAATAAATATATTTTTTTTACTGAAAAATAATATTATATATTTTTAGATTCAGTGTCGTGTAAATAACCACCTCTGAGCTCGGCGCAAGTTTACAAAACAAGTCTCTGTATACATTTAGGATGATATGGACTTAGTTCTTGGTTAGGTATATTTTGGGTAGGTATGGTGGATTGGGTATTGTTGTAGTAGGTAGGTGTCATGTCAAGTACGAGCATGAATAAAGAACTTGGCACAGTTACAGTAGTTTAATATTTAGATATTCATCGTTGTGCATTTTACCTTTTGTTAAATATTCCTGTCCATCCTTGGTTTGCTGGAAGAGATCTCTTACAATAGTTAAGCTAGCATTTTACATTGTTATGTAATGAATGAATAAATAACTAAATGTTTTTTTCCATTATTAGTGTCTGAAATTTTGTTTCTGTGCAGTATAGTATAAATTCATATGTTTTGTAACCTACGGTACCTACCTAATAGTACCGGTATCCTATTATTAAAGGCACTAATAAGCAACCGTGTTGCATCCTTCCTTATTAGTAACTAGTTATTTATAAGTAGTAGGTACCTTTTTAAATTAAGTTACAAACATTACTGAATCATAATTTGTGTGTCGCTTTCTTCCTTACCATCTATGACGTACCGTAGAAAAACTTACCTTTTTGGGGTTCCGTTAGAGAAACAAGGAACCCTTATAGTTTCGTCAAGTCTGTCTGTCCGTCCGTCCGTATGTCACAGCAACTTTATTCCGAAACTATTAGAACTATACAGTTGAAACTTGGTATGTGGATGTATTCTGTGAACCGCTATACGATTTTTATAGAAAAATTGAAAAAAATAAAATTAAGGGGGCTCCCCATACATGAAACTGAAACCAATTTTTTCTTTCATTCTATAGATAGGTACTTAAAAATGAGGTTCCTAAAACCATTTTACCTCAAAGTAAATCGTTAAAGAGACAGACCCATCCAAAGCGAAAAAAATTGTCCCCCCCTCTCACTTTTAAAGTAAGATAGTGAAAAATCTAAAAATATATTTTATGCCGATCTCAATACAAAACTTACAACGAAAATTGGTTTGAACAAAATAAAATAAGCAGTTTTTAAGATATAAAACATTTATTAAAAACCGCAAAGATAACTTTGTCATTCATACAAACACTATGAAAAACAAAGTAATTATTTGCTGGTGAAGAATGATAGTGATATTTGGGCTATAGGTGTATCAGGTGTATTATGATGATACGACAGATCACTTCATGGGCGAGTCCGACTCGCAATTGGCCACTTTTTAACAAAGCTTGCTGTGAAAAGCCTTTGCTTGCGTCTCATGAATACGTGTCTATGTCTACTAGGTGCGCGATATGCGATAATTATTTAGTTAGGCTATTGTGTTTTTAGAGGACAAAAGTAAATGTCAGTAGCATCGATATATACAAAGGATAGGCCCTCCCGTACTAAATTTCTTACCGTTTTGAGGCCAGACAGAATAGCGCCTCTGTTGGAATTTATCGGTACTATGTCGGTCGTCAGTCGAATGATTGATTTATCATATTTTTACTTTGAGGAATTTTTCGAGAACAATATTTTATGAATAATCAATTTACAGCCAATAGTAATTGTAAATTATATAACTTACTTGTGATACGATACTCCTTGTTTATGTGTATTGCGATTTCGGTATGATTTACAAGTTTTTACCTCGCAGGACACCATTTTTGTTGTGCTGCCGATACGTCACGCGGCTAGCACCGTCTAAGCACGACTGATTGAAATCGGTTCACTTTTCCCGTTTTGACAC
The DNA here is from genome assembly GCA_963457715.1 of Argyresthia albistria. Taxonomy (NCBI): domain Eukaryota; kingdom Metazoa; phylum Arthropoda; class Insecta; order Lepidoptera; family Argyresthiidae; genus Argyresthia; species Argyresthia albistria. The sequence continues at coordinate 1,731,216 of OY735256.1, forward strand.
CGTTTTGGTAGCGACACTTTTAAGCGCCCCGTGCCTTGTCTCCTACTATTGAAGTCTGTGCTCAGTAGATTTTTATATTTTCACATAAACTTGGTATCGTAACATCAAATATTTACACATTCTATAATCCCAAAAGTCGTTCACTTCGTCGTCGTCGATCAGTCGTTCTCCAAAGAGCTCGTCACAAAACTTTTACACGCATGCGCAAAACGCACCCCTTCCCTACTTGAAACGGAAGTTCAACCCCAGAACCCCAATCAGTTGTGAACTAGCCCTCGGGATGGAAACATTATATTTCATTCCACAAGAATTGCCGTAAACTTTTACGAGACATCGCGTGCGTTTTTACTGTGTGAAAAATTATAGATCTCTGTGACAGTGCTATGTGAAATCTGAAAGATGATCATGAAGCAACTTTGCAATATGTAGTGTTAGATTTGGGTCTAGTTATGGAAAATGACGCAAGAAAAGTTATTATTTTGAAACTGTTTGAGTTTGGAGTCATAAATGGAAGTTCACTTTTGGACATACTTCATTATACTAATCCTTTTTTCCATTTACACAAATGGAGAAAGTCCGAGAAAAGGTAAGTTTTAAAATAACTTAGAATCTAAATGAGCATTTACGCAACCTTACTAATAATTACCTGCACACATTTTAGGCTCTCCTCATCAGCCAGATGACAATTCATCAATACAATCCCCAAAGAAAGAGAGTAAAAGCCCTTTGGATTTTTTGTTGAAATCAAAACCGTCATCCTCAACCGAACACAAAGATTACTTTCTCCCGCCAATTTTTCCTAACGCCGATGATGATATTGATGGTGAGGATGGTGATGAAGAAGGCGATGATGACCCATACGACTACGATTATGAAAAGGAAAACTACAAAGATCCTCCTGACTCGCAAACGGTGCCGACAGAGTTTGGGAATCAAGATGTGCTAAATTTCGGTGATAAGCTGCCTCTACATAACACTAAGGATAATTTGCCGATATTTCTTCTGGAGCCGGAAAACACTTATGTTGTGAAGAATAAGCCAGCCACTTTGAAATGTCGAGCTGCTAATGCTTTGGAAGTGAGTAGTGCTTTTCTATCGCGCTTGAATATTACACGGTAAATGATTGGTAGTATACCGATTAACTACATTATACGGATAGATGATAGAAAGCACCGTAAGTAATTTAATCCTTCAATCTCCAAAACTGCCGTGTTGGGCTAGTCACCTATCATGCTTAATGGACTATTTTGGAATGGAAATTGAAATATGAACCAACAAAAATCGTGCCTATTTTAGCTAAATACTTGCGCAGATCACGCGAATATTAGAAATGATATTTCTTTGATTAATTTTACGACGATTCTTGGTATTGTTTTTAGTAATGTTTAAGCTAATACCACAATCATTTACATCATATCCAAGGTCTACTTCAAATGCAACGGGCTAAAGAGTCCATCAGTGACCCTGGAGTTCGTCGACCCCCACACTGGGGTGAGGATAGTCGAAGGGGAGGTCAACGTCACGAGGGAACAGGTAGAGGAATACTTCGGGAGTGACAAGTACCAGTGCAGCTGTTTCGCCTGGACTAGTCGAGGACATATACGGAGTCAACCGGCTGCAGTCGAGATGGCTTGTGAGTACCGTGTTTAGGGTATCGTGCCCGAAGGGTGCCAAACGGAACCGTATTACTTTTGCCTTCACTGTCAGTCTGTCTCTCCGTCTGTCTGTCTGTCAGCTGAATCTATAGCACGAACTGTAAAAGCTAAAAAGTGTAAACTTTCACAGAATTTTGTATGTGTATATCTGTTGCCGCTACAGAAAAAATATTAAAATTCACAAAAAAAATAAGGGTGTTTAGAATTAAATACTATTTTGTCAATTTGATATCCTGGAAACCAAAATTACGAGATGAAGATTGAATATATTTTCCTAATTACTGTCAGGCACTTGTTTCTTGTACGATGGTGCGCAACCCTTCGTGTGAGAGTCCGACTCGCAATTGGCCAATTTTTGTAAGATCATTTGTCACCAACCTTAAAGGTGTATAGTGAAGGTGTATACCAACAAATAACAAAACACAAACAAACATACGTCTGTACTACAGAGTAATGAAACCTATCGACATCCAAAGCTCGAACGAGAGTCAACACTAATTCTCTGAATATTTTTGTCAATTTTAAACAAATTTATTACTCTTGTTTGAAGTAGTGGGCATTAAAAGCGTAACAAAACAATCTCTTATATATCGCGTTCCGCAGAATTCAATATTTGAATGCCTGAATCTCAATTTGCACCAAAATATCGACTGGACAAGACAAATAAATTGAAATTATAATTTCAGTTCTTTTGTTCCTGTAAATTCACTGTCCTATTTTCCCTATTTTCTTCTATCTCCTGTGCCATAGTTCATAAAGTTTTTGGGTCACGTGATTAGCGACAATTGTCTCCAGAACTCGTCGCAATTTTCTTTGTTCCGTCAATGGCGTTAAGTTATTCAGGGCTTATTGGGGCCCGCTAATGAATTTCCTTCCGGAAAATGTCCGTCACTTGGAGAAGTATCTGCTTTGGTTCAAAAATATTTCCGCTGGTTCGAATTTTGTTTTTAGATCGTTGATAAAAAGCCAAAAAGTATGTTTGAGCGGGAAAAGTGAGATTGCATCATGTTTATTTTCTTGAATACTCTGGTGTGTGAGAAATGCTGGAGCCGAAATCGCCGCCATGCCGACTGTTTATCTAAATACATTTGCATCTACTTACTATTGTCACAGAATAGCTAACAGTACTACGTCTATTGTGATATACTCAATACTCATAAAGTCAGACACTCAAACAAATTGGAGTAAAGGATAACCCACCCTAATTCAAAACCCCACCAGACATCAAGAAGCAATTCAGCCTTGCCCCGCAATCACAACTTGTCAAGCAGTACACCCAAGCTACCTTCAGATGCGAGGCCCCGCCAGCCGCCCCGTTCGCTCAGATTTATTGGCTGAAAAATGGAGCTCCAATCACTCAGGATGACAACTTGCAGGTGTCTAAAGGAAGTGATTTGGTCATCAAGCAAGCTTCTTTGTTGGTGAGTTCTGTGTGCAATTGTACAATCATCAAGTCCGCCTAATGTGTGTAGCCACTCATCATCATCTAATCCTGTTGGCTTTCAGCTCATCTCAGGAATTATACTCACAAAGCATTCAAAAATAATGCTAATTTCATTGTGCGCTTCTGCAGTGTGTTCTGTTGTGTGCTTTGTATAAAGTTTCATGCTTGTATGTCGACTGGCGTGTGTTGTCTGTCGGTAGATTAATATTTGCACGCGTTTTCAGGACATGGCAAACTACACATGCGTGGCCGAAAACTTGGCCGGAAAGAGGCTATCAGAACCAGCACTACTTACAGTATTTGGTGAGTCGAGAGTTATTATTTATTTATTTATTAACATAACTTCTTACTACAGAGAGCTCCAAAAAACTAAAAGTAAAAAATATTTTTTTTAGCTCCTAATAATTAATCTCGTGAGTGGTTACGGACGTGTCTGCTGTGTCCTTCCTTCTATTCTCGTCTGCTCATTTTATTAAAAATGTAATTGTTATAAAATTACCCACGGTTATGTCGTTCTAAATACGACCTTTAACGCTCGCGGGAGCAATCGATGCTATCGCAATGCGTTTTGTATAACAGAACAGAGGTCCGATGCTGCTCTGAGAAACGCACTTATATTGGATCGCTATCGCTTCTAAAGCACCTAAAATGGCGTCATTTGGTATGCTCCTAAAAAAATCGCAAATAGATCGTAAATAGATTGCAAGCGTAGCGTCAACGTATGCAACCTATGTACGATAACGGGCCGCCAGACAGTTTCGCAGCGGCTGACCAATCACAGCTGTCTTACCTCGTCCCCCGCGGCCGTAAATTGGTGAGTTGTGTTTCAAAGGAAAATGTATCTATGCGATCTTCACTGGATAAGTGCTCCCTGGGTTCGATAGACGAATGAATGTTTGCACAGTGAACGGCGGCTGGTCAGGCTGGTCGGGTTGGTCGGACTGCCCGTGCGGCGGGCGCGGTCGGCGCCGTTCCCGCAGCTGTACGTCTCCGCGCCCCATGAACGGCGGCCAGCCGTGCGTCGGGCCAGCCGTGCAGCGCACGCAGGACTGCGTGGATTGTGATCTGGGTGAGACAGACTTACCACGAGTTTCTGAAATAGTGGTTAAAGGCAATGATGGTTAGTCGATGATTAATTAAAAAAAGCAGCCGTGATTAGCTGAAATGAGTTTAATATGTTGTCAGGACAGGTGATTTTCCTTTCGGAAACTGGCTTGACTTACTAGATACTCGCGACAATCTGAGTACCACGTGGAGGGTACAAGAGAGACGCTTACATGGGCGAGAGAAAGAGAGAGAGAAAGACAGAGAGAGAGTTAAAGAGTTGCTCAAGTGCCAAGGAACCTGGCCGGGCCTGTACAAACAGGCATGACATGGATAATATTTCGCGTACAATTCTCTGTCTCTTTTTCAATCACTCAACCAATTATTTATATTTTACATGCATGAACACTGATTTCGTTTCAGATTTGTACGTTGATGGACTTGATGAGCTAGCAGACCAATCTCCAGACATAATGATTGGTAAATATTTAGACAATATTATGGAATTTAAGATGATGACGGAGATTAACAATTTTAAACGCAGAAAGAACAGTCAGCTGGTTCTGTATCCGGGGAACAAATAGTGTTTTGAGCTTTATTTACTTTTAGTGTGAATTTTATATGCGTAGTAATCGCCTTTTCTCTACATTGGACTGTGAGAGAAAAAAGCCTCATCCCCCTCCCTCTTCTTCCCCGAAGGTCGCTGGTCCCAATGGTCGGAGTGGTCGCGTTGTGACACCGACTGCTTGCAAACTAGACGCCGCAGATGCATCTCCAGTGCATCTTGTCTGGGGAATGACTATCAAGTTGCGCAGTGCCCGCTTTGTATCAGGACGTCTAAGTCCGATCTAGTGCATGATGGTGAGTTGGCACGTCTATGGATTTTGTATAATAAACATTCTTGGGCCACGATGCTCGCGATTCAAATTTCAAACAGTGGATAAATGAGAGTTTTCAACATTGAATCCAGAGTGACCGAAGGATTCTAGAGTTGAGTCCCTCGTTCGCGTCACAATTATTTACGTCGCTTCCGTTACGAATACGAATTTGGAATGGACGATATTCAAAATAAGAACAGATAGGCTTGTGGCCTGTCAAGTCAAATTAGATACTTTTTTTGAACTGTCAAAACGGAACTTTTGTTCCTGAGTTCTATGAAATAACAACAGAATGACGTCATGTAAAAGTGCCATCAAATTCTGTAATTTTTTTTGCACAATATTGACTTTATAAAATATATCTGCTGGAAATATACAATTCTGAGAATGTCAAGCCATTTTGTACATATTGCTTCAACTTAAGACTTGTTCCTAGATTTATTGGATTACCTTGGCCACGAGCCTATTTTCTTTGTTTATTTTTTCAGCTCCTTCGTACTGGCCATTATTGATAGCGCTGTCAATTGCTTTCCTCATATTCATTGTGGTTGCTTTCTTGGGAATGAAATATTTGAAGTTAAAATTGACTGAGCCATACGTAAAATCACATCCAGGTATAGTAAATCATTACTAATCTAATCACATACTTATGATAAATTCAATAGATTCCAAGCAAAATAATAAACTAAAATGTATTATTTTCCTAAGGGTCCAACTACATTGGAAGCGTAATCAAAAGAACATTGACCAACCAGCCAGACTTGACCATCCATGAGGAATTCCAAACGATGGACTCAAGACGAACCCAAAGGCACATGACCATGTCGACCACAGCGAGGCATGAGCATTTGTATGAAGTACCCAAACTTGCTAATAGGTGAGTTTCTGTGAATTCATAGTATATTTAATGCCGTTCTCTCATTCCTCAGATAGCGTTTATCTGTCTGTTTATCTGGGGCTTTTGACATTTCACACGTACAAAACGTGGAAAAAAGTTATCTGACTGTTTATCCGTCTCTTGAGAGACCCGGGCTTAGAAGTCTATAGTAAAGCTTAACCCCTTCTCTCTCAGAAGCGCACCGCTGGAACGACCGAACAATGGCGAACTATTGTTATATAAGATTTGTCGGCGAACCAGTTAAAATGTATACCTTTGTGTTGTAACTTTATACTTTATCTACATTTAGGATCCGAGTTGATCCAACCAGTACCTACACATAGAAAGAGAATTTGTTACATTGTTTTTCCCTCACAAACATAAGCTTCATTAAACCCGTTTTGCTTTCCGTATACCACACCTAAGTCGTAGGGTGCCATTATTCTATCCGCACACGACTGGTCAAAAATCTGCATTTTAAAGTCTTCTTAAAAATAATACCATATCGTTTCCAACAGCTACATCGCACCGTTAGACCATGAGGTAAGAAACGAGACTGCGAGCGACTGTGTCAGAAATTACGCTTGCAAGGACAATGCCGAGTCAGAGCGATCTGGCTCAAGCTGCTTTATAAGCTGTGAGTCCTTCATCCTACCTCCATTCCTCTGTAACAATCTATGATCCACACTTCCCACAAATGTGTTAACAGCTTTATAGCTGACCTTTTTTGAGAATTTACTTATGAACAACTTTCCCCAAAGAAACATTTTTGGGTCTCCCGCAGTAAAATTTGTAATCAGCATCTTGGAGTTGATTCTGTAAAGTGACTGGAGTATATTTTTTTTTCATCCTTAATATGTTTCTTGGTGTAAGTGTTTCAAAATACAGTCAGTTTATTCAATGTCACCCTGTATAATAGCAATAAACGTTCTGATTCAGATCCAGTGTGGGTTGAGCCCTGTTCCCCTGAGGTTAAGCCAGCTAAGTACTAATACATATTTAAGTAAATATACCAGTGTTATATCATTCACAGCCGGGTCATCATACGGCAACGAAAGTGCAGAAATGTCCCCATCACTCAAGAACAACGTCTCAACAGACTCCAAAGTTTTACGAAACTCAGAACTGACGCTCTCAAAGATTGTCACTTCTGACGGCAACCGTTTGAATCTGCACAAGTGTGGAGTCAGTTTGTATGTGCCAGACGGTGCGGTCGATAAGGGGGAAGAGCTATTCTCTATTGAGGTTACAGACGAGGATTGGAGCAGGCCGATACTACAGGAAGGTAAATATACGGGGAGCTAATCCGGTAGAAAAATGGCGGGTCAGAAACAATGATGTCATTGTGGCAGTCCACATCAGGGTATTTGATTAGGTTTTCTCTTTTGGTGAATATCTAATATGAATGAATTTATCGGGTTAAATCATCGAGGGATTAAAATTTGAGGACTTAATTCCTACCTTTTATCATCGTATATTCAGGAGTCTTGTTGTTTTCTACCATAAACCTCCTGAGGTTTCTCCAAACGCTAAACATTGAATATGATTGCGACTATTAGATACTACCTAGTTGACGGTCGATGTCAATAAGCCGTCATTTTGTCAGGAGAATCGGGTCCCTGTAAAGTTGATTTAGAATCACTCAAGCGAGAGTCGAACTTGTGACCTAATTCCGTAGTGGGAATGTCAGGGCACGGAGCGGCACGTAGCGGCCAGGAAGCGACAGTGCATTTTAGACGACCTTCGACCTAAATTGAAACAGCTTTGTGTATTGGAGCTTGGTTACAAATAGATTACAGTTTACACGTTGTTTAACCCAAGGGTATTTTAAAATGACCTTGTTTCTACCAATACAAAGACATTTTCTTTTCCATAATAATATAATATAATTATATTTTATGGTCATCAATGTCTTTCATACCTAACAAACAATCTATATATTTATTTATTTTATTTTATTTTCGTTTATTCAGGAAACATACAGTCGTACACCAATATTAAAATTAGAAATTTTAAATACTAATAGACCTAAAGCTCCATATTTTATAAATTAGGGGGCACGGCAGTGCCCCCGCCAAGTCGAGCGCGAAGCAAACACTGCCGTACCATCCTTTACTGGAACCATTTCGCCGCATTTTCAGGCCCCTATTTGAGAACCTCTGGATAAGACCAGAACGCAGAGATTTTCGTCATCTAGTAAGCTACAATCACATACTTAAAATCCAAAATTTCACGTCTGTAGGTCATTTAGTTCCGAAGTTATTCGAAAGCAAAGTTTCGCATTTTCGACACTCACTCACTCATGATCATCATAGAACTAGTTGTCAGGTATCCAACACTAGATGGGTCTGCCAGTCTTCTAACTCGCGCTGGTGAAGTGTTTTTCTATTAGTATATAAAATCAATTTATCTTTCATTCAATGGTCAGTCAGTCAATGGAGTCTGTCATACTCAGGTACCTTATGGGGGTCAAAGGTCAAAACACCAGTACTTCCCATAGACTCCGGTGCTGAAATTTGGTGCAGAGTTAGGTTTTAATAGCAACATAAAGGGAAAACTATACAAGGTGACTTTAAAATATCGATCAATACTTTGGGAAATGATGGTGCCCATAGAATAATATGAACTTTCCCCAAGAAAAAAAATTTTGGGTCTCCCGTAGTAAATTGAAAACAGCTGATCGGGGCAATGGACGGGACGGGACGGGACGGGACGGGACGGGACGGGACAGGACGGGACGGGACGGGACGGCACGGGACGGCACGGCACGGCACCGGACGGCACGGCACGGGACGGTCAATACTTTGGGAAATGATGGTGCCCATAGAATAATATGAACTTTCCCCAAGAAAAAAAATTTTGGGTCTCCCATAGTAAATTGAAAACAGCTGATCGGGGCAATGGACGGGACGGGACGGGACGGGACGGCACGGCACGGCACGGGACTGCACGGCACGGGACGGGACGGGACTGCACGGGACGGCACGGCACGGGACGGCACGGCACGGGACTGCACGGCACGGCACTGGACGGGACGGCACGGGACGGCCGACCGACCGAGCGACCGGCCGACCGACCGACCGATAAAACACGATATGTCATATAAAACGTATCCCTCTTTAGTTAAACAAATCAAATAATCAGATTAATGATTAATCAGATTACAGATTACATAAAAAAATCGACTGTCCATATTCTCTTGTGGCCAAGCCTTTGTGGCGCTTTCACGAGTAACCAATCTTCATGGGGTGCACCTAATAAATGTTGACTTCAAGAGTATAAAAGCTCAAGCTTCAGCGATCACCGAATACAACCGGCTTAGGCGTAAATTCCGCGCCGATCTTTCAGAAATTAAACCGTCTAAACCGTCTAAAAGAATAAATAATGAACGCGAATGGGCAATACGAAAAACTGTTGCTACTGTACAAGAATCAGAACCGGAAAAAAATAAAAGAAAGATTTGTAATAAGAAAAAACTGCTCCTAAAAATAAAAATAAACTGTGTCAAATAAGAAAATCTAATAAAATAAATGAATATACCCACGTTTCTACAAAAAGAAGTGAAATCCCACCAAAACATTCTGTAAAAAACTAGCCAAGTCTCGATGGAGCTGCTCGTTTATCTCTAAAAAGTAATGAAATCTAGACAAAGGCGTGCCAAGTCTAAGGTTCCTTACTGCGATTTCTTTATTATTATAGTTAATGTTGTGTGACTTGGCCGTTTAACATTCTTTATACGTTAGTGAGTACAAGTCAATTTTGAACTGCGTCGTATTTAATTACAATAAATTACAAGTTGCAAGTTTCCTGATAGTATATAAAGGAATTCTATTTTAAGCAAATTAGTATGTAAAATACAACAGATATAACATAGGTAGTTACAACAGATATAACATTACGTGTAAACAAAATTGACTTGTACCCACTAACGTATAAAGAATGTTCAACGGCCAAGTCACACAACATTAACTATAATAATAAAGAAATCGCAGTAAGGAACCTTAGACTTGGCACGCCTTTGTCTAGATTTCATTACTTTTTAGAGATAAACGAGCAGCTCCATCGAGACTTGGCTAGTTTTTTACAGAATGTTTTGGTGGGATACACTTTTACAAAGGTCATAGGTATTTTGTGCAATGTGTCGCCTGTCATTGTTTTTTCTCCAAATAAATTAAAAAAAAGACATAGCGTCACGCTTTTTCTCATACGGGATGGCAGAGGCACAGCCGCGCTCACCCAAAGGCATAAAATAAACACAACGTTCACATTAATCACATATTTTCAGGAGAAACTCAACTAGGCCCGATCATCTGCTGTGGACCAAAAAACAGCCACTTCCGAAAGCCAGTCATCCTGACCTTCCCTCACTGCGCAGCCTTAAAGAACAGCAGCTGGATCCTCTCCATTCTCCAGAGGCCCGAGGGTTCGAACGCCAGGGAGTGGAGGAAGATCCTTACCCTGGGTCAGGAGACACCAGGGACGCCAATCTTCGTCCAGGTTGACCAAGGAAAAGTGTATATCGTTTGCGAATTTATCAGCGACTTCGTTTTAATCGGAAGAAGTTTTAGTGGTCTAGACGCCAAGCTGCTCAAACTAGCTGTTTTTCTCACGAAAAATTATGGAGACAAGATCAATCTTAAAGTCCACGTGTTTCCAGATACACCGTATGGTATTTACGACTGTGTGGAAAACGAAAGCGGGAACGGAACCCTCCTTTGTGATCCGAAGACGATTTATTTCCAAGAGAACTGCTCTGATTTGTGTTTTAATATGCGTGACGTGGGTCCCGGGTGGAAAGTGAGTTCGGGGAAATATCAGGAGCTAAATTATAGCCTAGTGTGGGATATGACTGTAAGCGTGTATTGTGAGTTTGTGCTACACCAGATAGACGCAATAAACAGCCTGGAGTTAAACCTGTCGGTGTATCAAAAATCGAAACAATCGAACTACGTCAACTTCAACTTGAAGACCAATGATTTTAATTCCAATTTCGCTGGCAATAAAAGATTCAGTTCGGCCAGCGTGGATTTCGGGGCAGTGAACATTCTGGAAAATCCTTTTCATTATTCATCGCTGTCTAGAAAAGAAGGCCGATACGATTTCGTTTATAAGAATACTAACTCATTGTTCAAGGGTAATTTTAATGTAGACAATAATTACAAATGTAACGTTCTAACTAAGTCGGATAGGGTGATTTTGTGTAAGCTTTTAGACACACAATGTGGTAAAGGAAACGACTGGAGGCTTCTAGCTGAGAAAATAAAGTTGGATTCGTATTACTACTATTTATCGAACACCTGCTCTCCTACAGAGACTTTATTGAATCTTTGGTCGTGTAGGAATAATGACACCAATATGCTCGTCAATTTGGCTAGGATTTTTCGTGATATGTCTAGAATTGATTGCGCAACAGTTGTTGAGAGAAGATGTTTTCCCAATTAGATGGTTATCTTAGTTTAAGTTAGTTGGAGTTAGGGGCCTTTCACGGTGTTAAATTGCCCTGGGTTAAACACAAAACTTACAATTACTTTCTTTGTACGACAGTTTTGTAAAAAACACAAGGATGTGCCATATATATTTACAAAGGAAAACTTGAACGTAAATAAACTTGTCTGATACATTCGAACTTATTGTGATTTGATACGGTATTTTGTTGACAATTTAACAATAATAGTGAATTGTACACTAATATCCCCTAATTAACAACAACTTACTCCGGGAGGGAGTAACTACGAGACAGAGCTAGACAGCTGTTTATTTATAGATAACTTTTATTTATGGGGGGCAAAGTTTTGTGTAATGTGGCCCTGATGGTTTCAACATTATTTAACATCCCTCCTTCCTTATAAATACATCTGGCAACAGAACCCGTATTCACTTATCGTGAATTTAACCAGATAAGGCTAAATTCTCATTAGGTATGGCTAAATTCTGCGCCAACGCCTCCCTAAAAATATACGTTGCAAACTAGCGATGTGTGAATTAGTCGGTGCCGACCATTGAACTACACTATTACGATGGTAGCTCAATGGTGCCGACGACGACGACGTGCCGACCACGAAATGTTAACAAAGCCCACATAATAGCTATATCTGCAAATGTAGAGTTCAAAAATATTTAGTAGATAAGAGTATTTATAGTGTTATGATACGTAAACACTTAAGAGTGCTTAATATTTTACTAAAGAGTATGTTTTTAAAACACTGTATATAAATAAATTAGAAGTGCATTGTTTGATAAAGTAGCCATTTCATTTGGACGAAATTAAACTTTTTGACTATTTTAACAAGCTTTTTCATTTCAATTCAACTTTTCCTCATTTGATTCACACATGCAAGATTTGCTGTTTTAATTTAGCGACTCAGCGGTCAAACATTCAGCTGCTTCAAGAAAAAAAACAATCTTGCATGTGCGTATTCAAGGCATATTCATCAATCACGCATTCTCCAAATTCGCATTGACACTGCGACTAAAACGCCTTATATTTATATGTGATATATTCCGTTACATAATCAAGAATGTCCTGATGTAAACAACACGCAGCAGTGCCACTAAGACCGAGACTCCACCAAAGCGGAGATGTGGAATATTTGTATGCGCGATGGAAACAGCTCACATCTCCGCTTCCATCGCGCCATACAAATATTCCACATCTCCGCTTTGGTGGAGTCCCGGCCTTAGGCCTTAGATGTGGAATATTTGTATGCGAGATGGAAACAGCTCACATCTCCGCTTCCATAGCGCCATACAAATATTCCACATCTCCGCACATCTCCGCTTTGGTGGAGTCCCGGCCTAAAGGCAGATTGGTTTTCTATTTAACGTCAGTCTATAGTTTCTTCTCGAAACGCCATAGCAAAATTACGTTGGTAAAGCTAATCTAACAACGACGAATGCAGCTGTCCTTATCTTCGATTTGAGTCTTTTGAATAACATAAGACATAATTTTATTCCTAAAACCCAATATCTTTAAAAACCAACTAGCCGTGCTTTAGGCGTTGCTGTCCATAAAATTATCAGTTAAAAATAAAGGTAGTAACGAAACGATTTCCATCCACACTCCTGACCCAGATACTACACCCACTCCTATTTACCCGATTCGCTGACCTAATCTTTGGATATACGGTTTACTTTCACTTCAAACAAAGGTATTTTGAACCGGTTCAGCCCCCCCTAGCATGAAACTACTCACATAAATTCACGTAAGTTTTTGTGTTGGATCTGTGTAACATAAATTAGGAAAACATATTTTGGGGGCATTGTACGGTAGTCTGAAATACAGGTTCCAAATACTATGTGTAGCTAAGTACTTCTAAAAATTTAACCCTTTATTGGTGTTTCTTTTGAATGGATCTTTAACGCATCTTACAATAACCGGCCAAGTGCGAGTCGGACTCGCGCACGAAGGGTTCCGTGCCATTATCTATAAAAAACCGCAAAAAAAATGTATGGGAGTCCCTCCTAAATATTAATTTAATTTTAATTTAATTATTTATTTTTTAAGTAAATAATATACTCAATATATTGTGAACATTTTAAGCGTCTACCTGCTACCATTATCAATATCGAGCAAAAATGAGCAAAAAAATCACGTTTGTTGTATGGGAGCCCCCCTTAATATTAACTTTCTTTTGATTTTTAGTATTTGTTGTTATAGCGGCAACAGAAATACATCATCTGTGAAAATTTCAACTGTCTAGCTACCACGGTTCAAGAGATACAGCCTGGTGACAGACGGACGGACGGACGGACAGACGGACAGCGAAGTCTCAGTAATAGGGTTCCGTTTGGCACCCTTCGGGTACGGAACCCTAAAAATGCCCATTCTCTCGACCAACGATGACGTAAGATCTCTCTCGCCCCCATAGACAGCAGACATTCGTGTTCGTGCTCGCCCTGCGGATATAATCAAGTATTAACACAAGGGGTGTGCCTGGTAGGATTGCGTGGTTAATATTTGAGCCCCTACGCATCAGGTGGGTCCCGTACACGCCCGGCTCGTATAACGCTTTCATAGACCCTTTCATTTATTTTGACTCCTACCCACTACCCACTACCTACTACCAGCGAACCGCGATCCAGGATCGTGGATGTCTGTCGAGCTATAATACTCACTTTTAAAAGCAATCCTCACGTTTGAAGCTTCATGAAAATGAATTCTGATAATGCCAATAATAGTGCTTTTTATAGTGCTAATTAGTGCCAAAACGAACATAATTAGTGCATTGTTTGTTGTGGATCTAGCTAAGATCACACGCTGTAATCAAAAAAATACTGAACACATTTAGTTCTATTATTTCTACTAAATACCATTTGTGGTTAGAATTTGTTTACAAATGTTCATTGTAATGGGAAGGAAGAAAGGAGCTCGTCAATCGTAATGGGAAATCGGCAGTAAATACATAATTTTCATCGATCAGAAAAAAAATACTAAGCGTGGATTTTTCGCCAAAGTTTTAAGCTATCTTCTCTATACCCTATTCGCTAATTAATCAAAGTGATTTGGCAGATCGAAATGTCACTTAGCGAAATAATGTTGCTCGCTTCTGAATCATGGTGGCGTGTATTTTTGAATAGATTAAATGAATGAAATAAAACAGTCAGATGAATGAATAGTTGATACTTATTTCACAGTTTTGCTAACGGGCCAGCTTAAAAACACTAATTAACGCGCAAACAGGTTATAGGCTATTTACACGGGTCGACTTTCGACAAAGAACATCAAAACTTTCTGGGATACCTATAGTTGAATTCCCTTAAATGTCGCATTTTTGTGTACACTGCTATGTATGGCAGGTAGTTCTAATAAACAGTTAGCATTTGACCGCTGTGTTTCACTGACGTAGCATTGGCGACGATCGGGATTGTTTTTCGGTTTTTCGTGCAAATTGATATTGCAAGCGGACGCGAATACTATTTACTTGTAGTGAACAGTAATTAGAAGGGTTGTACAATATGCCTATCGGTAAAATCGAGCCTTTTGACCTACATTCGAAACAATGGGCTGCGTACGTGCGCCGCGTGAAGCAATTCATGTTGTTGAACGAGATAAAAGATAACCTCAAAGTGGCTACATTGATCACTGTAGTTGGTGAACCTACGTATAATTTGATGTGTGACCTGTGTGCACCGGAAAATCCTGAAGACAAAACGTTTGACGTGTTGATACAGATTGTGTCAAATCACTTAGAACCTCAGCGATCGGTGATTGCTGAGCGACATATGTTTAGATTGCGACGACAGAAGTTCGGTGAATCTCTGACTGATTACCTACAAAATCTGAAACATTTGGCGACTTTTTGCAAGTTTGGTTTGAACTTAGAAGAGAACTTAAGGGATCAGTTTGTCTCAGGGTTGGTCAGTGACGACATGAGGTCACGGTTATTCGCAGAGAAGGATATAACCTATAAAAAAGCGGTGGAATTGGCTATGGCATTGGAGGCTGCAGAGAAGCATTCGGTGGTGAGTGCTGCTGGTGTCGCGGCGAGCGGAAGCGGCGGGCGCTCCATGGCGGGCGCGGGCGCAGGCGCTGCCGCGGCTGGCGTGGCGGGCACAACCCCGGGTTTCAGTGGCGGCTCTGAGGCGGGTGAAGGCCTGCATGCCGTGAGCGGGGCGCGTTCACGAGGGCCAGCTTGTTGGAGATGCGGTAAACCACATCATCCGGATAAGTGCAGGTTCAAAAGATATAATTGTGATAAGTGTTCAAGAAAAGGACACTTGAAAAGTATGTGTAAAAATGGGCAATCAAATAGTGGTAACGGTGGTTACAGCGGTAACAGTGGTTACAACGGGTCTCGACATAATTTTATGGAGGAAGACAGTGATAGCGATTTTTTCAACATACGGGTCATGGCAAAAGGTGATAGTCCATACTTCATTGATGTCAAGATTGGTGAGTCAGTTTTGAAATTCGAAATTGATACTGGTAGTAAAATTTCGGCAATCAGTGAGGAGTGTTATAAGAGATACTTTCCCAAATTTGTTTTAAGAGAGGATAACATAAAACTTTGTTCCTACTCGGGCTCATCAATTGAACCGATCGGGTTTATTATTGTGGAGGCTACAATCAATGGAGTGAGCATTAATGATCTACAACTTTATGTTATAAAAGATGGCAGCCGTCCTTTGATTGGTAGATGTTGGATTAGGCAGTTTAACATCAACCACTTTTCGTTCAATAGTTTGAGTGTACAGTCAGACACAAATGACGCTAATTGCAGAAGTAATGAACATGCTGAAGATCATTTCATTGATGAGCTAGTGAAGGAGTACCCTAATGTATTTCGTGAAAGTTTAGGTAGATGTAAGGAAGAGATTCGTTTACAGCTCGCAGATACAGAGGGTGTGTTTGTGCGCGCACGGCCCGTGCCGTTGGCGCTGCGGTCGGCCGTGGAAGCCGAGCTCGTGCGGCTTCAGGCCGAGGGCACCATTGTTCCGGTCGAACATTCTGATTTTGGAACTCCGATAGTACCTGTAGTGAAACGCTCTGGGGACATAAGAATTTGCGGAGATTATAAAATAACAATCAATCCAAAATTAAAGAGGGATTACTATCCACTTCCCAGAATTGATGAACTTTTCGCGGCTTTGAGTGGGGGTCAAGAGTTTAGTAAAATTGATCTCACGAGGGCGTATACACAGGTGCCTTTGAGCAAGGATTCACAGGCTTGTACGGCTATTTCAACACATTTAGGAACGTTTGTATTTCGCAGAACGCCGTACGGATTATCTTGTATTCCAGAAAAGTTTCAGAAATTAATGGAAGAGACACTAAGGGGGCTATCGGGTACCGTTGTTTTTTGTGATGATATTTGTGTGACAGGCAAAGACAGAGAAACACACATCCGTAACTTGCGCGCTGTACTTGAACGATTGTCAGACATGGGGCTTACAGTAAAATTAAGCAAGTGTAGATTCTTACAATCAAGTGTATCTTATTTAGGTTTCATCATAGACAAAAATGGTTTGCACCCAGATCAGGAAAAATTAGATGCTATAAAGAGGGCACCTACACCCTGTAACACTACTCAACTGAAGGCATTCATTGGGTTAGTGAATTATTATGGCAAATTTTTATCGAATTTGAGCACATTGTTACATCCATTGTATGCTTTATTAAAAAAAGAAGTGAGCTGGGAGTGGAGTCCTCAATGTGACGCCGCGTTTAAACAAATCAAAGAATGCTTATGTAGCAAAAAAGTTTTGGCTCATTATGACCCATCACTACCGATTGTACTATCGGTAGACAGTAGTGCGTACGGGATAGGTGCAGTGTTAGCACACAAGTACCCGGACGGCTCAGAAAGGCCAGTCAGCTGTGCGTCTAGGACGCTAACGGATACTGAGAGAAACTATAGTCAATTGGACAAAGAGGCTCTGGCCATTATTTATGGGGTTACAAAACATCACCAATTTTTGTTTGGCATGCATTTCACATTGAGGACTGACCACAAACCACTCACGTTTATTTTTGGACCGAAGGGTGGCATACCACAGACAGCAGCAAGTAGGCTGCAGCGTTGGGCGGCTAAGTTGGCTGCATATGACTTCGCTATAGAATTTGTGTGTTCAAAGGATAACGCAAGCGCTGACGCACTTTCGCGTTTACCGTTAGAGAGTAAGAAAAATGTAACAGACACGGACGCGCAGTGTCATTATCTGATGTATTTTGAGGAAACGGTGCCAGTTAGTTATAAAGATATAGCGTCCCAAACGAATAAAGACCCACTGTTATGTAAAATCTACGGTTATATTATGTTCGGATGGCCTAATGTAGTCGAGGATAGTGAAAAACCATTTCAGGTTAGGCGTGAAGATTTATATTCTGAGCATGGGTGTATTTTGTATAAATATCGTGTAGTTATACCTACTAAGCTGCAGAAGTTAATACTGAACGAAATTCACGAGGGTCATTTAGGTATTGTAAAAATGAAATCAATTGCACGGAATTATGTATACTGGCCGTCGCTAGATAATGATATTGAGGTGTTGTGTCGAGAATGTACCGCGTGTCGCAGCGTGCGCGACGCCCCCCCGCGCGCCGCGCTGCACCCCTGGGAGTTTCCCGCCGGGCCATGGCAGAGGCTGCATATGGACTTTGCACAATTTCAGAATAGATACTATTTAGTCATCTTGGATGCTCACACGAAATGGCTGGAAGTGGAGGAAGTTAAAGGTACTTCGTCTAATGAAACATTAAGAGTGCTAAGAAATTTATTTGCGAAATTCGGACTGCCATTACAAGTAGTATCGGATAACGGCCCTCCATTTCAAAGCAGTGAGTTTAGAGAGTTTTGTTCTAAGAATGCTATTAAGCACACAACTAGTGCTCCTTACAGGCCTCAGGGAAATGGCGCGGCGGAAAACTCGGTCAAAACTGTGAAGAAGGTATTAAAAAAGGCTGTGATAGAAGGCATTGAGTTAGGTAGGGCCCTGTGTCGATTTTTATTTCAATATAGAAATTGTATTCATTCAACTACTGGAGTGGCTCCGGCTCAGGCTCTGATGGGTAGGCGGCTTCGCAACAAATTGGACGTGCTGCGACCCAGCACAGCAAATATCGTGAAAACATCACAAGATCGACAAATAGAATATGCGGGGGGGAGGGACAGACATTTTGACGTAGGAGATAAAGTCCTTACGAAAGTATTTTCGGCGAATAAAAACAAATGGTCTGAGGGCAACATAGTTGCAAGAACTGGCCCTTTATCATATAAAATTAGTATGGGAGACGGTACATCGGGGCGCAGACATGCTGATCAAATTTTGCCCGTGAGAAAGAGTAGATTCTCGTTGTCACGATCAGTAACAGCTGATGAGGCTGATAGCGCGTCCACGTCACACGGCGAAAATAATAACTATGATGAGATTGATGAGCAGGAGCCATTGCATAGTGATCCTTATGACCGTGCAGATAGGGAGGAAAGTCCGGTTAATGAGTCACGGCAGACTCTTGCGTCGCCGCCGCGGCCTATTACGCCGGCAAGTGGTGCGAGTGAGAGGACCATGCGAGCGTTTCGTAGGGATATGCGCAAGAAGGTCGAGTAAAACTGGCATGATACGCATGTTATTGTAAATCAGTTGTTATTTTTATAAAGTAGTATAGGTAAAACATCTCAAATTGTTTATAAAGTTAGTATGTACTTACTAAAGATTGTGTAAGTTCCATTCTAACGGTAAGTTCTAATCTAACCGTATTGTATGTCAGTTTATCCATAATTAAAGGAGGAGTGTGTGTTTCATATCCAGTATAATATAAACTTCAGTTCATGGATTGAGTAATGTGAGATATGTTAGATTTAAGTATAAGTATTTAAGTATAGTTTCTTATGGTTTATGTACACTGTACTTGCATATTTAGTGTGGAGGAAGTGCTATGTATGGCAGGTAGTTCTAATAAACAGTTAGCATTTGACCGCTGTGTTTCACTGACGTAGCATACACCTACAAAAAGTAGACATTAGTAAGGCATACTATAATATTGTAGAATCTATTAGGGCTTTAGAAATAACTTCGACAATAAAGTAAACAAACAATCATTGACTGAACGAATGCTCTCGATTTGATTGGCACAACACTATTTGTTTTTCGGCAAAAATTTGTATCACTCGACCTGTCAAACCACTTTGATCCACTACCGAATAGATTTAGATTAGAGAGGCGACAGGGGGTACGCTACACAGCGCGTACCATACTACACAGAGCTGTCAGCAATGGAGGAGAGCATGCGGTCACGATCCTCAGCATTGAGGGGACCGACAAAGAAGAAGAAGAAGACCTTCTCTAAAAGTTTCTTCGACCTTTGACCTACAAAATTGATAATTTTCGTAGTGATGTTTTTTTTTGGTTTTACCATTAAATTAAAACTAGATTTTTAAATTTTTTCATAAATGCTCTCTTTTTCTCATACGGTAGAGGATATATCAGTCAAAACGCATGCACCAAAGATCATTTTTTTAAACATTACGAAATCAGTGACCTTGTAAAATGTGAATACAAGATTTTGATACATCTTGTAATACATTGCCATTTTCAACCCATAACAGTACATCCCCCTCTTCCCTGGTTAAGTGGTCCAGGACGTCTGTCCTGGGCCCGAATTCTACTGTTCACAAGCAGACGACAAGCCTGGCACAAACTTCAATACGAGGTATTTGGTATTCTACTAAAACCGGAATCCAAATCACAAGCGCCAGCGTGAAGCCTGGAGCCAGATTAAGTACGTTTTGGACAGTAGAATACGAAGTACGCTGGCTTCACGCTGGCGCTTGTGATTTGGATTCCGGTTTTAGTTGAATACCAAATACCTCATATTGAAGTATGTGCCAGGCTTGTCGTATGCTTGTGAACAGTAGAATTCGGGCCCTGTCCTGAAAGCGTTATTTGTCCCCCTTTGTACTACGTGTGGCGTTTTATGGCGGGTATTTGTTCTTCTCTGAATTAATGTGCGACGATAGAGCGTTCATATGGCAATACTACTTTTAGCTCTCGTCTCGATCTGTCAAAGGAAATGGTTGTAATGTAACAAAGGCGGAAGTGGTAGTTTATTGCCATCGTGTAGTTTCCCACAGGAAATATGAAGGCTATTTAGAACATCGTTAGGAAACCTTACATACTTCATAGCTGCGGAGACGGGTTAGCCCTCGTCACACAAAATGGAGTAGGTATTGAATAATAATATAGCGTCACGCATTTTCCCATACGGGGTGGCAGAGGCACAACTGTGCCCAATTTTACACTAGCTAAAATTGGCTAAACTGCCAGTGATTCAATACTCCATTTTGCGTGACAGGGGCTACCCCATCGCCGCAGCTATGAAGGTTTCCTCACGATGTTTTCCATAACCTTTAGAATATTGGTGTAACAAACATAATATAAATGACTTATCTCAATGGTACATGGTCAGCACCGGGATTCGAACCTGCATCTCCTGCGTGAGAGGCAAGCATGAAACCCACTAGACCACGGAGTTCATCGAGCTATAGGTATTGAATATCCAGCGAAAAGTAGGCACAATGCACAGGCCATGAAAAGATATGTATATGGATATTTTTAACCAACCTCCGAAAGCCCTGAACCTGGAAACCTGAGAAAAGAGAGGTTCTCTAATGTAGGTACGTAAGTACACAGTGCCGGATTTAGGGGAGGGCAACCGGGGCGAAAGCCCCGGGCCTCCACAAACGGGGGGCCCCCACAATAAACTTCGAATTATGAATTATGTAGTTTGATAGGCAAATAATTATTATTGTGACACAATTAAATGCCATCAATTATTCACTCAAACAAAAAGGACTATGGAAAAGACCAATCACCGGAACTATTTTACTACCAAATTCTCGAATATCAAAATTTCAGAGCTACATTCCCAAACCTTGAAATTGCATTGAGAATGTATTTGGTTTTGATGGTATCCAATTGCACTGGAGAGCGCTCATTTTCAAAAATGAAAATTATTAAAAATAGGCTTCGAACCACGATGGGACAAAACCGTCTATCAAAGCTTTCTCTCCTGAGCATTGAAAGCGATTTACTCCGAGAACTCGATTTCAGCGAAATCATCAACGATTTTTCGGCGAAATAAGTTCGAAAGGTTCCGTTCGTTAACACTAAAATTTTATTTCAGATAATTCTTGTTTCCGATTGTATTTATATGCGTTTGTTAAATACTAAGAGAATCTACTTGGTTTCACAATAAATTATTTATTTAAAAACTCGACTGAAAAATTTATATATTTATATATAATTATTTGGAAAATAATTTGGGGCGAGGGGGCCTCCGCTCCTTTATCGCCCCGAGGCCTCCGGACCTCTAAATCCGGCCCTGTAAGTACATACATACTTAGTTTAAGTAATATTATCGGAAACGCAAAATATTCACAAAAGTTTTTCTTTTCGCGGCTACTGGTAAAATTGAGGCCCACTTCCGTCACGCTCTGGCTCAGTGTCATCATGCCCTTTTGATCTTTTCAGATGTTTATTACAGCTGCTGTGTGTTCTGGCAGTGGTGGATTTACCAGCAGGCTGAGTAGGCTCGAGCCTATGGCGGCAGATTTTGGGGGCGGCAAATTTGGGGAATGATTTTTTTTTTACCTCATGGAAATCAAAAAGATTTTTCTATGATGGTTTTCTGATGTCTTAATTACAGATAGAAGTCTGCAACAAATTTTGTCGATGACTTTTCTCTCTCGCTTGTCATTGCACATTCCGAGAATAGCAAACTTCCATATTCTAGAGTAAAACAGCTAGTTCGTATTGTAAAAATAATGTATGATATGACAATTGTTGAGGCAATGGCGGCAAAAACTATTCAGCCTTTACCTTGAAAATTTGTAAATCCGCCACTGGTTCTGGGAGTCACATTATCTCTTGTGACTGAACAGACCGATTCGGGATCTGCACTGCTTGCCACAGCGATCACAAGCAAATTCTGCGTTAGGTGTTGGAGCCGGCTCAGTGTAGGTTTGAGGTATTTACGACTACCAAGAAATTTCTTTATGTCAGTTAAAAAGAGTCAGTTACTAAGTAGTTTTAATATAACCTTCTAAACTTTAGCCGCTGATTACTCAAAGTAAAGTATACTGACGCCCAACACTGAGGAAGCTTGAGGATAGAATTACTCGCAGACTCTGCAATACATTGTAGGGATAGTCGGCAACATGTTAACTTAACCGCTGTAAAGTAACATGTGTGATAAAAGTCCACCTTTTCGCTGCTTGCTCTTTTCTTTTGGGTACACAGACCTTCAATTCTGATTGGGTAAACATGACGTGAAAACGTGGCTACAAATCGTAGATATTACTTGCTGGACTTGCCCTTAAATAAATAAATAATATTGATATCCTTTCCTCCTTCAACACGCACATAATCTTACTATACTTGGGTGGGATATGGGATATGCCATGCCGCGGCGGCAGTGGCGGCAAATGTCAAATCGTTATTGCCATGTTATATCGCGCAAGATTTTGAACTACATAAGCAGCATTTTGGTAGTGTTGCAAGCATAGATCATAAGGAAGAGATCTAAACTAATTACAAATCTCATAGAAAATATCAAATACCACAAAAATATGCTATGGACATCAAAGACAAATGTTTTCTACTGACCACAGTCTAAGTCTTTTTCTACCATCATCATACTCAGCCAACATCGACACAACGCTAGGCAAAGGTTTTTTTGCTATGAATAGTTCGAGTTTAGGAAAACACAAGAAACTCCTTTATCTAGACGACTGCTGCGGTTTTTACCACCCAATACCCAGACGACCTCTGGGCGCAGCGGTTGCGCATCTGCCTACCATGCGAGAGGCCCCGGGCTCGAATTCCGGCTGGGGACAAAAAAAGTTCGTGGATGTTGACATGTTTGTGATGTCGCTGTTTCTGGTTCCCACGACACAGGGTATCCTAGTGTGGGGCCAGAAGCAATGTATGTGCCTGTATGTAAATTTTTATGTTCATGTTTATGTTTAATAGGCGTGACTACTTATATGCCGTTGCCAGCAATATTGGCATTTGCCCGGCAATATTGTCATTTAATGTATGGGCACAGAAGAGATAATGTATGGGGGCAATATTGCCCCATACAACATAATTCCCACAAATGGCAATGTTGCCGGTAATGACACTTTCGTGATAAGTAGGCAGTGGAGTCATCACTGTCCGGCGGCCTAGCCACGCCCCGCAACCAATAAAATCGTTTCCAATTATCAAGCCAAGTTCACAGTGACCAGTTGAAGGCAAACATTCGAACGCGACGGTTGTGTCCTGTCCTGGGAGTGTGTGTTAACAGATTAAAATTTAGATTTCACTGTATTCTTATCACGAATAGACTATAGTAGGGGTGGGTGACACCTTATTTCTCGGTTAACTTTGTTTTGCGGTCGACTATTTGTATAACGGGTTGCAGGCAGACTCTATGGTAATGTAACCTTTAACTTTCGACACTACGAAGGCGGGGGTGGACTTAATCGCTCGAAATTCCGTAGCAACTTCTTAGAAACTTGCCAGAATCGAAGGGTGAATATATTAAATAAATGGTCAAGTGCGAGTCTCGCGCACCAAGGGTTCCGATCACACTTGGAGAGGTTTCCACGTTAAAAAAATATATTTTAGTATGATGTCATCCATGTAAACCAAATTGAATATTTTTGTAGAAAGACAGAAATTTGCAGTTTTCAGATATTTCCCTTTACTTATGCTTTATGACCTTGCTTTGTGCCTTTCATGATTTTAGGACAACGGGAAGTGATAGGTTTTGGGTCCATTGCGATTACTATGAAAATCCAACAATTTTACAGCATAAACAGCCGTAGCGTTCGATTGCGCTGACCTAAAAGTTTGATTTTTTCACAGTTCTATGCGACCACAGACTTGAGCAATTGATATAAATTCCAGCTTGATACGTCTACGCGTTCTTGATATAAAGGTCATGATGACACACGGACAGACAGACGGACGGACGGACAACAAAGTGATCCTATAAGGGTCCTTTTTTCTTTTTAAGGATTGGAAGCCTAAAAAGAACCTTAGAGTGCCTGATTCTGATATTAACAATACCTATAACATTATTATTTTCACGCTGAAACATTAATAAGTGAAGTAGTTTCATCACTAGGGACAGAAAAGGCGAATTTCCTACATAGATGTGTATGATATCATTACGATATCACACGATATTCGTAATTCTATTTTTTTATAATATTACAAAACATAGCGTCACGGCATTTCCCATACGCGGTAGCAGAGGCACAACTGTATTTGTTTATTGAACTTTACAAAACAGACTCAGAAAAAAAAAATTAATGCGTCCCCATATTTCGCGTACATTTCGCATCGTATCATCTTGCGCAGCTTCCGCCAAAATTTCAAAATAATAAAAATATCAAGTTCCCACTACACCTATTGGCTAGACCTTGGAAAGCAGCGATCACTCACTAATAAATCTTCTTCTTGCCGGCTCTGATGTCTAATACTTTTAATTATTTTCTGGTGCTGCTATGGGCCCCATTACGCAAATTAATGTATTGAATAACTGAGTGAAATTCGGTACAGTTGTGCCTCTGCCACCCCGTATGGAAAAAGGTGTGATGATATGTTGTACGAATTTACTTTAAATAAATAAATAAATAAATGTTTTTTTTTATTCTTTCCGCCGCCTGTTTTAGGTTAATGTAATGATTAACACCGCTGCGTATGAGCACTCTTTCAGGCTGCGGGCCGTTCGGCTTTGGAATGAGCTTCCTTTCACTATTAGAGACAGTCCCTCACTTTTCTCTTTTAAGACATAGGTATTTTAATTATTCTTGTGTATTTTATTTAAATTAAGTAGTTATTTGTGCCTATACCCAGCAGTGGGCAGGTGTGGGCTGATTGATGATGATGATGAGAAGATGATGATAGTGCACCTACCTACCCTTTCATTATACATTTACCTTTCACGCCTGGTCCGCTGGAAGAAATCTCTTTTTTAGAGATAAGCTCGCCTTTGTATATGTGCTTTCTATTAATGTTACTGTATAAATTATTGTGTGCAATAAAGAATTATGATTAAAACACTTCGCCAATGCTTCAAAATATACTTACTCTTACGAGTATTGGGCCTTCAGTGTTGAGAGAAAACTTACCTACATGGATGAGTAATAACGCCTTTAATCTCACGGAGTGCTTTCTAATCTACTCCTCTAGCTTCTTTGCTATTTCTGCAAAGCTTTTTTCCACCTGAATTGCAATCTTGTTAAAGCTCTGAATTATTTGGCAACGCCTTTTGGGAATTTCTTCGGGTTGGATTAGATTTTCTCAATAAGCGAATGTATTTCTATTGCGGCTATGTTGAATATCGCGAGATTTCTGTATTAGGAATGAAAATACTTAAATTAGAATAGTTCTTGTTTAGTATAGGTAAGTGGTTCATAGTATGCTGCTCAGTAACACTATAGAACTAATCAAACATACTATAACCACAGAAGAGATAATAGTACTCCGTACTATAACCATAACAGACGAGACACTATAATACACAATATTCGATTATACTAATTAATTAATCTCGATTACACAAATTCAAATTAGATCTTATCGCAAAAAGTTATACACGGCCAGTACCAGTGAACGATAAAACATAGGTATTTTTTACTGGCTATTTTGACCTTTTTACGAAATTATTAATTAAAATTTAGCCAGTCTCCTAATACTAAATAGCCCAACCGCTACCGAGAATGAAGAAGGAAAACAATTTCAAATCGCGCAGAAAGTTCTCAAAGGAACACAAGTCACAGACAATAAGAGCCGACATACAACCTACGATTAGCCTCCTTCGTCCAAAACCGGAAGCACCGGAAGTGCATTCACGGAGGTTCACGGATCGCTCATTCAGTAGACATGGAGACATCAATCAGGGACAGCATCCATTGTCCGCCAAGCTTGGGGAGGGGGCCGCCCCTCGCTTCCGGGGAAGCAGTGGATCGTAAATATTCTGCAAGACAACGTTGCTGAGGTGCATATTTCAGCTGCCATTCGGTTAAACTATAGCAATAATTTGTAGTTATGGAAATCAAACATAATTAACTATAGAAAACCATTCAAATTTAAATCTGTGCCCCCCAGTTTCCTGAGCGCTGATTAAGTTAACCCCTTCACTCTCAGAAGCACACCGCTCGAACGACCGAACAATGGCGAACTATTGTTATATTAGATGTGTCGGCGAACCAGTTAACAGGTTGGTTAAATTAGTTTCGGCCAATCACAACCCGCCAGTAATAGAGGCACGTGATTGTCTGAGGCTAGCGCCCAGGAAACCGGGGGTAAGAGTCGTAAGACTATTAAAATCTCTTTTAACCATTTAGCAACATGGATGCCATCAGATAAATATAGTCCGCTTAGTTACACCATTTTTAGGGTTCGTAGAGAAAGAAAGAAACCTTATAGTTTCATCAAGTCTGTATGTCTATCTGTCAAATTTAAGAATGCGTTGCAAAAATACTTGTTGAAGAAGTGCTACCACACTCTTGGGGATTTCATAAATCAATAAGATCGGATGTAATAGGAAATTTTAGTTTATTTAGTATGGAAATCTTATTGATCTTTTATAGTATAGTATTGTATTATTGTTTTTATGTTATGTTGTTTTTGTGTTTTAGTTTTAAGTATGATTCAAATATGATGTAATAATCGTGAATGAATAAAATGAAATGAAATGTCGGACTGTCCGTCTGTCCGTCTGTCCGTCTGTCCTTTTGTCCGTCTGTCCGTCTGTCCGTCTGTCCGTCTGTCCGTCTGTCCGTCTGTCCTTCCATCCGTGTGTCACAACAACTTTATTCCGAAATTATTAGTACTACACACTTGAAACTTGGTAGGTACGTAGATGTATTCTGTAAACCGCTATACGATTTTTATACAAAAAATAAAAAAATAAGGGGGGCTCCCCATATAGCAAACTGAAACAATAACTATTTAAAAAAAAATATGCTCTGTATCTCAATACACACTTTCAACGAAAATTGGTTTGAACAAAATAAAATAAGCAGTTTTTATGATATAAAACATTTACTAAAAATCGCAAAGATAACTTTGTCTCATACAAACACTATGAAAAACAAAGTAATTATTTGCTGGTGAAGAATGATAGTGATATTTGGGCTATGTGTATCAGGTGTATTATGATGCTACTACGGAACTCTCCTTGGACGAGTCCGACTCGCACTTGGCCACTTTTTATTATTTGTTTATTTATCACATTGGATATTACAATAGATTATGCGTTTCCACTCACGAAGATCTCGTGCTGTAGTGCTGTGGTCGTGAGATTTATTAGTCAAGAACGGCTGGACCGATTTCAAGATCTTTTTTGTTTGGTGGATTAGTCTTTGCCCCAATAAACTGTGTGTGTACCTATGTTAATCTGGACGAAGAACGCCGGGCCAACAAAGTGATACTTAAATCCAAAATAGGATTATGTTATCGTAAGACAAGCTGCTTTCAAAAACAAAGCCATCCTGTCCTAACACTCCCATACACTTGACATATTCACTCCAATCACTATCCCCTACAGTTTGGGGGGTGAGCAGAGTGGATAACCGTGTTTACCAGCGTGACGCACGTTGACTGCTTGACAGATCTTCAGGGTGTCGATTCTATTCTACTAGTGCTAAGGCCTGACGAGTGTATCAAATATTCAAAGATTTAATGATTCTAGGGGAAAATACATATTAAAATAATTTAAAACACTAATTTCATTGATTAAAAACATTGAGAATAATATGATTTTCAATAAAACGAAAAATTAAAATATTGCATTCGGCCATTTTGATCGAAACAGGAATCATAGCGCATGACGCTGCATGACGTCATGACTATGTAAACATCACTGTGTTTAGTTGTGATTTATGCTGATTACTCATTTGGACATTGACATGTTTACTTATGCGTGACATCAAAGCCGACGCCATGACACCTGAGAGCTTTTTTCGCGCACAATTACAAAATATTAGAAAAATGGTTCTAAACTTCGTTAAACTTTAGTTTATTTCCGAAATAAAGTTTTTTTCGTAAATAGTAAATGTGTATCCAAATTACGGAAGAGGATTTCAAAATCTTTCGTGATGCCTCATACCTGTAGTTTATGAAGCGAAGGCTTCCGTGGGTATATATGATCGAAGCTTCCGTGACTTAAAGTATTTTACAAATATTGGAATAAACACCTGTTTTAGTACCAATTTATAGTTTACGCTAAACTCGAATAAACTTTGACAGCTCCATACAAATTCAGCGTTAACTCACGTTCTATTCTAACCGGCACTTAGAATCTCTGGTTCCCCGAACCGTACAGGGTGTAAAATAAAGGGGTGTACAAGCCGAAAGAGGGTGGAATTTTTAAACTCAGTAGATTTTTTCGGGCCTAGCGGTCAGCTGATCTGTATGGTGGAGTGAAAAAATAAAGTTGCTCTGATCAAGTCGGTCCCATAGTGAAAGTTGTTCAGAATGATGTCCCCCCTTGTGCACCCCTTTCTGTATAAGCGGCAGGATACAGCCAAGCTGCGGCGTCGGCGCCGACGATGACCTGAAGAAGTCGGTATCGTTCGTGTCTAAGCACAGGTGCTTACTGATTCCATTTTTAGGTTTCCTTACCCAAAGGATGCCAAACAGGACCCTATTACTCAGCCTACGCTGTCCGTCCGTACGTCCGTCTGTCCGTCAGTGGGCAACAAAGTTGAAACTTTCACGGAATGAGTTTTCTGTTGCCGCTACAACAACAAATACCTACTGAACTACACAAAAAAGGGTGTGTGTGTGTGTTTGTAATAAAATAGTATTAATTAAGTCTATTTCAAATAATTTCAATACAATAGCGCCTGACTCCTTTGGATAGCAAAAGATGAAGATTGTATCTCGTATTAACTGTCAGGCAATTGGATCTATACGATCGATGGTGCGAACCCCTCATCTGAGAGTCCGACTCGTACTTGACCGATTTTTTATTAACACACACCACTCCATCGCCTGCTAAAATAGGGCAGTAACAATGTATGAAGTTGCAACCTATCTTTGCACACATGAATAGGCGTCCTCACATAATGACTATACTAGCGATTTCACAGTGAAGTTAGTTCCATAACTTCCAGTCCAGTCGGTTCCGCTGATAACTTTGTGTTACTGACGACACTGTCGGACAATCTACAAACTTTAGACTTTTAAAGGATGTACCTATTAGAAAGGTGAGGCATATCTTAAATTTTAGGGAATTCTGAACAACTTTAACTATGAAGTGTAAACAGGTGGGTTACTACCAACTTGTAAAGCCGGACTTGAGCTCTGCTTTTTCATAAAAAAAATATGAAAATGCAGTACCTGTTTAGGTTCTGCTAAAAGAGTTTTTAGTAACCCTACAATAAGGACCGTCGATGGTCGACGACGACGGGCCGACTTGACTACTGTGGGGCGCAGCGGTTGTTCATCTGCCTAACATGCGAGAGGTCCCGAGTTCGAATCCCGGCTGGGGACAAAAAAACCCAGGTTTACATGTTTGTGATGTTGCTGTTTCTGGTTCCCACGACACAGGGTATCCTAGTGTGGGGCCAGAAGCAATGTATGTGCCTGTATGGTAAATGTTTAAAACTTTTAATACATTATACAATGAATGTTAATACGAGAATAGTGCTCACTCGCGTTATATCTACTAAGCCTGAGTTGATCGATTCTGTGTAAGACATATCCTTCCAGAACACCTTCGAATATAAATCGCAGTTGCTTGCAGCATGTTAGAAATAATCGCTGGACCCAGCTTTATGTTCCAGCACTTAAGTATATATTTAAGTGCTGGTACACTTGATTTTATCACCAAAGACTTTTGTGATGTGTGGTATACCATTAGAAAGGTCATGAATTGAAGAAGTTTTAAAATGATTTTAAAAACTTACTAACCATTAGCTTTTTGCTAACCATTATTTATTTTTTAAATATTACAACAATTATACTACATATAGGACAGAATTTCAAGCAGAAATGTGTTCAGTACAAGCCCCTCTACTCCCTAGTTTTTTTTGTTGCATCTTACTGCAAACACCCTGTATACGTAGAAGACACACCATCAAACGAGAGAGAAGCTAGAGCTCTAAGAACATTGTTAGGTTTCATGCAATAGCAAGTCACTGCAATATAAATGTTCCAGGAAGGTAGCTCCACAAAGGAGCTGGATGTCATCTTGCGAGGAACAAAGGGCAGCTTTGTAAATAGGTACGGCAAACGGAAAATTTTAAAGACCTTATAATATAATATTTCTTCTACTTAAGGTGGAGTATGGCTCAATGGAGTATTGAGACACTGGCAAAAAAGGGCACTTTTGTGCCCCTGCCACCCCGTATGAGTAAAAGCGTGACGCTTTATAATTATTTATTATGGCTCAATCTTACTCGTATCCAGGTAAAGGCCTGTGCCCCTCGTTGGTGACATTATTGGGCGTTTACCTAACTTTAGTTTATACTATTTATGGTACAGTTTGGGTAGATATTTGCGTTGCGGTCCAGGCTGCTTCCCAAGCAAGAGGTGGCAGGTTCGAATCCCGACTGGGGAGTAAGAAAATAAGAATCCTTATTTATTTACTTATTTATTTAATTAGGCACATCAACAGCACAAATATACAAAATTATACAATAGAAATATGGCGGTATTGTTCTTATAAGTGCCTATTATAGATGAGCACAGCAATGGCCACTGTTGTACTAAAATTTAATATTATATTTTATATTTTAACTTAGAATGTAAGTATAGTAATAAATAACAGTTAATTAGAATTTGGAATTTAATTAGGTAGCTATACATATAATAATATTTATGAACTACTCGTATAAGAATCATTTTAGGTTCATGTTAGTTTGCTCTTTCAGGATTTTATTCCTGAAGATCTTCGAATCTTGGATGTGACATGTTTGTTTCCGGTTCCTGTGACACAGGGCAGTCTAGTTTATGGCCAGAAGCAATGTAAGTGCATGTATACTGAGATGTATACAGTGTGAATCTTCATAAAGTGCACATATCAATCATGGTCAAAGAGGATCAAATTGTATCGACAAAAAATATTTAAAAAAAACAGTGCCCTCCATTTTTTATAGGCATTTAAAGTTTTTTTTTTCATCGACTATGTACCGAATTAAAAAAAAACTTTGAATATTTATGAGATGGAAGGAATTACAGGGTTAAAATTAACTGGATAGTGACGCTATACAGGACAGGTGTTGCTGCCGTATCAAATAGTCAGTAAAAAGTTTTAACTGGTTATACTTAGACTAAAAGGTTAGGGTTTATCTTTAAACAAACCTTAATTTAATAAGTGATTTAACACTTTTTAGTGACTATTTGATAATGGCAGCAAAACTTCTCGACGTCAGAAGCATTAGACCGTATCTGCAATTTTATGAATTTTGACATTTTGTATGAGTTGACCTTCAGCATCAGTCCAGTTAATTTTAACCCTGTGATTCCTTCCATCTCATAAATATTCAAGTTTATTGCAGTTGGTACATAATCATTGAAAAAAAAATGCTAATAAAAAAATTGGGGGGAGAATTGTTTTATGTAAGTATATTTTTTGGCGATAAAATTAGATCTTCTTTAACCCTGATCGATATAGTCTTTATGAAGATTCACACTGTATAATTGACTGACTTTTACTTTGAGTGCTAATCAAACCGTGTGCACCCGGGGTAGATACTTTCATACGCTCTCTTTTACTAGTCGTTTTAGGTAAGAGGAATTTATAGTCACGTCCCAGTACTGCAGATATGGATTTACTCCGGGCACCCTGCCAGATAGCTAACGGTCCAAACTGATAAACTAGTACAGCATCGGACATCCTAAGCTACATCTCACCGGCTTGCAACAGACAGAGATTGTTATACAACAGGTCATAGGAAGTAAAATGTTACTGCAACGTGTAGCTTAGGTGGAACGCGAATTTAGCACAGCCTCTTTTCGAAATACCGACGACGTGTTGTACCTGTGAAACTTTATATTTCCAGCCTATATTTATTTACATTATTATAGAATCTATACAACCTATTCACTTTAGATTTATTGGCAATAAATATAAGGCAGAACACATAGGTCACAGTCAAAGTCAAAGATATTTAAAATTTATATGTCTACATGGCATAATATAGCGAAACTCTGTGTGACATTTAATCTGTAAGTGATGTAAACCTATATTCTTACAAATAAATAATACATTACTTTATTTTTACTTTAATTTACTTTATTTGCAAATATAGGTGCTTAGGATGTTATGTACAATTTTTAAAAATAACTAAGTAGGTATATTTTATCCTTTAAGGATGTGCTAATTTTATGTTTTTAGGGTTCCGTACCCGAAGGGTGCCAAACGGGACCCTATTACTGAGACTTCGCTGTCCGTCCGTCCGTCCGTCCGTCCGTCCGTCTGTCACCGGGTCCGCCTGCACGAACCGTAATAGCTAGAAAGCTGAAATTTTCACAGAATGTGTATATCTGTTGCCGCACCAACCACAAATACTGAAATACGAGAGATATTACAAATTGAAAGTGGTCTCGGTACAAGATACGTCTTTACAACACGCTTGAAAAGTTTATACCAAGGCCATTTTGTTTTGGTAGGTAAGCCTTCTTTTAATGAAACTAAATTTAAATGATATGGCAATGTCGTCCCCGGACTTCTACAAAGACTTTAAATATTAATTGATGAATTACGACGTCTCTATTTATTATGTAGAACTTTTAGAAAATAATTATAAAATTAATAGTTTTTAATTACTTTTGTTGTCATACAAATCTCAGAGCACAGAAATTAATTTTTTCCTTTTGGCCACTTCAAGTTTGGCTGCCAGTGATGTTTTAATTAAATACTCTTTGGTGCGTTGAAATGATGTTTTGCAGTCTGCATGACATTGACATAATGAGTGAGTGAACCTCATTGTACGGAAATTGTAGATGGGTGTCTCACGTTTTCCAGTAGGAGTAGGTTGTAGACAGTGCTACTTACGGCGGCGTTTAGTAGGTACTAAAGGCCCTAAAAGCGCGGCAAGCTTTGAATCAATTCAAATGTTATTTTTCAACTAGCTACAAAGTTATTCTGACATAAGATGATAATTTGAACAAAACTTTTTGGGTATTTCATGAAAAATACAGTTACAGATCACACATATACAGGGTGGAACAAACGAATGGGCCCTGGAGGGAAAGTACCTTAAAATCTCAAGATATCCGTCCGTCCGTCTGTCTGTCACCAGGCCGTATCTCATGAACCGTGGTAGCTAGACAGTTGATATTTTCACAGATGACGTATTTCTGTTCCCGCTATAACAACAAATACTAAAAACAAAATAAATTTAATATAAAGGGGGCTCCCATACAATTAACGTGTTTTTTTGCGGTTTTTTTAACCGACTTCCCAAAGGAGGAGGTTTACAATTCGTCCGGATGTCTGTTTTTTTTTAATTTTTTTTTTTATGTATGTGCCTCGATAGCGCCTAAACGGATGGACCGATTTGGAAAATTAGACCGATTAGACTTATAGTGATTTTTGTGTTTTTCATAATAACTCGTGCAAATGCACATGGTAAGCATAATATTGTGATGCGGAACTGCTGAAGAAGACCACATATCACCTCACTGGTCCAAGACAAGGTGTCTGAATCTGCTCAATACTAGGTACAAATACAATGCGTGGCTGACGGGCAGGCAACGCATAGCCTAAACCGATGGACCTAGAGCCATGAAACTTTGTACAGGGGTTCCTTAGTAGCGTGGGGTAGCACTGATATGGGATTTGACAAAATTAATTCCCCTGGGGGGGGGGATAAGGGGTTACAGTTTGTATTAAACTCAATCTAATCAAATAGGGTTTGTGGAACTCGGTTTTTTCTAAAGTTTACTTTTTGTTCCAATTATATAGATAATGGTACGGAACCCTTCGTGCGCGAGTCTGACTCGCACTTGGCCGGTTTTATTTTTTTTATAAAATAGAAATATGAAAAAAACCACACCGAGAGATCAGTTAGTAGTTAGTAGTTGCAAATTATAATGTCTGTTGATGATGTAATGTAAATTTAAATTACGTATAATAATATTTTTTTTTATGGAATTTCTAAATAAACAATTATACAAATGTCAATTTTTTTTACTAAAGCAATCCTAAAAATAATAAATTACACATAGGTAATAGCAGTTAGATGTCAATTGCATGTTTTCAATATGTCCTCTAAAAACTCTGTGACAGTGTAGTATGCTTTGTCGATCAAAAATTTTAACAATTTTAAAAGTAGATAGAGAAGACATGTCAGATGCAGCGTATAATGTCCGCGGTACGCGTCGATAGGGGCAGGCTGTTACTCAATTAAAACTATTTAGATAAGAAACTCCAACATTTTATAAACATTTCAATTCCAATATTATGAATGATATGATCTCTAACACCCAGCCCTCTCGCTCCGTCTATTGTTCTTAATTGTAAGTTTGTTCAGCCTATGTCCTTATGAGACAATACCGTTTTTGACAGTGCTTAAAATAATAAAACATAAACATTTACTTGCTACAGGCACATACATTGCTTCTGGCTCCCCACTAGGGTAGCCTGTGTCGTGGGAACCGAAAAAGCGGCATGACGAACATGGTAACATCCAAGGCCTGGGTTTTATTCTTGTTTTCTTTATCCCCAGCCGGGAATCGAACCCGGGACCTCTTGCATGGTAGGCAGAGCCACAACCACTGCCACAGAGGTCTCAAAAGTAACAATTTTGACATTCCATTCAAATATCGCATCTTAGATCAATGAAACTCTTTTATCGCATCCGCTATGATATGCTAGCTATGTACCAAACTCATAAAATAATGCCTTCCCTTTCAACTTTTTCCACAAGAGCCATAACAGCGTTCGCGAAATTTAACGTTTCCGGTACATAAAATCTATAACGTAAACGATAATTATTTTATTGTTCAAGTGTTGCGATGTAGTTGAATAAAATATCACCGATGTTCCCGACTATCCCCCCGCTCGAGTGCGCAAAGGGGAGGGGAGTTGTGGAAATTTTGCGCACTTTAATACGAGTTTTGATGTTTTATGTTAATATCGCGCCGGGAACTTTTGCCGATAGATTCATTGAATCGATTGCTCGTTTTGTAAAGTCTGAAAGGCATTAAAGGAGTTTAATGTTACCTAAGTACTTACTTGTCGGAGTTTGAAACAATGTAAAATTAAATATTTATTAAGTTTTAGTTGAAAAATATACGCTTCATATACACAGGATGTGGCCTAGTAAATACAAGAGATGTAACATTATACTGATTCTATTCTGAAAATCCATCTTGACTTGTTTTGGGAGTAATTTGGACACCCATAAAATTAAAACTACAGAACCAATTTTGATTTATGATAATGTAATCGACGCGAAAGTTTTCTTCTTTGATTTACTCATACACACATTTTAACAAGTATGTATGGTTTTGGAATAAAAATAGAAAATCGGAAAAAAGCCAAAATTTTCATGAATTTCCAAGTTTGTAACTGTGATCCGGAGGGCTTCCTAGGTGGAAAAGTTAGATTTGTCATAACCCATTTAACCACTACCAACACATAAAAAAATAAAAACTACCTCATTTGATAGTTTATTTAAGTTAATTATGAAGTGCGACTCCCGACCCACAGACAAACCAAACTAAAATTTGGTTTTGTGGGATGTATGTGTAGCCTGTAAGATTATAATGCAATAAACGTCTATTCTATTCTATTCTATGATGCAAGGCGCCAGTCTTAGCTTTTTACGGATTCCATGGGCTAACACGGAAGCTTCACGGATGCCATAAAATTTTACGTCCCGTCAAAATATTCCGGTTTCATGGTTTTCACAGAGGTTTGACATCAAACATGTATAAAAATTTATTTACCTCATCTGAATTTCACAGAGTCTCATACATAATAAAGGGGTTTTTAAGCAGTCGGGGTCTTCCTTAACATAAAGTGGCACGGACTTTAAGTTTAGATGTGTGTAGGTCCAGGGGTATGATTCTCGCACATTCGATACACGGATATCGACAGCTATATCGAGTAATTCCCATACAAAACAATTGAAATAACTGTAGAGATCCGAATATCGAATGCGCGAGAATCATGCCCCAGTAGCAGTAGTTGGTTTAACTTGAAATAATGATATCTAACTAGAAATAAGGACATATCTATGTACATCTTCATCGATGTCCTGTCCTAATCCACCTTTTGTAGGAGCTAATAACCTTATCTGCCTACAACAGTTAATCGCCTTAATAAAAAAACTTTGAACTATGAAACTGACAAAATTAACCTTCAAAAAAGCTTCACCACACATTATTATGAGTAGCCTTTTTTGCCCAATGCTGGTTATAAGCCACCTTCCTAACCCTTCACTCTCAGAAGCACACCGCTCTCGAACGACCGAACAATTGCGAACTATCCAACTTATCCAGTAAAGGTAGGTATCACTTGCGATATTGGTAAACTCGTTAAAAAATGATAGTCGTCATCAAATTAATTCAGAAGAAGAAAATAATCAAGAATTACAATGTTTTCTGGACTTTTAGTAAAGAAACAAGCGAGGAATGTTCAGTTCTATTTTCGAAAACGATCTTTTTTTTTCTTCATCGCAGACGTAGACCAATCGTCGGTTCAATAGCCCATGTACCCATTGACTTAGGTTCGTATCCCGCCCATGCTTTTAGCATCGCGCCATTACAATAAATCTGCGGGCAGTTCGGAAAACCGTTTGCTGCTTCGAAAAAATAATGCTGAAACCGCCTTACTACGTACTTTATTTGTCTGTATTAGGTATCTACTGCGAAAAACCCTGTGGCCTCGTCCAGAGTGAACGCGCGATGACTTTCGCCTTGTCACTTCAGTATGGACGCAAGTGGGGATCAAGCGTTTTCATATGTTTGGTATATCGCGCCCGCTGTCACCACCGCGCACGCGCGTCGCTTTCGTTGAAGCCTGTGAATGTAGAGTTTTAGATGCATTTTTGCGTATCGGGGATGGGAAAAGTAAATGCAAAACAAACAAACGCACACACACAAGACTGATGATTGAAGATTTTTCTTTGATACATCTGTCAATTCCCTCCCCGCTTGTTGTTCTCTATCAAGATATACGGTATTTCAGCCGATATTTCGACCATTGAGATGATCTCAATAGCCCAGGAATCGGCCTCCTGGTAAATCATTTTCTTTCTTCCTTTCGTTCCTCCGCTTCAGGCGTCTCCATCGTACCACCTCCTCGGTGTTGCTACCAAGAGGCGCGGCCGGCGCTGGCGCCGGACCGGCTGGGAAAACTCATTTGTTAGTCGCTGCATGTGGTTGAGTTTTTTTGCTTGATTGGATTGGGATTCTAGGGAAATTCAATTTTGGAATTCACTCGGTTTTGCTCCCGGAACTTCGAAGGTGGATAGTTGTAAAAACGGCCCGCGATGAAAATCCTTATGACTTTGTAATCAAAATTGATACGGAAATGGAAATCATCAATATAGGGATGGCTAAACAGTTGAGTAGGTTTTAGCTCAGGATACTATGTATGTCTATGGGTGTAGTCTTCTAGCACTTGTTTCGAATCCCGCTCGGGGAGGAATAAAAAATCCTGTGGGTCTTGGATGTTTACATGAATGTGATGTTTTGCTGTTTCTGTTTCCCGCGATACAGGGTATCCTAGTAGGAGGCCTTACGCAATGTCTGCGTAGAAATGTAATGATTATTTTGAATTTGTATCATTAATCTTAACACAAGTAAAAGTAGGTACAAACACCTGGACACAACAAATGAAACCTCAAGTCTAAAAGACTGACTTGTTTCATAAGTTCATAATTTTTGAACCACTGAACCGATTTTAACAAAACATAAAAAAAGTATTTATTTACCAAAACAAATGATACACAACATGGCTGTCGCCATCGCTTTAAACTCATTTATAACAGATTTTTCGTCGGGGCTTATAAATACAAGGAAATAATATACTTTAAAAAAATACAGGAACATTGACGACTGCTCATTTATTATATTTAATGTTGGATTTCCCGCTCATTTCAGACGTCGCTTTTTCACAAAGATCATGAAAATAAACACATCGTTAGTAATTCACCCATGTAACCTGATCTCCTATATCAATCTCGTTTGACAATTTAATGGATTATAGAAAACGTCGTCGGGGGGAGAGATAAAAGACGTACGCATTAAGTAACTAAGAGGAAAAGATGTCGGTATCTCTACTCTACCTATCGTGCCTACCTAGAGACAGGTTGAAGGCGCCAATGAATCTGCAGAAGAAATCGATGAAGTTTTCTTCTTTAAAGATAGAGTTTTGAAATGAAAAATATTGTTATACCTAATCTTTTAATTAGGGACAGAAGACGACCACTGTTTTTGTGGCTAGCCTACCATCTGAGATGTCGCAGGTTCGATCCCCGACTAGGGATAAAGAAGACAAATAGTTAGTAATGTTTATGTAAATGTGTAATGTCGCTGTTTCTGGATCCCACAAGGTATCCTAGTGTGGGGTCAGAAACAATTTATGTCTCTGTATTTTTATGTTTATTCAGGGGGTTTGTACTCTGTAGTAGTAGCCAGGGAGTTGAAAGAAGTCGGTGATCTGATCTATTGCCAATAGAACAAATATTTTGGATTAAGTTCGAATCGACAAAGAAACACAGATGAATTCGTTGTGCAGAAAGCAAAAGGTCATACTCGAGTAACTACTCACCAGTTCCGGGAAAAGACAAGCGCAGTCAACTGTCCCACCCCTGGCTTTCTCGGAAACAATTCTCGAGAAACATCCCTACGCTCGCTAACTGAGAAACTTTGTCCGATGCTATCATCGCCTGTCCGCTGGGGTGGGCAGAAACAATTGTGTGATTCCAGTCAAAGTTGTGTAGATAGTACCTAGTTATTTATTATTGAGGGAAAGAGATTTGGTTCATTTACAAATATAAAAATATAAATGTGATGGACAGATTACATCGTGAGGAAACCTTCGTACCTTCTCTAACTAGCTAAATATGGATGCGACTGACTGACTGAACTCCCACACGAAAGGTTTCGAAACGTGCCGCACAGAAAAATTACAAAAATCACGTTTCTTGTTAGCCTTTTATTTTTCGAAATTTCATATCATTATTCATGGAAAACAAAAAAATGCACTATAGGAGCCTCTATCGTCTGCTCTTAAAGTTTTGAGGTTTTTTAGGTGAAGTTTGTTTATTGCTGTGATCCACATTTACATGGCGCATGTAATCTTGACGCATTTCTTTCAACTCCTTTTATTGCCAGGAGTTTCACACAGGAGCTCTCACTCGGATGCATACAATCAACGGGCAGGAAGCAGCTAGCTTTTGAAAAATTTCCGCCATATCCGAGCGTTGACGCGTGAGGGGCTAAGAGTTACTAGACATGGTACCCTGCGTTGCATGAAATCTTCCTTAAAGGTGACAAACTTAAAGGAGATCATTCACGGTCCATACATTTTTGGACCAAAGTTGAAGTTTTATCTCTGGAACCAAATTATATAGCTTCAAATTTTGAGCTCCTCTAACTCAGTCCAAACTGAGTGAAAAGGTATACATGTCATACTAAGTTTTATTCGTTTACACTATTCTGCACTAAAAAAAAGGTTTGCTTGATGGCCGCGCGTTTTTTTTGTATTGGCTTTTATCGAATTTCAATAGCCTATAAAAACAAAACGGTGGAGCGAACAGGTTAAGTGTGGTAGTAAAAAATACTAGGATTTGTGTGTTCTAACCGAATATTACACCTTTTTTTTGGCCGGCACTTTCAATTTTGACCCAAAATGAATGATCTCCTTTCAAAACCGTTTCGTGCAACTCAGGCTGAAACTCTAAATATTTTTACTTCTTGCTCAACTTCTCTGTATTTATTAGTCTTTTGTCTGTTTTCTGCAATAAATATTCCTATACAAAATACGTCAACGTCGATGTTCCATGTGAACGAGGCCTACTAATCCCTTCACCTCCTTCCCGGGTAGTGCTAATGGCTAACAAATCAGCACCTACATTTCCAGGTTCGAAAGAGAACCTGTCCAAATACAGTATAATTCGCCAAGTTAAAAACTTAAAAAAAAACCGACTTCATGACCTCTATTACTTGGTCCTCCCCGCTTGTTTTATAGTGTCGTCTATAGACCCGAAAATGAGCCTACAAAATCTGTCTCCTGACAGTGATTACACAATGTAAACGAATATGCGATTCTAAACACCGAAAAGTCACAAACTAATTGAACTTCAAAGTTTTTTCATGTAGAAACCTAACTACTGGACCGATTCCGGATTTTCAAAAAATGGGACCAAACTATTGGGCTTCGCTTTTAAACAAAGAAAGAATTTTTGGAATCGGTTCATAAATAGTACCAGTTTCGATGTAACAAACATTAAAAAAAAAATATGGTAAAAAGAACAACATTGATCCGAACTGATAACAGAATTTTTTGAAGTCGGTAAAAAATCACGTGACATTGCATGGCGTGACCAAGATTATTCGTGTAAGTACAGAATCCCTATTTATTTTCTAGAACTTCTATTAGATTTTGCATTCCATCCGCAGTTGTCATTTTTCCGCTCTGCAGGAGGGTAGTGCGACAATAGATGGGGGAGGGTGCGCGGGGGGGGGGGGGGGGGGGAGTGTGCGTCTGATGTTTCCATTTTTCACAGCCATTCGGAATTTTTTAGCCGAATCTCGTGAATAATGACCGTTTTGTTACAGTAGACGTGCATGCCCTGAAAATATTTCATAGCCACCTTTCAGTGTAGGTATTCATTTGGAAGTTGTATGCAGGCGGTTTATGAAAAATATTCTTTGTTGTCCACCATTTATTTGGTATTTAAATGCGGCTATGGCTAAAAAACATGCAGTGCTTTGGCGGAGTCACACACGTCAAACGTTCTGTACCTTAGAAAAACGAAGTAAACTGACAACATCAAACGTCATTTCTTGAAATAATGTTGCCATGTCCAGTTTGATCGTGATGTTCTCATTCATTCTAAATAGAATAAAAATTAATAGAGTAATTCTTTACTATCAGGATTTGTAATAAGTGTTTGTCACAATTTAATATCACATTGAAAGCATTACACCTTTTCCCATTCGAGGTGCCAGAAGCATATTGAGCCCACTTTTTGTGAGTTATTCTAATGCAAATGCTTAATTTTTCTTACTATTATTTTATTAATATGTGCTATTATTCACAAATAAAGCAGTGGCCCACGTCATTTCAGTTTGAACAAGCTATACGAGCACTTCTAGCTCTCTTATAATTTCTATCAATATCATTCTATATTGAGACATTAGAATGAACTAAATCATTCTTTAACCCATCACTATTTATTTTCTACCAAAAAGCGGTAACATCGGAACTGTCATTTTACTACGTTATTGTAATAATC
This sequence comes from Argyresthia albistria, assembly GCA_963457715.1. NCBI lineage: Eukaryota > Metazoa > Arthropoda > Insecta > Lepidoptera > Argyresthiidae > Argyresthia > Argyresthia albistria. The sequence goes on from OY735256.1 coordinate 1,773,035, forward strand.
AGGGTATAGTTAAAAGATAGATCTTAGGACGACAAGATAGACGACGAGTTAAGCATAAACTCAAGTCATCTTTGACAAACTCATTTGTATAGAGTTGTCAAAGGACAATGCAGCTGTCCAACGATCTTTGTGCGGTCACAGGTAGAGACTAAGGCTTTTTGACAGGATCATTGCATTAAGTTGCGTAGAACTGGCGCCCCCCTGAAAACGTCACTCACACGCCAAAAGATCGTTGTACAGGTATAAGTATGGAGGTTTTTTTTCGCGCGGCAATTAACCAAACCTGTCTCCACCGATACCAATACTCCTCGTTCGAGACCAATACATCTCAAAACCCTAATAAGGGTACAAACTTTGAGCTCCTCTAACTCAGTCCTGACTGTGTTTAGAAGTATTGCCATAATAACATTTAAATGATCTATTACACTGCGCCCTACTTAGGCCCTGATAAGGCCCTAATTAGGGATGCCCGTTATTACACTACACCTAATTAGGGCCCTAATTAGGGTCAGGCAGAAAGTGCACTCATTTAGGGCCCTTATTAGGGATGCTCGTTATTACACTACACCTAATTAGGGCCCTAATTAAGGTCAGGCAGAAAGTGAACTTATTCAGGGCAATGCAATTATTATTCCTTACACTTAGAAAAACAAGGTTTGGTTGATGGCCGCGCGAAAAAGACACCAAAAAAGACAACTCCTTTTATAAGTTTAGTCTTACTCGCGTTTGAAATAGTCACACTCAGTGCCACTTTGACAACTCTGTACAAATAATGGAGTTGTGTATGTTTTATTGACGAAGCTTTTATATGGGTTTTTATGACATTTTATTTATTTTTATAGTTTTTGAATTTTATTTTATAGTTTAATTATAATGTTATTAATGGTGAATAAATATTTGAAATCAGTTGTGTTTGTTTGAGTTTAGCGTTAACTCACATTCAAGATAGTGGTTCTTATAAAGCAAAAGTACTAAACGCACATACAATTTATTAGACACACAACAAAACCGAGCGACCCACGACTTCCGTCTAAAACTTCCGTCTCCATTCACATGACAACGGAACCCTAAAAAATGGCTTCCCCGGTCAAAGGTTCCGTATATGATACTGGCAAAGCTGTGGGGATTCGTCATTAGCAAGCCCCTTCTAGTATAATTGTTTCCGAGCATTATATTTGCTGCTCCCCAGGATGAACGCAGTACCAATTTGCAAGTAATTTAGGATAGCAATGGCCCGATGATGAAGTGCTTTTTGACTTGAGAAGTTTGGGAACCGCTTTTCGTTTTAAGTGTAATTTTCAGTTTTTTGTTTTGAAGCGTGGTAAAAGTTGTTGAGTTGTGTTTTTATTTTATCCATTTACTTACTCTTACTGTTATAGTATTTGTGCTCTTACATAATATTAACAACTAAGTTATGATAGAACAACACAGATACTATAATATTATACTAATACAGATAGACCACCTAGAACAAAATATGACACCGGCGTAAACTGAGATGCTACGGAAGCATCTTTAGTTCGAGGCCATTATCGCTTGGTGCAGCACCATCGAAAAATTGCAAATATCACGAGATGGCGCTAAGATATTTAGGATTTATTCTAAGATTAGCGCCACCTAGAAGTATGTTACTGAAACCATGGCGTTTAAAGTATAGATCTTACTCCTCACGACATCTCTTTTTTACAAAGGGTTGCTAATTCTAATTTGTATGGGATAAGCACCCTGTGGTTATAATAATAATAATAATAAAACGTTTATTTCAGGTATTTCACCCATAGTAAAAACGTTATGCACGTTTTTTTTTTAAGTTGCTTTGAAGTCATATTTTATGCGGTATAAATAATTTGATTCTAGTCTCAAAATTTTAACATACTTAGTTTAAACAAGAAAACATCACTAAACTTAGTAGGTATTAATCAAAATTCATAAACCTCACATCCAATAAAGTATTTCAAGCTTCGTGTTTATTAAAAGTGTGGATTCTTTTGAAGTTGTCAACCGACTTCAAAAAAAGGAGGAGGTTCTCAATTCGACCCGTATGTTTTTTTTTTTTTTTTTTTTTTTTTTTTTTTTTTTTTTTTTTTTTTTTTTTTTCTATGTTTGTTACGCGATTGCTCCGCCAATTATGAACCGATTTGAACAAATCTTTTTTCGGCGTATAGGTAATACCTCAAGGGTGGTCCCATTGACACCAGGTCAGGATCTGATGATGGGATCCTGGAGAAATCGAGAGAACTCTTCAAATATTATAGGCAGACCTATAGTGATTTTTGTGTTTTTCATAATAACTCGTGCAAATGCACATGGTAAGCATAATATTGTGATGCGGAACTGCTGATGAAGACCACATATGGCCACCAGATCTTCTCAATACTAGGTACAAATACAATGCGTGGCTGACGGGCAGGCAACGCATAGCCTAAACCGGTGGACCTAGAGCCATGAAACTTTGTACAGGGGTTCCTTAGTCGCGTGGGGTAGCACTGATATAGCATTTGACAAAATTAATTCCCCAAGGGAGGGGGGGGATAAGGGGTTACAGTTAGTATTAAACTCAATCTAATCAAATAGGGTTTGTGGAAGTCGGTTTTTTCTAAAGTTTACTTTTTGTTTCAATTATTTTCCGTCTTCTAAGTTCAAAATTCCTCCCGTTTTAAAAACCTTCAGTCAGTTCCTTTTGAACATTCCGTCTGCAGGGGATCGGTCGACTCGACACACAGCCGGTTTCCTGAGCGTTGTTCAATGCTATGATCAGTTGCAGACTGCAAAGCATTTAGTTTGAACAAGCGATCAAATTCCGATCACTGGTTATCTATCAATTCAAGTCCGGTATAATATTTAACAAACATTAGACAAACTCCTAAATCGGTCAGCCATTGACTCGTCACTGTCACCATTTAACTATCAAAATCGGTACCCGGGTCGACTCTGAGCAAATTATCCTTGTAAAAGCGGATCCGAGCATTTACACCGGATCTGCTAAGCGAATTACCGGAACATTTACCGGTTTGTACCGGTTTATTACTGAATTTAGGATAAGTCTCGCTCAACTTCTCGAGCGCTTCTTTGACGAAGTTGGGCTAAAAGGAATAATAAATACACATTCCACGGTGCATCAAATGACTTTGTAGGGGGAAGTACCTAATTCAGTTAAGTTTTTCGGAAACACTGGCGCTGGGGAAGTTTAAAATACGGAGTTTGGCGTGGCAAGAACTGCTAGGATGGCAAGATTTGCAGACTGTTGCGTGTTATTTTTAATGAAATATTTGGTTTGTCTCTCAAAACACGCAGTCGTGTCACTATGTCACTAACGTTGCCTATTTTTTTTAGGATTTCTTTGAAAACTGTTGGCTTTTAAAAGACTGACCGATTTTGTTAAACATTTCTATAAATTATGCCTCGTATGCTCGTATGGAACTCGGATAGCAACGGTCTGCCCGCTTAGAGTGCCACAGACTGATACACACACAGACTCTTTGAACTAATAACTCCCTCTTTTTTGTCGTCTTCAGGGGTTAAAAATTTAATAGTTATAACCGACGACGTTCAACAACTGTAAGGGGGCTAGCCCATAGCTTTGGCGATGGTCTAGCCCCCTGAACGTGACGCTATGTTTTATGCCTTCCACTGCGAGCGGAACAGACTCCGTACGGAGTCCGCTTAGCTCGCAATGGCGAACTGCATATAAGTGCTTGCTTTGCTATGCAGTCCGGTCCGCTCAGCTCGCTGGCTCCGCTTCCGCTCATTTCTCTTTTTTAGTGGAAAGCCGGCATAAATGTGTACAGAAATTATGATGCTTTTGCCACCTTACGTAAACTATACAATAGTCGCTTTAAATCGACAATTAAATCACAGTTTTACAGCGCACTAAAAGAAACACAGCCGAAGCGCAAGTTTTCTTAGTTTTATTATTTTTATCGCCCCTCGCCGAATGTCTGGGACATAATTGGATTACGAGGTTCAACCGCGACTTTAGCTGGAAGGATTTGAGGCTGACATACCATTAGGTTTTGACCTAGGCAACCTTAATACCGGCTTTCCACTGCGAGTGGAACAGACTCCGTACGGAGTCCGCTTAACTTGCAATGGCGAACTGCATGCAGTGCTCCACTGACAAAGTTTTTTTTGTATGCAGAGGCAGCCCGGTCCGCTCAGCCCGCTGGCTCCTTACCCGCTCATTTCCCTTTCTTAGTGGAAGGCCAGCATAATAAGTTTAGGTTACACCTGCCACCTGGCGACACTAGAGCCTAATAAATACACCTGTACTTTCTGGGTCCCAGACTGAAAACCAGCGTCACAGGTCCTCCTGTGACATTATGCTGAGTCTGAGCCCTTTTGCTGTCGCAGCGTGTGCACATAGCAGTGAAACCACTCGCAGTTCGTGTGGGTAGTAATAACTTTATAATTATTCTTTTTTATTTCTTTTGATTTAAAAATGGTGAATGTTTTAATATTGTCTGTATTTGTTTTAAACTGTGCCCTGTGTTGCCTTGTATTTCTTTTATAATTTGTGTGTGTACAGCAAATAAATAAGCATTCTATTATATTCTATTCTATTCATCTTTGGGCGATTTTTGCCAACTTCATCTCATCAGAAGGTCATGTCATGGTCTAGTAAACTGGCAAAAAGTGGGCTATTTTGTTGAAGGTCATGTCAGAGGAGGCACATAGGGCCCAAGCCTTGAAGAAAGCAAACTATGTCGTGGACAGATCCGCTCTGGTTATTAGAAGAAAAGTTTCACATTTCCGTACAACATTCCAGACGACATTTTAACATAAACATAGACATTTAAATACGCGCCCCATACTATAGATAACATTAACTTTCAGGCACATACATTTGGTGAATAAAATTAATTTCATTTCATTTCAAATCCCGCGCCTCACACGGCATGCTACTAGTGCAAACATATATTTGGAAGACACATTTTGCGATTCGCATAATGATCAAACTTTACGCTTTACTTCGAATATCGAAGTGTCTTTGTCACGTAGGTAGTTAAAAGTTAACGCCCCTTCTATTGAAAGTTGGGGAAATTGGGACAATGGCTCTAGAACAGAAAGCAGGTCAACTTTATAATTCAATTCAGAAATTAATAAAGAGGTGTTAAAGTTGAAACTTTACCTTATATTTGTGATACTTAATTCATAATTCATAATTTCTTTATTGCACACAAAAAGTTACATAGGACAGTAAAAAACATAGAAAACGTGTACAAAGGCGAGCCTATCTCTAATAAGAGATCTCTTCCAGCAAACCAAATAGGGATGAGACAGGTGGATTGCTGAGCAGGAGTAGACCCATGTGTACAATACATATAATTATTACTTACAAATCAATAGACTACATAAACTAGTGCATACTTATATAAATAAATATGATATATATTTATATAGGTAATATACATAAACTAATAAATACTATACTATACATACTAACTATAATTCTATAAAGACAGGTAATGCTTCTTCACACGACTTTTAAACTTGAGATACTTGAGAGGGAACTATAATATTTCCAAAGCTGCGGCGATGGGCTAGCCCGCAGAAAATGGAGAATTAAATTGTGGCTAAATAATGTGGACACACTGTGTTTTTTCACTCCTTTGAAAAAGCCGTGTTTGTGACATGGTGTCTTCAAACAGAGCCACATCGAGCGAACGAAACTGATCACGTGACCTTTCAGCGATAAGGCAAATGCAACTTGTCTTGAGAAAGCTACTCAACAAAACGCGTACCAACTATTTCATACGGTTACGTGTCCAACAGTCCCCTCTGTGATGATTGGTGAAACGTCTATAAATAAAGTTGACTTACATACATCAATAAAGTAAGTAAGTCAGTCAAGTAAACGTCAAGTAAGTAGGCCAACATCCTTCATCTAGATTATAGACATTACGATAATGACGTCTTATAATGAAAGTGTAGTAAAAGATCAATTTCTAGATTGAGACTGATTTATTTGTTGCCATGGCAACCATGCCATAGACATACTACAGAAAGGATCCCATTAATGTGGGCAGGCACTTTTGATTTTTGACCTATTTGATCCCTTTAATAAGGATTGAATTAAAATCTCTTAATTATTCTCTTATCTCTTATTTAATTTTAAATCTCTTATTAGAGATAAGCTCGCCTTTGTACATATTTTTTCTATGTTAAGCTATTTTTACTGTCATGTAAGTACAATAAAGACATTACGAAATTACAAAATTACGATTGAGATAGTATCAAGATGGCAGAGATCGAGAATACAACAACCGTTTGGCCAGAGGGGCTGATAATGCAACTCGGTTCCGACAATTGAACCGGGTAATTGTCCAAAGTAATACCAACCGAACTTCGCGGCACGGTGGGGCCGATGCATCATATTTAGTCGCGCGCGCCGATCAATCAACGACGAAGCCGCCATTACTCTTAACAATGATGGATGCTGGGGAGGACGTGTGGTCACTGTACCTACAAGGGGACATAGTAGCATTCTCAAACATACCAGAACGGTTACAAATATAGCGTTACGCCATTTCCCGCACGGGATGGCAGAAGCACATGTCAAACTTGTTGGAGCGCCGTGATAGCGCCATGAATACAAACATTATGACGACCGAATTTTGACGACCTCTGATGGCGCTGCGGCTCTGCCTTGGCCACAGACTATCAAAGTCAAAGTCAAAGGTATTTATTTGCAAATATAGGTTGATAAGGTGTTATGTACATTTATAGGAGCTTAACTATATCTTATCCTCTAAGGATATGCAAATTAATTGATATGGTTACAATTTAAAGTGAATATAAATAGCTAACTCAGTGAAGTACAAGTATAGTTCCTCATATTTAATAAATATGAACTTACACTATTATCTACACTACGCCAATTGAAATTCATAGTCGATACTATATACTTAGGGCTACTAACGTATCTACTGGCTGGGGATACAGAAAACAAAAGAAAACTTTGTGATGTGGTATATTTGGTACCCCCACGAAACAGGGTATCGAATCCGTTAAAGGAATTCAGTTATAGAAATGTGAGAGGTAATAAATAAAAAAAATAATGAATAAAGTGATCTTTATTCCGGCCGTAGCCATATACAAAATTACAAATTAATAAAATAACAACAAATAAAACAGACAATTGTTCCTAATGCGTATACGTCAGGTGTACTCGCGTCCACGTCTCCTGTATTAGGTAATCAGACTCCTTGACACAGACAACACAATGCAATGATATAATAAACTGAATTCCTTAGAGGATTGGAAATATGAAGAAGACAAATTAAAAAAAAAACAAATGCTTTAGGAATGGAGTATAGATAGAATCACTTGTTTCGCGGGAACCAGAAGAAGCGACTAAATAAATAAAAATCCAGGGCCTGGGTTTTTTCTTGGAAAACGTATGAAAACCTGATGACGTCACAAAATCAGTCCCAGTACTAATGCCATTCGTGTTTACAGTTACTGTAAACTTTACACGCTGGGCCAGTGAAGTTTGTGTATCGTAGGTCGACTAGCTAAACGGACTCAACTTTGTCAAAGTTTACTTGAGCTAAGAGTTAACTCGTGATCTAAATAGCCGCACTTAGCCTCTAAACAATCACATGGTGATATGACCTGTCAGATTATTAAGAGCTACTACAATCTGACAAGCAGCGTCTTAACTTCACTTTAACCCTATATCTGAAACTGAATGTCAGTTACGCTTTGCTGGTTGGTTTAGTTCGGAATGCTAAGTGTCAGCATATGCTTAGCAAGCGATGCGACGTAGGGCTAAGCGTAAAACTTAGGGTAGGGTGGTTGATAATATAGATGATAAAGTGAGAGTAAAAGTGGCAGATACTTTTCTGTAACTCTAATCCAAAGTTAAGCCAAATCCAACCAGTTTGTGTCAATAATGATATTGATATCATTATTGATGTTTAGTTTATGAACGAGCGGAAATTTTCGATCAAATCAAAATGTTCGATAAAGAGTTTGTAGGTAATTAAAATGCGTGATGTCACAAACTAATGTCAGAAACAAAAAGTTTTAAAATTTCCCGGCTTTAACCCTTCATAATTTCATAGTTTCTTTATTGCACACAAACAGTTACATAGGACATAAAAAACTTGTACAAAGGCGACCTTATCCCTAATAAGAGATCTCTTCCAGCAAACCAAATAGGGATGAGACAGGTGGATTGCTGAGTAGGAGTAGACCCATGTGTACAATACATATAATAAAAAAAAATTCGCGTGTAGCACCGTACACGTGTTAGAAGTAAAACTTCTGTAGCTAGATCATTAAGTGGTACCTATACTATACACCTATACCTACCTATACTAAAAGAGATTTAAATTTCCAATTTTGAGATCCAATCTCTGCTTCAAGTTACTTTTATGTTTCAGACGTCCGATTATTTGAAATTATTTTATACTTGTACTTACTTTTAATACGTCATGTCATTTATTTCCCACCATTCCTTATCTACAATTTGTCGCGCTCGTGGTGATATACTTAACTCATTCAATAGTGTCACTACTATTTGCATCTCGCTCAGATTATATACCATCTGACGACGTCACGTCTTAAAACCGTCTCGCTCAAATGTATGCATTGCTTTGCTTGTCTCTGTGCCCAGTCCCTTTATTTAATTGATCGAGTACGTATTTTCAACTATTCCAAGTTAATGTGTACCTGCGGGGCTACCATAAGGCTTGCCACTCACCTCAGTCGCGCAGATAAATGACAAAGAAGATGGCTAAATCAATATATGGACGACTGCCCCAGACATGTACAAAGACTTCTCAACAGCCAATAGCATTTAAATATTCATTCATAAATTTAATTTACTGCGTCTGTATTTAGTTTGTAGAACTTGAAGAAAAAAAAAAATATAGGTAAATAAGAGTTGTTACTCGATACTCCGTGATTCCAATATGATTCCGTGACCTTTGCCGTCGCTAGAAATAAGCACCATTTTGCAATAACATGCAACATAACGCCATCTAGCCACTCCTCTGGAAACCTCCTGTTTTCAACAGTTTTGCTAGTTGGCAATTATGTTGCATGTTATTTTTAACGATGGCAAAAGTCACTTATCAATGGCGGAATCATAGAGTATGAAGTGACAACTCTTAATTATTTAATCATTTCCTTCAAGTTCTACAAACTAACTAAAGACGCAGTAATTTATGAGAGAATATTTAAATGCTATTAATTGGCTGTTGAGAAGTCTTTGTACATGTCTGGGGCAGTCATTTTGCCAAATTGCCAACTCCTTTCGCGTCTCAATGATGTTTCTCCATAAAATAGCGCGCATTCATTATGATATGACATTAAATTGTGACAAAATGCGTGGCTGGGGTGACTGGCGTGCCTTATGCTACCCCCGCTAACCTATACATACCTACTTTGCTAGGATTTTTTAGGGTTACTTCATCGCGAAGCGATGACGTAACTCTTATTTAATTTTATTCTTGACATTTCCTTAGTCCGCCATACGACATACCTCGATTTTGATATTTTACTTCAACATTATTGACTGGCATGAAGCATTAACTTTAAAATTACAAAAGCTTATTAAAATCAAAATCGTATAATTTCAACAGTTATAACAACAATTCAACTTTAAAATATGTATTACAAAAATTACATACAAACAAATAAGCGAAACAATAAGCCATTAAACTTATGGCTCTCTGTAAGCTGTAGACCTCGCTTTGGCCGTTTACTACAGATAAACATTAAATAGGTAGGTATAACACGTACTTAGTAGCTAAACTGCTAATTTGTGACTTGAACTGCACTATATAATAAAAAGCTGGCTTTAGAACAGTTCTAGGTACCTACTTATTGTTTTCAAGAAGTCTTAATGCAGCCATCCATCACATCGGAATTTGCTTGAAAACTAAATATCACATTTGGATGATTCTAAGTGACTTTATGCGATTACTAGCTGCCTGTTGCGCGACTACGCAGCGCGTTTTAGGTACCTATTCCATAGTTACCGGCCACAAAACGATTCGTTCATCATTTTAGAAATCCATATCGACCCGTGTGACATTGATGAAACTCTTTTCTTACAAACGGTATGGATCGCATCGCACAACTGTCAAACATAAGTTCCGGTTCCAACAAAGAGGTTGAACGAAGTAGTTTTTGGTCACGTCACTGGTTTTGGCCTTTACCGGAAATCAAGAACTCGTGGAAGAATGCTTAAAATAATTTTTATTTGTTAACGTTTCATCAGGTTTTTCTCTCACTAATTAACATTCTTTATTGTACGAATGTATTATTATCTTATCTGATTAGTTAAAAACCGTATTGAAAATAGTTGCGGTTTTAAAAGTCTTCAGCCGACCCTGACGTCACCGATTCCAATTTCCGTTACATTTCTTAGCCACTCGTGATAGCACCCGGCTAGTAGTAATTGAAAAGCAAATATATGAATAACCCACAGTTGAGAGGTTAAATAAATTTTACCCCCGTGCCCCAAGAAGTTTTACTTCAATTATTACTTACAAATCAATAGACTACATAAACTAGTGCCTACTTATATAACTAAATATTAAATATTGCTTCAGGTCGTGCAAAAACGAGCGGCTCCAAGAGTTTCACAAAGTAAATATTTGCGGTAGTAATTAGCGAAGTTCAGATGCGGGGTAAGGGTGAAGCTTCAGAACACGCCACGTGTTTGTTTTAGTATAAAATGACACGATGACGTAAGCAACTCTTTTGTTGAGCGGCTCAAGGGTTAATGATTTCCGATTTGTGTCAGCTGTTTATGCGTTATTATGAGAACAAAAATGGCAATTATTCCAAAGTTATCGTACGATATCGCGAGCTGGACTTTAGCAGCGATGCCTGAGGTCTCATAATTTTTCCTTCCTTTTAAAACCGTGGAATCGTAAACTTGCCGTGTCAAAATTCATAATTTCTTTATTGCAACAAACAATTGATAAAACAATAAGTACATAAAATTGTGTACAAAGGCGAGCTTAACTCTAATAAGAGAACTATTCCAAACCAAGTTCCGATGAGATAGGTTGAAAGCTGAGTGGGTAGACCTACCCGTGTCTTGCAGTTATCGTAGAAATATTAAAAGTGTCCCATCTGGATTTATGACTTTGTTGCCTACCGATATTGCTTCGCATTGGGACTACTAGACTTTATACTGCCACATCATATGAGAAAAGGCCACATTATATTAATTATACGGTGTTGTACATAAATAATTTCAAAATTTTAAACAATAAATCTATCTATCTTATCTTATTTTTAGAGCAACTTAATTTCAAATTACAATAATTCACAATTAAATTCATTTTGCACTACTGAAACAGTTACATTTAAAGAAAACACATGTACAAAGACGAGCTTATCTCTAAAAGGAGATATATAAATTGGTAGATCCATCCTATTGTTGATTTATTTATCCTTTCCATCCTGGGTTTGCTGGAAGAAATTTCTTGCTTGAGATAAGCTCGCTATTGTACATGTTATTTCCATTCTTAATTGTCATAATGTAATGATATGTGTGCAATAAATTATATTGTATATATAAATGTATTATCAAACTATCTGCCTACCTATCTATCAACTGTAACAACAATCTGCAACCAACAGACCGACAAGGGCGTTATTCAGACGGGACAAGTGCAACATATCAATTAGATTTACTGTTATCTTACACCAGCATCTCCCTTCCGAAGGGCGAGGGCTGTCTGATTCGCCCTGCAGATAGTAAACAGAAGTACATATTAGGAGGCGCAGTTTATGGAAAGAGTCAGCAAAATATGAGGCGAAGAATAGCTGGTCTGTCAGCAGAATACAGATAATACTAGGTTAGTCAAAATAAAATACGGATAAAAACAGTTAACGCTAGTTTTGTTCTTCAGTTTTATGAAAACGTATAAAATGGATGGCATTGCGATGATGCGAGATTTAATATGAATGATAAACCTGTGCTTAGTGGACGAAAACATAGATAAATACGTTTTTGTCCATGTTTCTCTATTTTTGTATATGTATGTGCTATGTGTTGTATATGGTGATGCTTGAATAAACGCATATTCTATTCTATTCGGTTTTTTGTCGATGGCCGGGATTCGAACCCTCTCGCAAGCAAAGCAATATCTCTACCGCTACACCACAGAGTCATCATAATTATATACAGTTAGTGTATTTTATGTTTCACAGACCCGCTTTTAAATCCAAAATGCTTCGCTTATACAAATGATAAATATTGCTGCCCATATAAAGGATAGTCAGTGCTAGGGTTCCGTAGGGCTCGAAGGGCTAATGGGGCACTAGACTGGTTAATGTAGGGAGTTTTGTGGCTTCTTGCGGAATACAACGCTTTCTCGATGATTAGTTTCTTGGCGAGGGTTGGAACAATCATTGGAAAGTGTGAGGAAGTAGATATTTTTTCAGATCGCTTTTGTAAATGTTATCACACAAATTAAAGTTTATAAAAAGACAGCTAGAAAAACTTTAATATTATGATACTGATACGAGTCTTTTTGCTACGTACGTACTTACAAACTGCCATGCAATTTCTTTGAGTTTCCGTTTAACACCGTACCGCGTACCGAAAGGGAGTCTAGCATTCTACGATTGCAAAATTTAGGACTCTCTAGACCCTCCATAAAATGCTCTGTATATTTTGCAGCTAACTGGCTCAATAAGCCGTTCAATCAACTGCCTAGCCTTTTAACTGTACGACGGCACCGCGCCGTTAAAATAGCGTCCTAAATGCATCATATTCAGCCGTAGCGTTTATTATATTAGGTGAGTACATGATTTTAAATTACAAAGTATTTAGTTATTATAGCAAATTATTCCTCATCAACAAAAAAGGCTAGGAACCGTGCAGCTCTTTCAAAACTCCTTTTGACTGGACACAAGAGACCATCACAAGCTCACAAAAACTTGCTCTCGCTATGAAATATAAACCTTGTGTCCCGTTTGAAATAGTTACAAGATACAATAATACAAGTCTTTAACACACGATAGTGTAATATTTTGGTATTGTTAACAAGAAAATGACACAACATTAATATAGGTAAATAATAAAATAAAACCGGCCAAGTGCGAGTCAGACTCGCGCACGAAGGGTTCCGTACCATTATCTATATAATTGGAACAAAAAGTAAACTTTAGAAAAAACCGAGTTCCACAAACCCTATTTGATTAGATTGAGTTTAATACAAACTGTAACCCCTTATCCCCCCCCCCCAGGGGAATTAATTTTGTCAAATCCCATATCAGTGCTACCCCACGCTACTAAGGAACCCCTGTACAAAGTTTCATGGCTCTAGGTCCATCGGTTTAGGCTATGCGTTGCCTGCCCGTCAGCCACGCATTGTATTTGTACCTAGTATTGAGCAGATTCAGACACCTTGTCTTGGACCAGCGAGGTGATATGTGGTCTTCTTCAGCAGTTCCGCATCACAATATTATGCTTACCATGTGCATTTGCACGAGTTATTATGAAAAACACAAAAATCACTATAAGTCTAATCGGTCTAATTTTCCAAATCGGTCCATCCGTTTAGGCGCTATCGAGGCACATACATAAAAAAAAAAATAAAAAAAAAACAAACATCCGGACGAATTGTAAACCTCCTCCTTTGGGAAGTCGGTTAAAAAAACCGCAAAAAAACACGTTAATTGTATGGGAGCCCCCTTTATATTAAATTTATTTTGTTTTTAGTATTTGTTGTTATAGCGGGAACAGAAATACGTCATCTGTGAAAATATCAACTGTCTAGCTACCACGGTTCATGAGATACGGCCTGGTGACAGACAGACGGACGGACGGATATCTTGAGATTTTAAGGTACTTTCCCTCCAGGGCCCATTCGTTTGTTCCACCCTGTATATGTGTGATCTGTAACTGTATTTTTCATGAAATACTCAAAAAGTTTTGTTCAAATTATCATCTTATGTCAGAATAACTTTGTAGCTAGTTGAAAAATAACATTTGAATTGATTCAAAGCTTGCCGCGCGCTTTTAGGGCCTTTAGTACCTACTAAACGCCGCCGTAAGCAGCACTGTCTACAACCTACTCCTACTGGAAAACGTGAGACACCCATCTACAATTTCCGTACAATGAGGTTCACTCACTCATTATGTCAATGTCATGCAGACTGCAAAACATCATTTCAACGCACCAAAGAGTATTTAATTAAAACATCACTGGCAGCCAAACTTGAAGTGGCCAAAAGGAAAAAATTAATTTCTGTGCTCTGAGATTTGTATGACAACAAAAGTAATTAAAAACTATTAATTTTATAATTATTTTCTAAAAGTTCTACATAATAAATAGAGACGTCGTAATTCATCAATTAATATTTAAAGTCTTTGTAGAAGTCCGGGGACGACATTGCCATATCATTTAAATTTAGTTTCATTAAAAGAAGGCTTACCTACCAAAACAAAATGGCCTTGGTATAAACTTTTCAAGCGTGCTGTGAAGACGTATCTTGTACCGAGACCACTTTCAATTTGTAATATCTCTCGTATTTCAGTATTTGTGGTTGGTGCGGCAACAGATATACACATTCTGTGAAAATTTCAGCTTTCTAGCTATTACGGTTCGTGCAGGCGGACCCGGTGACAGACGGACGGACGGACGGACGGACGGACGGACGGACGGACAGCGAAGTCTAAGTAATAGGGTCCCGTTTGGCACCCTTCGGGTACGGAACCCTAAAAATGCGCTGACAGTTTCATACATTTGACAGTTATTTGATAAAGCATAGCTCTTATTTCTGCAGACATAATGTTGACGACACTGTTAGATCTTTGACCTTTCTGCGATGCTTATAAACCACCGGGTAGTGATAGTAGCGGGGTTGGATCTAGAGCTCAACGTGTCATCAGAAAAATAGATGTGCACGCACATACTGGTGATGTGAGAACTGGCTATGCATCTTGTTTTTTACTTGTAGCTTTAAAAAAATGGGGCACTGCTATCCATTAACCCTACTAAGGGTAATTAGCACCCGCTAAGAACATTCGCCGCTCATTAGTTTGTCCGCATCATTAAGCCGCGAATGACGGTCCACCGACTCTTGTGAGGGTTAGAAATCATAGGATTAGATGTTTGTTCGAGAAATCCGGTATTTAGTATCAAAATAGCTTACATGTTGGATTGTATTGGTTGCTACATACATACATTATGCTCATGCCTTTTTCCCAGAAAAAGGGTAGGCAGAGAGTAAAGACCTCCATTTACTACGAAACTGGCATACATTCTCACTTTCTCAACATTAAAATTGTTGTAACTGGTTTGCATTTACAATTTTTATTAGGGTTCCGTACCCGAAGGGTGCCAAACGGGACCCTATTACTGAGACTTCGCTGTCCGTCTGTCCGTCCGTCCGTCCGTCCGTCCGTCCGTCCTGTCTGTCACCAGGCTGTAACTCATGAACCGTGGTAGCTTGACAGGTGAAATTTTCACAGATGATGTATTTCTGTTGCCGCTATAACAACAAATACTAAAAATCAAAAGAAATTTAATATTGAGGGGGGCTCCCATACAACAAACGTGATTTTTTTTGCTCATTTTTGCTCGATATTGATAATGGTAGCAGGTAGACGCTTAAAATGTTCACAATATATTGAGTATATTATTTACTTAAAAAATAAATAATTAAATTAAAATTAAATTAATATTTAGGGGGGGCTCCCATACTTTTTTTTTTGCGATTTTTTATAGATAATGGTACAGAACCCTTCGTGCGGGAGTCCGACTCGCACTTGGCCGGTTTTTAAAATTAAAAGTTAATTTGGTCGTTTCAACTAACGTTTTCTAATCTAAGTAAATCATTAGATATAATTTGCGTATCGTGATTTAATGATTAAAACAGTCACGGAATATCATAGTTAACTTTCATTAATTGGCCCCAATGGAAATAATTCATTACGCATCTGCGTAGACGCTACGAGTTGCGTAGCAGATGCTACGAATTAGCTACGCGATGCGTTAACTGCTAGGCACAGGCCAATTCGATACCTACAAGATGATTCTGTGGTCAGCAGTTGGCAGAGACTATCCAATTGACTGCGTCTGCGGGTGAATGCGGCTCGCCAAACGTATGTTGTATTCAACAAACGTTCGCATACGCAACTTATGTACGATGACAGGCCGCCAGACAGTTTCGCAGCGGGCTGACCAATCACAGCTCTCTTACCTCGTCCCCCGCCGCCCGTTAATTGGTGAGTGGTGTTTCAAAGTAAAATGTATCTATGCTCTCTCCACTTGATAAGTGCGTTTTGTGAAATATGATTACACCATAGAATCCAATTCCAGTAATTTTTGTTTTTTTTTCCATTTTGACACCTGCAATAAAAAACGTTATAGCTTATTTTGCATGGTTTCTGCAAGCAACATAAACGAAGCCATTAAAAACACTTTTCTCCTAGAACCTAGATAGCTGATTATGGGCGGGCAAGAGCGTAAAGTAAATAGAACAACTGACAAAGTTAAATAAATTTACCGCAAAGTTTTTCAAATTGTTTTTTGATCCGCCAAACTTAGAAAGGTTTGCCAACAACATGACCTTTTCCCTACAAATCCCTAAACTACACACCATTTCTGATCAGTGACCTAGTTTACACACAACTATAGAAAACATTCTTTGAAGCCTGAAAAGTATTTTCATCCCCCTCACTCCATATGACAAACCTTCAAGTAGAAGAGTTCCCGTCACATAAATAGACACTGAGCGACAGGGATGGGAGATATTTGCGATAGCTACAGTCGCGCCCTAAAGTATCTCCCATCCCTGTCACTCAGTATCTTTTTTTGTGACGAGAACTGTATTATCATATTTTTATGTCCGCACCAAATCCCTATTGGTGTGCGTTATAGTTTTTCTAAAGGCTTTCCCACACGGATTTATGTGCCGCGACACAAAGCCCGAGATAAGGCCGTCTTCACACGGATGCCATTAATATCAATCACCGGCTACGTTTCGCGTCATGGGTTTCTGTCAAGTCAAGATGTTTAGAAGGTAAAGTAGCTCGTGGACTCGACGAAAAAAGGCTCAGAGGCTGAAAAAGGCTAAATTCTGAGACAACAAAACTGGGCAGGGTAGTCAAAGGTAATAAATCTAGGAACATATCTGAAGTATGGCTTGACGATATGAGAATTGCATATTTCCAGCAGTTGTCTTTATTAACTTAATTTTGTGTAGATGCAGCATTTGAGAACTCATGAACAAATTATCTATTTATACAGGTTATCCTCGTGCGGAGATCGCAGTAACTATAATTAAAAATTCTAAGTACCCACACATTTTAGTAAGTTTCATAATTATTGTACTCTGTTTGGCAACATAAACTAATTTGTATTTGTATTTATTATCTGTTTATTAGTAGTTCAATAATATTATGACGATGATGTCACGCAAATCTGCGCAACTATTCCATAGCCCATATCATATGTCCCTGTCTATCTCAATTGTGGGAGTGAGATATGTCTATCTCACTTGTGGGAGTGAGATAGAGTAAAAAGTAGCGCGGGACAGAAAGGGACATTTACATGTGTCAGGATCGCATTCTCTCATCGGCCAGAATATAATGTCATATTTTACCAAACTGTGCATTTCGTTTTACCAAACTTCACTAACAAATTAACTAATACAGAGTCTCATCTCTTCTCTTATGATCCCACTTTTCCCATCAATTTTGCATGACAGGGGGGCTTGCCCATCGCCGCAGCTTCGGAGTTACTTTTAAAACACCAAATACCATACTTATTCAATTTATTTCTCGGATATTTCTCTATGCCCCTTCTCTACAGCAAAAGCGATAAGACTTCACTTGTCAATGGCGACGCGTGGCGTGTGAGGTCTTTCTCTCGTTCGTCGTGAGAGATCGTGCCTCGCGACGATATGACTGACATGTAACTCCAAACTATAATTAACTTAAAACTTTTTGCGCCCACGGGCTAAAACAACCAAAAAGTTTGCATCCTCCTTTCTGATTATCTATGAAAACAACCCGTTCAAAAACTGTGGTCTTGAACTGAGGTCTTGAAGGCGAGGTATTAATAATTACAAACCAAGGTCAACGAAAATTACGGAAGTGAGAAGCGAATATAACTCGGGAATAGGAACAAGTGGGATGGCAATTGTGCGCTCGCGCCTAATCTGAATCAACCTAACCGCCAAAACGAAAAAAAAAACATAAAAAATAAGCTATTGCAGGTAATCACATTTCAATCTTCAAATCGCTTGTAACAACAATTTCCCATATATTACAATTAATAGAAAGATCATATTTACTACTACTGCGGTATAATAGGAAAAAATATTGGAAAAAGGGTTGACTTTGGATTTATTTTCTGTCGAGAAAATTTTATCCATACACGTTTTCCTTCATGAAAACCCTAGATTATATAGTCAAATTACATATACCAGAAATTGATCACGATTTGCCTAGTATTTCCTGAAATAAACATGAAAAAAGCCCCCCTAATTTATTCATGAGGCGCCTGAATGTGTGTTGTGTGGTGACGAAAAAACTTATAACAAAAGACCGACTGGCAGTTATTAATTTTCTTTAAGTATAGGTGCTTTTCTGTAGGTTCAATGACTCATATTTTATTGAAGAGAAGTAATCCTTATTTATGGCTAAACTTTGGTAAAATGTGCCTATGCAGCCTTGGTGGAAAAAGGTGTGACGCCATGTTTGTTTTGTTTGTTTAGAGAAGTTCGATATACTGGCCTGATGTAGATGCCTCTGGTATCCAGTATGGAAAAACTGTACTGTACTTACTTCTCTGTATATTCTGTGTTTTGTCTTTTATGTGCAATATTTATATACGAAATATATACGAAAAATATAAACAGGCACGTACATTTCTTCCGGCCCCACACTAGGGTACCCTCTGGCATAGGAACCAAAAACAGCGACGTCCGTCAGACATTAAACATCCAAGACCTGGGATATTTTTACCTCCAGGGATGCGAACCAAGTACCTCTGGCTCGCGAGGCAGAGCTTCAAACCCCAACACCGCAGAGGTCGTCACATTCCGACGACCGCATCATTAACTAATTAAAACCAATTATTGAAACCCAAACACAGCTATTATTCAACTTCAGTAACACATAAAATGGTTCAATAAAGCAGTTGGAATCGACAATATCGGCTATCGAAGTATCGACTTTGCAATAAAACGATAATCCACAGTACTTAATAAGCTACGTTATGCGAACTCGTTAAACTGGAAACGACGCTAGGTTTAATAGACTGCTATTTCTCGGCCTCATTAGTGGGAGGATACTAAAGAAAGTTATAGAAGGAATGATAGGACTAATTTTACCCTATTGATATAATTCTAGTCGAGGCGTAGGCTATGAAGCAGGCTACGCAGGCACATACTAAGATAATAGTTACTTGCGATGTCTTTTGTTTGACGCGCGTGTTTGTTCTACCTTGCTAAATTAAAGCTTTTCTGCATCTTAGTATACGCCCAGACTAACTTTTCTATCAGTCAGTGTATGAAGATGGTGTATATATGAAGAATATGCTGTGCACAAAACAAAGCCCGACTTTGACAGTGACTACCAAGACGCCAATTTATGTCTATTGCAAGGGGATGAGAACTTAATTTCCCCTAATTTTAATGTCATTTTATTTACCTTTTCGGCCAGAAGAATGACAATCTCTCGACTGAAAGGGAACATCATTCGGACGAAATTACCAAAATTTATCATAAACAACAGCCTTATTTATTGCTTCTGGGAAGCCTCTGGCCCGACTCTAGGATACTCTGCCTTGGCAACGGCACAGCGACGACAATCATCCAAGAGCCAATTAGAACAACATTATTTTATTGTTGCCTGAACCGCAGGCCACCACCCACTACTCAGGCTCTATGACTGTATTTACTATAGGTCCATAACTGGCCTGAAATTCTAAAACAAGCGATGCCGCCCCATAACTCGTATTTGTGGTGAATCGAGAAGTGTACTATCCTCGAATTTATGCGTCTCCAACATTCACCGCTTTCTCAGTAATGCTACAACTTCGGAATAATTAGGACCGGAAGCGCCTTCCGAAGCATAGACTTCAGATAAGGTTTTTAGTTTATATACGAAGAAGTGGATCTGCAGATAGGAACGATAATTCTCATCGCAGCAAACACACAGATTACAAGAATAAATTATAACTTCAGGCCGATAATATCACCTGTAAGTAACTTATATGTCATATTTATGAGGAAATAAAACAGGTTGCCGCCCCCATTTCGCATAACTGAGAACAGTGCCTTACTCACTTTCTGAAGTGCCTAAAAATTACTCAAACAAATGGACGTCTCCAACCTCCTTTCTCAGATAACCTCCGTGGTCTACAGTGCACCTACAGCGCATAAATAACGAGCAATGGAGCGAAATACCTATTTATGTTAAACGGAAACTGGTCTGAGGCGACGTCTATAAAACAAAGGAGACGGCGGCGGCGGGCGTAGTATGTTCCTACGTAGTATTGGCACAGGCCAAAACTTGGAAAGTTACAGTTCCCGTCACGTAAAATTACACTGAGCTATAGGGATGGGATATGTTTAAGATGGCTAAAGTCGCGCCCGAAAGTATTATATAATACACCAAATCATCATCCTAGTCGCTCAATACCATACCGGGCCGTGCCAAGTTTCGGGAACTCTATTTCTTGCTTAGGGTAAGGTTGGATCGTAGGAGAGAGAGAAAGAGAGGTGACAGCTTCATATTGTAACAGGTCAATGAAATGTCATAAAATAACGACAGTTGGGCCCAAGCTCACCGATTAATTTTGCGACCAATCGAACTGCTGTTTTTCTTTCCAGACTTTAGCTTATGTTGTGTGGCGTGGCACAGCGGTCGAATCACAGCCTCATAAACGAAAGGTTTCTGGTTTAAATCTGTAAAGTTGAGGATGATCAAAAATTCCACGTGTCTTGTCTTGGCTGAATAATGGCTTGTTATCTACAAAACAAAGCAAAATCCAATGAATAATGCAAATCTTACATCGCACACCTTACCTTATTCTTATAAATTCTTCAAATAGAACGATATCACCCAATAATGTGTCAGTCACTTTGTCAGATAAATTAAGGTGCGTCAACGTGCCTCACATTGAAGGAAGAAACAAGAAAGAGTTAAAAGCCTGTCAATTTCAACGTAAAATTATTTTGGTGAAATGATTTGACGCGATGAATCGGCAAAAATAGAGTCTGAGTAACTTGGACGAGTGCTTTTCTATAGCGGCCACACTGTATTCTCTTTGGTCATCGTGACATTGATGTATAGGTCACCGTCAAAGTATGAAAACCGTCATTCTATAGTAGTCGTCGTCAACTGTAGAATGACAGATTTAATTTTTTGCCGGCAACATATACGTCGTGTATATCCGGTGACATACGGTGTTACAAGATTATGAATTTTGGGATTTCGATGTTCAATGTTTTTGTTTTGTTTCGTAAACATTTCCGATGGGAATCAGTCTGCAAGCTTTTACTAAGGCACTAAACTGAACCATTTAAACTAATTAGTTCAGTTGTATCGGTCAAACATCGGTCGCAGTCTCTCACCAAAACACTCGTTGACGCTAGACAGGCCAAAAGAATATCGCTGTCACTCTTAGACTTTGGCCAATAGTTTTGTCCAAGTTTGGACTTGAGAATTAAGGTCTACAAATCCATACCAAACCAACGTTCTAAATCACGCAAACCAAAAGGCGCGTAAAAACAAAAGGGCAGTCGTAGTCACCCTTAGTCTGACTGAAGTCTGTCCTAATACTGATTAAGTATTCTCTGGAAGTCGTCACGATAATGCTGTCGTCAAACACCCCCATATTGACGACTGGCGCAATAAACATGACATTAAGTTTACTGCTTCATGTTTAATGACGTGCAATAACTATTCATGGATAGGTTTTATTTGTCTGAGGGATGCAATGGTGGAGGAATCAGGGTCGTAGATGCGATAGATAAAAAGTTTTGAAAAATACTCGTAGGGCCTATTTAGCATTTAGTGTAGCTTACTTTTGTGATAAGCAGTGTACGCGCGAAACGACCTACTGATAATTAGCGAAAAGGTATCATGCTAAGCATTTCACATATTTTGTATGTGATACACACACATACTACCGGACTCTGGAAACAATAAATATAGAAAATATTTAGAAAAATAGAAAACACCATTTTCCATAGGTACGTGACTCATCATAACAGAGGCAAGTTGGTGCCCACGTCAGATAACAGAGGCAAGTTGGTGCCCACGTCAGATAACAGAGGCAAGTTGGTGCCCACGTCAGATAACAGAGGCAAGTTGGTGCCCACGTCAGATAACAGAGGCAAGTTGGTGCCCACGTCAGATAACAGAGGCAAGTTGGTGCCCACGTCAGTTATTCAATAGTCCTTTCTGCATGATAGAGAGGCCAGCCCATCGACAAAGAAACCAAAAGCAAACGGTGAAACAGGTAATCAGAGGCTTATAAGAGTGGAAACTAGAAGGAAAGACCTAACTTGTGATATAGCTCCTAAGTTACAAATAGTTTCACATTGTGCTCATTATCAAGCAATTAAGTTTTTTAACAAGTTGCCTACTGAGTTAAAAACAACTCAGTCTATTGATGTATTTAAACTGAGATTAAAACAAATTTTGTTAGAAAAGTGCTGCTACTCTCTAGATGAATTTTGAAGATGACATAGCTGATTTGATTTTGTTATATTTTTATTAACATTTGAATTTATAAATTGACTTGTAAGGATTATCATTTGGATTGATTGTTGAATTTAATTTAATTTCTTGTTATTAACTATTTATTTTTTTATAATTTAGATTTGGTTGCAATCATATGACAGTAATTTAACCAGTGTATATTTCGAATACAATGTATTTTGTTCACGAATAAACGATAATAATAATAATAAAACATATAATCTCTCTTATTTAGTACCTTCAGATGAAACCCCAGCTATTCCACATTTCCGGAAAAATGAGATGAGTCATCGCTGCGAGGGTCATTGCCACCGCCCCGCCATTACAGCTGCATATTTTTCTATAACTCTGATTTTAAACATCTTTGTATGGCATTCAGCATCAATCAATCAATTTGTATATAAAGTACAAATACAACCAAATTGAGAAGTAGACTCATTCTTAAGAAATTACTACAAGAATCAATAAAGGCCGATTAAGTACCATTTACCAGCGGAGGGAAATTCCCTTCTAATGCTTTATTATGTGCAAATTATTATTTTATGTCCTATTCCTGCGAAAGCAAGGGGAGACAGGGGCTCCTCCATTTATGTAACAATTAAATACGTTTAAAAGTCGAAATATTTATCAATTAATTATCTCTTTGAGGGTGTATTTACTCGAAGGACGATATTTTACGACAAACTAAACTCAATTACTTATCTCGTAGCAAAAAGGTAAACAATGGTCACTCAGTATGAAACCTTTGACTTTGATGGTCATACATATTGTAGACCGTCAGTCAAGTACCTACCCATAATTTGAGACGCGCTGCAAACTAGCAAAGTGTCTACATTCATTCGCGGTGAAATTTTATTCATTTTGTTCATTTCGGGGAATCATTTTAATTAAGTGACCAATCAATATGAACAACTTTCCGTAAGAAACGTACGCAAGCGAAATTTTTCTTTACTCTTAGTACATTGACCCCATCAGCTGATTATTTGGGATAAACTTACGAGTTAATCTCATGTTATAACGACCAGGAACACAATTCGGGCCACGGGTGTCGGACCAGCCAGCCACATGATAATTTCTGAGCCCCATTTCTGTAGGACCCTTTACTCATTTCCTAAGCACGTACTTACATGAGGATTGCTCAACTGTTAGTCCAATTAGCATCTCAAATGTTAATTAACATTTATTTACATAGTATACATCATGGGATTACATGTATTACGTGCGTGACATAGATTTATGAATAATCTCAGATAGTTGAAATAGTTCTGTAGCTGTTCTGTGCCTGTAGACAATGTTAAACGCTAAGGATAGCGAAACGAAACGATAACTTTTTATATATGCGATTTGACATTTGGAATCGCTACGTGACGTCACCTTAGCGAAGCCAAATGTCAAATCGCATACATAAAAAGTTATCGTTTCGTTTCGCTAGCGTTAGCGTTTAACTTTGTCTAGGGAGGCAGCTCATGTGAGAAGTTCTTCGGTGTTATATTCTAGTAATTTAAATGAGTGAAAAAACTCATTATCATTTTTAATAAAAACATTATTGTTGTTGTAGGTAACCCATTCATTTCCCCACCGAGAGGCCTTTACTCTGATACGAGCAAGATTGAGCCATACTCCACCACGCTGGCTCAGTGCGGGTTGATGGAGCGGTTTTACGACTACTACAAAATACCAAGTAGTAACCGAGACCTACAGTTTAACGTGCTATCCAAAACACACACAAATTATACTCTATCCATGCTTAGGCCGGCCACATACAGTCGGAATTCCGGTACGGAATTCCGTAACGGAATTATCTCGAATACATACGGAAGTTTTCCGTTCGGAATTTTTGCGGTTTCGTATGGGATTGAATCCCGTTTCGGAATTCCAAATCGGAAGAATTCCGGCTGTGCGTGGCCGGCCTTAGAAGCAACTTGACAGCTAACCTAAAACTTCATAAGTCCACTTTTTTAACACAAGGGATGTTACCAAAATAATCGGAAAGAATAGAAATTGTTAATTCAGTTGAACTAACAGAAGATTTTGTAATCGCCATCACTGCCTATAAAGATACCTCACTTAAAGATATTATTATTTTATTTTCAACCATATTTAAGGTAACTGAAGAATCAAGGATAAAATGTTAGACATCTTTCCTATTCACAAATGTTTAAAGGATGTATCGATTCTTTTGATTAATCGATTTTTATGAGCAATATCCTCTCACTAACAGGCTATTATAGAATTGACATCTGTCAAGTTTCCTGATAAATTAGATACACTACCTACAATTATCTCATTGGTACATGTGGTCAGACCGGGATTCGGAGCTCTTGAACAACATAAACATTAATAAGAATGATATTTTTTAACATAAGTATCAATATATAATTTAATATGAATAATTTATCACCATTTTGCGTGACATAAGGCTTACTGCCATACGGCCCACTGTTTACTGTTTTGTATCTTTTTTTAATCGTGTGTAAAACAGTAGGCATCGGTCTAGTTAAGTACTAATCAGAAGTTACCTACATACATACCCTATACCTACAGGTCTCACAGTAATCACTAACATTGCCTGCTCAAGTCTGCACAAAGCACAACCCTAAAAAAACGTGTCTAACTAATAGCTTTCACGGCCACACACCCCTAACAATTCGTTAGGGTTGCCACTCTGACGCATCAGCGGTAATTACCAAGGGGTATCATGAATTTTTCGCGTGTTTAACCCTATTTGTCTGGCTTAGAAGGATTAGAAAGTAATGTATTGTTTGTTTGAGTATCGCATATAATAGGACAAACAAATATTGTTGTGTACCAAGATGGGGAGATTATCTATCCAATCGTACACTCAGGGTTATTTGAGATTGGGATTGATATATCCATGTGTACCTTTAACGTACAGTTCCCGTCTCGTAAAAGACACTGAGCGTCAGCTACAGAAAAAAGTTACTTTTCCTTCTTTTATTTTCTTCTTGGCTGATATAATTAGAAATATCTTCTTGTCTCAACACTACAACAACCACAACTTGTTACTATGTCATCAACTCAATATTTCTGATACTTTATTTGCCATACTCAAAGGAAATTATCTCTGACTAACTTTTAGCGCATAAGGGCCTACCTAACTTGCTTTTAACTAATCTCTTTAGCAAAGTTAAAACTTCCCTAACCGCCTTCACCCTAGTTTGGAGAGGGATACATTTTATTTTTAAATCGAACTCCTAACAGCATTACGCTGAAACGTGTCCAATGCAAATTGTCCCAATATCTAGCTCCCCCAGACCGTTTATCTCATCAATACAAACATGAGCATTTATATGTACAACCGTACTTGCAATATGTCTACAATTTGGTAGCTAAACATATACTTTTGTATTCTTGTACGTAGCGTCACGCCTTTTCCCGTACGGGGTAGCAGAGGCCGCAACTGTACCTCATCTAAGCATGATACATCGAATTACATTTATTTTTAGGGTTCCGTACCCGAAGGGTGCCAAACGGGACCCTATTACTGAGACTTCGCTGTCTGTCTGTCTGTCTGTTTGTCTGTCTGTCTGTCACCAGGCTGAATCTCATGAACCGTGGTAGCTATACAGTTGAAATTTTTACAGATGATGTATTTCTGTTGCCGCTATAACAACAAATACTAAAAAACACAATAAATTCAATATTAAGGGGGGCTCCCATACAACTAACGTGATTTTTTTTGCGGTTTTTTATAGATAATGGTACGGAAACCTTCGTGCGCGAGTCCGACTCGCACTTGGCCGGTTTTTACATACTTACTTTATACTTTATTGCACAGAAAACATAATACAGGCACTTAATATTAGAAAAAAACATGTACATAGGCGAGCTTATATCTAATAAGAGATCTCTTCCAGCAAACCTAGGATGGAGAGGATCATCAATTACATCATAAAATTGTGTGCATGTTGCAATAAAGAAGTTCCGAAATTACGACTCCAAAGTTTTCTCACTTGAGTATGCAGTATGCAGTATGCACAGACTGCTGCATGAATATTAGTAGATATACAAGTATACATTTCCAGAACAAGCAACAGTGGCCGGTTATGTTTGAATGTCCCTCAAACTTTGAGTTACCGGTTGAGAATCCGGGCATGTCCTAAAAGAAGGAAGAAATAGTAACGTGAATAAAAATCTAATAAACATAGCAATTTCCACGCACTCTTTAATCAGCAAGTAGGCCAGACGTTTCTATCTGCCCATCGCACCCCAATTATACGGACAGCCCACCCCCCCAGCGCAGGGGATGTAGATACGATCGGAACGATAAACTGCACCGAAGGCGAAGTACAGTGTTGTAGACGTGATGGTCAATAACTCATGTTTGGGTACTTATGAAACCGAATTAGCCGGACTGAAGACTAGTTTTGGGAGCAGTGCGCGGGGGCAGCAAATAATGTGTTCGCTTCTTCCCCGCGCCCCCCCCCCCCCCCTTTGGTATTTAGGGCCATGTAAAAGTCAGCGTCGTTGAAAAGAAATACTACATTTTCAAGTTCACTCAAAACGAATAATGATAATTTTCCTTTTGTTACATCCCATAGCTAGAGACTCATTCATTACGCAAACACCCATACACCTTTATGAGAATCAAACATTTTTGTATGGTGCCTGGGATACTAGGGTACTTACCCTAAATAGGGTGCATACCCTAAAATTTCGCTTATTTGTCTACACCAACTAAACATATTATTATTATGTCCAAAGATTGAGAATTTGATTACAAATAATAATTATTCTTTGTCAAAATTTCAATTTGAATATGTAATTTAGGTATTTTTATATTAAAGCTGAATTATCTTGAAAAACGCTCTACTACGACATTTTTTCAAAGAATATTTGTTGTTTGTAATTAAATTAAATTCTCAATCGATAGACCTAAGTGTACCCAGAAAGGTTCAATGTTCGAAGTCAAATACCTTACAAATTAAATCACAGAACCAGTTGCTATGCTGTGGCAGTTCTTTCTACCACAACTAATAATACTACGTTCTAATAACGAATACGAATAACTAATAGTTCCCACCTTAATAAACCAGGTCTATAGAGACGTACGTCTATGTTAGCCAGTACATATTCGTCGCTACATTTTAGTATATTGCACATATCAGAAGAAAAAAAACATAAACAATACAGAAAAGGCATGAACAAAGGCAAGTTTATCTCTAAAAAGAGATTTCTTCCAGCAAACCCAGGAGGGACAGGATACATTTTAAAACTCAAAACGGGTAGGCCTATGTGCTAAAATAAAAAATAAAATATAAATAAATTATATTACTAAACTACTGAACATACTAAATACCTAAGTACCTACATGAATACATATTAATCATATATATCTTAACATAAATATACCTGATACATATTTAATACCTACTAACTACGACGGTCCGGTACGGGTACGGTCCGAAATGTCTGGTTGTCTCATTCCGTGACTCTAATTGGAATAGGTCTGGGATTATATCACAATGTGGGATCTTAGCCAACAGAGGGCGGTGCTAGCTTGTCACCCGGAGTAGCTGGCAGGAAAATAATATCTGAATTTACGAAATAGTGTCTTCAACACAAATGAGACAGGAAAGGGGAATCTGTCCCTCTCATGGCCGAAAAAGAAAAACATTTGACATTAAAATTAGGGGAAATTCAGTTTTCATTTCCTTGCAATAGACATTAATTGACGTCTTGGTACCAAATGTCAGTTATTGTATGGAGACTCTGCTTGTGGGAGCGAAGGGGTTAATGAAAGACGATTATATTTTTACGCAAAAACAACTATATTTGCTGCAAATCAGTGTAACTACACCTGCTAATTTATCTTAGAAAATGCATTCTCGTTGACTCAAGATTAGAACCAGCGACTCATCTTTTGTCTTTCACTTTTCCGATTTCCATGACATCTTTTCACATGTTTATTATAACAGTTGCTGTGTATTCAGTATTCTGAGAACCACATTGTTTCTTCAGACCGATGCGGGATCTAAACTGGCTGCCACTTTCTTTTCATATTTATTTTGCAAATCTTTGATTAGCAGTATCATAGATATTATTTGGCTCACCAAATCCAATTTTTCATCATTTAATTGCAAATTTAGTGTTCTTTAATGTGTTCATAGTATATTTTGCTGTTACACAAGTCCTTGTCGGTAAAAATTGACAAAAACTGGAAAATGTCCTAAATTTTAATGTATTTTCAAGTTTTTCACTCTTTGATCCGGAGGGCTTTCGAGGTGGAAAACTTGGATTTGTCAGAAACTCATAGCCCATTTAACCACTTACAACTCCCAAAAAAATCAAAACTACCTCATTTGATGCAAGGCGCGAGTACTAGCTTTGTCAAAAACTGGAAAAAGTCCTAAATTTTAATTGTTTGAAATGTTTAGATTAATGAAATGAAAATGAAAAAATATTTATTTGCAAAAACAATTTACAGCACAAATTAACAATGATTCCCACACTAGGCATGCCTGTATCGTGGGAAACTCAATTTGATTGTAAGTTTCTTGATTTGCGTCATTTACACATTACACTAGCAAATATAAGAAAAATAAAAAAAAACTTTGAAAATAATATAATATAAGGTTATCTTCATTAGATATAACTTCCTGACACTTAGAATACCGGATTCTTTATACAAGTTTTCGGTAGGGTATTTATAGGGCTTTTTAAGCATTATTTTGAGGACAGAACTTTGTGTTCTTTCGACTTTTAGCATGGCTGTAAGCATTAAGTAATTTAAATCCGTCATTGGCTTTTGTTAAGTTTTAATTTAGCCGTATAAAATCAATGTAATTTAGCTGTGGATTTTTTAAGACAAATAAAATAAAGTAAATAAAAATTATGAATTCCATGGAGTATAATGTGCCGAAGCATTAAAGAAGACTCATACTTTGGATATCGAAGCAATGATACGCGCAGCTGGTCAGATTAACCTCCCCCGTGCCCGTGTCCCTTCCGCGAACTAGCAGGAAACAATTTAGAGAGTTTGATGACGTCACGCGGCTGATGACGGGCGCCGCCGCCGGGCGGTCGGGTTACCGTGTGATTCGCCGGGTAACCCGGGTATACGTCGACAAGGAACTGTTTGCAATTTTCTGAAATTCTAACTAAGTCTTGTCGACGTAGGTAGGTAATTCGACCTACGAACCTACCTAGGGAATGCGATAGTAATTAGTCAATTGACGTAACTTAAATCGCTTTCCGTAGACAACTGTAGACCGCCTTAGCATGCCGAGTTTTTGGATCGATCGAGTCGAGTTTTGTCGCGATTTGGTGAGGGACAGAGCTATAAATATAAACCGCATATCTCTGTCCCTCACTTTCCCACGACAAAAGAGCAATCAATATTGTGTCCGTGTCGCGCTGTCATGCCAAGGCTCCTGGACATAAATATTAAAAGCTTTGTAACGTAACATTCCATCACTTGTGCACCACTATGCCAAGCAATGGTGTGCTGAATACAAACGTTCTCGAAATATTCAAACCCGCATGCAAAATGGTCATGCCCGCAGTGTAATTACCCGGGTAACTTGGTAGGATCGAGGCTTTTTGCTCGTTAGGCCCTATGCTCCATTGGGTAGATGCCACGTCATTGTTAAGATTTCCCGGGATGAAAACCGGTGAATATTGTAAATTATGACCATCTAGGGCCTTCGTCTAATTTACGTATTGCAAGGTTCTTCCTTGAATGTCTACAAGTGTAGATCGTCGTACTGAAAACGTTACAATATTTTCTCAATTAAGGTGAAAAGCCGGATTCGCAACGTAATGGAGGATATTTCATTTCATTTCATTTGTTTATTTGCCATTTCACAGCCTATGAAAATAAATAATACAATCAAATTTAAATACATAAAATGCCAATTACGAAATAGTGCAATTACAAAATAGATAGGGTAAGGTAGAAATAATGAAAAATAAAATTACAAAAATGTGGGAATTTGTCAACATGTATGAGTGAGGTGAGTGAGTGTACCTGCTTAGCCCTACGACCAAGGTTTTGGGATCGGGTTTCGGGCTGGCTGCCCACTAAGCAGGGTGAGTTACTGTGGATGTGGTGTGTGGATATGGCGGGATGATCTGGAAAAAATCCTACCAGAATAGATGGATAATGCTGGCTAATAAACCAGAGATGGGTGAACTAAAACTGGTGAGGCATATACAAAAAGAAGAAACGTGTTTGTTATTTTTTGGAACTTTCCTACGTGAGTCAGAAATGACAGATTTTTCGTATAATTTTGCAGCATTACTCATCAAAACTCGAGCCATTCTGCTGGCGGTTGTCTCCACGGTACAATCGAGGTCTGCGGGAGATTCTCCATTTTTCATTCGCGTTGTTTTTCCTCGTCAAGTGCAAATGACGTGGCCTGAGATTTGTGAGGCGACCGCTAGCGGCGCGGGGCGCGGGCGCTGTAGACGAGCGCTTTATGGTATAGCGAAAAGCATTATTGATTAAAGAATTGTATAGAAAAATTAGTAGCGTAGTCATAGTAAAGTTTTATATGGATGTGCCTTTGCTTATCTAGGTGGGGGAAATGTACCAAGATTTTGTGTCACTGCACACGGGCTTCTGGCCACAACCCTAAACGCCGCCACGAGAAGGTAGAAGCGGCCACAAAGGAAGCTAAAGCGCACGTCAGCTACTTTTTTTAATACATGCGCGCCGTATCACAATATACCCAAGGTATGGAATCGCGCGAGTAACGTGTGGCAGCGTTTTGAACCGTGTGGCAGCCGTCGCTGCTCGCTTCTTGTGGCCGCCACACGCTTCAAAACGCCGCCACACGTCAATCGCTTATGCTAACGTTAGACGTGATCCATATTTTGACACGTGACAGCCCAGTTGAAAATATGGAATAACCGTTAAGTCATCCTGACATAGCGCAAGTAAGCGTTTCATTACGTGGTTATAGAAGTTACTTAACGCAGTGTTTTATTTCCCTCGCGGTAGACCTCTGCGTCTCAACCGCCGCATCTCAACCGCCGCGTCTCCATCCACCGTTCGTCTACTCAACCACAAAGACGAAGAGAAATGCCGAGCTATACCTCTAGATTAAGCTATTCACGTCGTGATTGTCTAATTGTTTTATTGTTCGTCGGCCGAGTGGCGGGACGTTAGAGATAGCGTTTTCTTTCCTGCGGCTTCATCACGATTGAATTATGAAAACGCTTTCTTGTGTACCTGGGACAAAGAGTACTGAATAATTAGGAGGGAGGTAATTTGTACTGTTAAGGAGACGCTGGGTATTGTAAAATGTCCTTCTTTAAAGCCAAAGCCTTAAGGAGACACTTTCTGAATCCAGTAAAATATAAATTATGAAGAGTTCCTCTAAGCATTCGCTCAATGGAAAAGATAAGTAATTTGATATTGTGTTATGTATAAGTGAAGGGAACCAGGTACACGGTGATGTACATGCAGATGCCACATTATATATTCTCCGTGGCTGTGATTTTACCGTAGGTATGTATTTGTATACGTCTATTGGAAGCATTTTATCCGCCACAAGTATCTACTTACTATACTGTCAACATGTGAACAAGATAGCCACGGTTTCAACATTTACTTGAAAAAATATTTAGTGTACTGACCCTCTTTAATAATAAAGATTATTATTAAATTACACACATTAAAATTTTATTATATTGGGTACCTAGGTACGTAGGTAGGTCTCTTATACTAACAAAAATCCCTGGAAATCCGATACATTGCTAAATTATTCATACCATCGGCCCTAAGCCCCAGTCTCTAAACCTATTTCCACACTTCATCTGTCACAGCATTTCTTTCAAAACAAATGGGATTTTCTTCCAAATCTCAGCGGCCAGATGTGCTTCTTAAGGGTCGTTAGAATTCAATTGTCGCTGCCCACCCTCCAAAGCCCATATATTCAAGTCTATAACCACCCTATTGATATAATAAGTCTATTGAAAGTGCATAATTGCGACTCATTTGCGGTTTTTGGGG
Organism: Argyresthia albistria; assembly: GCA_963457715.1. Classification (NCBI taxonomy): domain Eukaryota; kingdom Metazoa; phylum Arthropoda; class Insecta; order Lepidoptera; family Argyresthiidae; genus Argyresthia; species Argyresthia albistria. The sequence continues at coordinate 1,805,713 of OY735256.1, forward strand.
TCGTGTGTTGAATATATTTTCTTTAGTGAAGCTGAGCTTGACGAGATAAGCTTCTGGTAATAAAAAAGTTGCTTCGTAATTCAAATATGGTGGAAAATATAGTAAGGAAACATTCTCTACTCCATAGCTGCGGCGATGGGCTAGCTCGCTGTGACGCAAAATGGAGTATCGATTTTAACGCTAAAAGTGAGCACTGCCACCTCGTATGGGAAAAGGCTAGAGATGTACCGACTAGTCACCGTCTTGGTATTTTCATTGATTTTTGCATAATATTGGTGTATTTTGAAATAATTCTAAAGCTCTATTACTAATACTTTGAATTTACAAGTACATTATCAAAAAAAAAACTGGAGATCTAAAAGCGCTTTCACATCACAACTCTGAATAATCATCAATCAAGAATAATTAATCAATTGAAACTTTTAGAAATTACTATTCAAATGACGTCCAGCAAATAAGGTGGAACGTCGCAGTGTTGGCGGGAATTTTATTACTTTTTATCAATTTGACGAATTTGACAATATGTGTTGGCGAATGTGAACACTGTGTCACGTATCAAAATATCCTAAAATAAAGCATTCATTTTTACACACTTGTCGAAATTCGTGTTAAAATGAATTTACACAAGTATTGAATGCTTTATTCTAAGATACATATTAAGACGTGCAACAGTGTTTTTCTACCGCGGCTCTCAAGCCGTTTGTGAGTAAACTGTGATACTGGGGGCTATTTTGGGGGTGTCAAAACCACTAAACTAGAGGAACTAAAGGCACTAAACTGACAACCTTCAAATCCGACAGCTCTTGCGCGGTGGTTACAGAATCCATTTCAAACACACAATTTTACTTAGTTTAGTTAGTATAGTGCGTGTCGCCTCCCAAATCGCAGGCACTGTTTATCACAGTTTACTCACAAAGTTGAGAAAATAACCAAAATTTTTAATTTCCGCTCAGACCGTGACGTTCACGCCTCACAAACATTGCCAATGTCACGCTATATCTAGCAAAAGCAATGATCGGCCAGGTGCATGATTCTCGCGCATTCGATATACAATATCTACACCTATATCGAGTGATTTCGTATGGGAATCTGTCAATATTGGTCTCGATATCCGTATATCGAAGGCGCGAGAACCGACCCGCTGGCCGACTAGTCGGCCAAAGTCATACCAGTCGGCACATATCTAGAAAATGCGTGTTTTATTCAGATAACAAATTACAGTGCCACCAACTTAGCTGTTCAGTTGACAGCAGTCGCTAGTGTCATAGTAGCCTTCTTAATAGCAGAAAGAATACTATGTATTCTCTTTGATGGCGGATGACAAGTCCGTAGTACCAATTTTTCCCGCCTGAACAGCTAAGTTTGTGGCTCTGTATTTGCTGTCTAGAGTCAATACTTCATTTTGCGTGACAGAAGGCTAGCCCCTCAGCGCAGCACGTTTATGGATTCCTCGCGATTATTTCTAACAAAAAAAGGATTTATTTATGTTTTATTTTTCTCTTACCTGAGCACATAGGCCCGCCCACCTGTTCTGTATTTTGTTTTTCTCTGTCCATCCTGGGTTTGCTGGAAGAGATCTCTCTTTAGAGATAAGCTTGCCTTTGTAAATTACTTCTCTGTATTTTCTGTTTTTTGTCTTTTATGTGCAATAAATATATACAAAAATAAAATAAAATAAGTTTTATAAATTACTTATCTCGTTGGTACACGGTCAGCACCGAACTAGAAACTGTTTTCTGCTGGAGTTTCTTTGCACTTTTTCTCCCAAAGTGGTCCAAAGTTGAGAAGAGGCATGAAATTACGTGTTCTATGTATATTTGATAACTACATAATTAAAGATCTTTTGACTTTGACTTTGTCCTGCAAAGAACGTTAGCCTGTGTTCCCGTAAAGAGAAAATTATACTTCCCAATTTGCCGTCGCTACGTATATTCCCAGCACGTCCACTAATGACTGTTAAAACAAAGATGCAATTACGATCAATTAGTGCATTCGGTCCTAAGCACGCGCGACGCACGCGCCGCCCAATTAAGGACTACACTCACAGTGACACGCGAATTCAAGCCTTGTTTCATATCCAGTAAAGTCTTTATTGAGAGAATTGATAAAAATCAAGCATGGTTCGTAACATCGTTATTTATCTGTAACCCAAAGGTCGGTGTACAGACTAAACAGTACACAATAGTATTTTTGTGGTTTTCTGTTTTATAAATCATCTAGGAATGGTCGTACCAGCAAAGAAAATGCAATTGTTATTAAATAAATAGGAAACGGTACTGGACACTATTGGACACAACCCGCATAAAATTCAAATACAACTGTAAAATACCTACCTAAAAACCAAGTAAGCACTAGTTTTTAAGTTATCAATCACTGTGTAACCAGCATCTTTAACGATCTTAATAAACATTATTGTTTCCGCTCTTGGATACAGGAACCAAAGGTTACTAAGGAATTTTTTTTCGATGTCACTTTTGGACCTCGCACCATCAAACATGCATACGGCGATGAATAACTCCGGCATGCTGATTGCGATAGAACAGCAGTCGGTATCACAGTGCCGCCATCATAACTAGAGAATGAGCGATGGCGCGCCACCATCTAGGTACTCCAAGTCTCAAACTGAACAGCATACACAATGCATACGAACTTACAGCGACGACGTGACGTTTTCATAGTGACATTATTAGTTCCGGTAAGGCCGTTCTCTAGATAACTTGGTGGGTCTGTACAAGAAGTTTTTATATTACTGTCAACGCTCCCTGAATAGACTATAGTAATAGGTCAGTTTGAATCAATACACGCCGAAATCACTCATACGAACTTGTAATATGATAAAAAATCGAAACACTTGGTTTATTCTTTTAGTATGCAGCTGAACTTAGTCTTATAATAACGGCGTAAGGTCTAAAATAGTAATCATGGGTATTATAGAGATCCGTAGATCACAGGGCTGTCACGTGTCGTCAAATGTCAAAGGGGAGGTGTAAAGAGCTGGAAGAAATGAGTGGTCTAGTTTCAAAACCCACTAAAACACCCCCAAATTTTTCGTTGGTTTTGGACTTTATCACCAAGGCGTATTGTTGAAATTAAGTGGTTCATAGCGGGTTTGAAACTAGATGACTCAAATACTTCATTGGTGCTTCGTTGATTAGGGTTGTGTATAGAGTAGGTACAAATTAGTTACTGTACAGAGCTCTTGGTGTTCAAATGGTTGAATAGTGGATAGAACTCTTTGAAATATGATGTCATAGAGCATTTTTTTAAGGGACTTTAGTCTGTTTTAAGAGTTACAAGTTTCGTGGGCCTATTACTTTACTTACTTGTCTCTCAGGATGTACTTAGGAATTTGTGATCGTATGATTTTCAAAGCTTATAACGTGCTACAGAGTTCCGTGGTCCAGTGGGGTTCATGCTTGCTTCTCACGTAGGAGATGCAGGTTCAAATCCCGATTCTGGCCGTGTACCAATGAGATAAATCATTTATCTTAACTGGTTCGCCGACAAATCTTATATAACAATATTTCGCCATTGTTCGGCCGAAAACACCGTGAGGAAACCTTCATTACTCCATGGCTGCGGCGATGGGCTTGCCCCCTGTCACACAAAATGGAGTATTAAGTATAAAAGTATATAATTTAGTTATTTGAAAGCTTCCCAAAAAATTCTGAAACTTCACTCCGTCATACCCTTATCAAATCAATCTCAAAGGCCCTTTGTGCATTTCATCAAAGATTCCTATTCCTTTTGTCTTCATGAATTCGGGAGTACCAAGTTGTGATGTGAGGATGGCACGCGGCTGTCACGTGGCTGGTGCAAGTGTAGGGTGTAGAGAAGGAAGAAGTAGAAACCCCCTTAATAATTTAGTTATTTATTTATTTATTTTATTATACGAATTATATTGTACAATATAAAATGTAGTGCAAAGTTTCTCGCTTCCCCACACATACATATTACACCTTGCACAGTTTTTATTATTATTTTTATTTATTTATTCAAATTTTATTATTTTATTCGGTCTTTGACTGACGCGCAAAGGTTCAGACTCGGGGTTTGTCAGAGAAACATGGAGCGCAGCATTCTCGGTGTTCGGCTTTTAGACCGGATCCGGAATTCCGAGCTGCGCTCCCGGACAACGATTATAGATGTAGCTCAGAAGGCTGCCCAATTAAAGTGGGACTGGGCCGGTCACGTTGCTCGAATGCTGCCAAATCGTTGGGCTAAGAGAACCACAGACTGGCTCCCAGTAAATGCAAAGAGAAAGCGTGGCCGACCCAGGAAGAGATGGAGTGATGAGTTGGCTCTATGGGATAAAGAGTGGAAGGAGACCGCTCAGGATCGAATGGAGTGGCAGAGGGTGAGAGAGGCCTTTGCCCAGCAGTGGGATATTACAGGCTCATAATAATAAATAATTTATTCAAAAAGTTTAACAATACATGATGATTCAAGATAACATCAGCGGAAACCTAATCAGGTTTATCTGCTGAATGTGAGCCGCTATAAATAGTAATGTAACTTATATTAAATTATAAGCTAATTTAGAACATAAGACAGGTATCGAGCAGTTACTTCTCTCTTGTATATAAATCAATGAAGTATTTTTTAAGATAGATAGACAGGTTCTCAAGAATTTTAAAAGGCTTAACTCTTCACTTGTATTTTTTATCAAAAAAACTGCAAACCTTATCCTACTGTAGCACCACTACACCGTAGTGACGTAATCAGTGACTCCTTGACGCGATGACGCTGTGTGACGTCACTGGCGTGTGCGGCGCACGCTGCGCTCGGTGGGGTAGCAATTTGTGCAATGAGCTCTGCGTGTGGTAGGAATTTTGAATAGGTATGTATACGTTTTGTTTTAATGAAGAAATTGTTTTGGAAATAACTTGCAATGTTCTTTTTAATTGGAGTTGGCCCCATAATGGAAGTTGTTCATTATGACCAGTAGATCATGTGGTTAAAATATTATCGGTTTTCCCTGATTCACCCTGTATTTAAATAGATATAACACTTTTCAAGGCACTTTTTCAAGTTTTATGTTTGACAGCTGTCATCCGAAATGAAACTGAATACGACAACACGCAATGAACTGCATCCAACGGAACTACAGGGAAATAAAAAGTTTCGATTATCACCACTGAGGACGTATGGGATTTTTTTTCCATACGTCCCCACTGGGGACGGCGGGGTTGGGACTACTGGGATTAAACGGTAAGGAAGTGTCTGTACCTTCTCTATATCTCTCGAAGTTTAGGTTAATAAGCCCTACCTATTCCTATCACTGATAATATGGGTATTATGCAAGAATTTGGCACTGGTTTTCGTATATGGTATATAAAAAATCTGGTGGGATTTGTAAATAATCCTTCAGTCCCATTGATTGACTTGCCATTACGTCTAGTTAGATATTTCTAAGCTATTTTCAGGTAATCTCGTCAATCCGTGTCACGTTGCAACTCGCACGTCTAATTCTGTGTAATTTTCCCGCCCATTGACGAGGAAAATATGAATTTACTGACGATACAGCTCAAACAGATCGCTAAATCGAGTTTTCACTTTTACACAGTTGTTGGCTTTGATGTTGGAGTTATGATTATGACACTAGAACCCTTAGGAATTAGGGACCCAGGTAGCTTAGTTTTGGGGCTGCTAATACCGTCCATAAGCGTCAAAACTAATTAGATAGGCTCATGTAAGACTAATCTTTAGATTTTACGCCTAGAATTCCTCTGGAAACATATATTTTCATTGCCCTTCAAGTATTTTGTTTTGCTCCAGCTCGTAATTTTCTACAGGCATAAGTATTTTGCAGCATAGCATAACATTACTTAGCATAGCGTCTTTTCAATATTTTGAAGCATCTCACAATTTAATCTCCATAAAAAAGCCAGTAGATAAAGATGGAGGGACGACTTGGATAAGTTGGGGTGGATTGATAAAACTACAGCCAGAGAGTGTGGGCTCGAACCGGTGAGGCCTTTGCCCAGCAGGGGGACACCTCTATAGGCTAAATAAAAAAAATAAAAAGCCAGTACTTTGTATCCAATTTGAAAATACGCTAATTTTCTTCCGATACTAGAAAATATTGAGCTCCCTTGATTAGGAAAGGGCCCTCTTTGATACTCTGGATGAAGGGCCTTAATGTCGCAAGTTATTGGATTAGCCGGATCTTTGATGTCCGACAGACGAGACCGTCTTGCTGGCACGTTAATATTGTTGGAGAAAGCTGACTTTTTATATAAAGTACACTCTTTTCGACGAACAAGATTTTATGAACATAGCATATAATTCATGCAAAATATTCGATTGATAGGAACACCAAAAGTATATAATATAAGGACAAGAAATTATCCGTATTAGGTAGGTTATCGATCTCGTCGACTCGTGACTATAGGGTGTTAGGTCAATAAGATGTGTTTTTAGGGTACCGCACCTGAAGGGTGCCAAACGGGACCCTATTACTAAGCCCAAGCTGTCCGTCTACCTGTCTGTCTGTCCGTCTGTCCGTCAAAGGGTCCTAGAGCATGAACCGTCATAGCTAGAAAGTTGAAATTTTCACAGAATGTGTATATCTGTTGCCGCAACAACAACAAATACTGAAATACGAGAGATATTACAAATGAAAGGGGGTCCCCATACAAGAGACATGTTTTTAATTATCTTTTTGTTTTTGTTTTATTGTTTTGATTGTGTTGTACGATGGTACGGACCCTTCTTGTGCGATTCGGACTGGCACTTAACCGATTATTGTTTCAAGGCGTCCGTACTTTGGAACATGTTGTCGCAGAGTCAGTTGTATAGAGATGGGTAAGTTTATAGGATTTCCAGTCCACGCGGCATGCCAGCCAGTTTATGAGCGTTTAAAAATCATCAAACATCATGAAACATCGATAGCAAATAGCATTCGCAAAATAAATCCATGTCGACTCTTTTATTCTATCTGAGTACAATAATCAAGTGATGAATTCGCTCCGTCTTCCCGATTGCTTCTTGGCGCCATCCCGTCGCGTCCATTATCCGATCTTTCAGCTGAATACGAAGACTGTTGCTCAAATTAAGTGCTACTTAAATGTCATTCATTCATGTAGGTACTGTAGATAGCCGTATATAACCCCTCTTATCCCGCACTGGGCCAGAGTGATGGCATTGGCACAATCGGTATTGTCCCGTGGTCCTCCGAATCCGTGTTCCCCACTTTTTTGGACATCGAAATTGTTAATTTAAATTTTAAATAACTTTTTAATTAAATAAAATTAAAGTTAAATTAAATAACTTTTTATTCATTTAAAGTTAACACCGCTCAATCTTACTCTTATCCGGCCTGTACAGTACACATCGCTGGAGACATGATTAAAGTATTGGGAATGTTATTTCCTTAGAACGTTGACAGCATGGCTAGGTGTTCGTCAGTATTTGAGTCGCCGCTGTGCATCCCAGCTATTGTTATTTTCCTACAGACGAGCATTATCTTCTACTGCCATCGACGACGGAGGGAGCACTTTGGTTATCGGTCAGATTCATGAGGTTGCGTTGTTTTGATTCTCTGGTAGTTGTTTGACTGATCAATTTAGTTATTGGGTCAATCGTTTTGTTTTGGTGGTTTCGTTGATAATCTAACTTTCCCCATATTGTATAGAAATTAGCTAGGGGTAGCCAGTAGAGCATGTTCAGTTCAAGAAGAAAGTAAGAACCAGATATATTTTCATAGCTCATCAGTATGACAGAACTGAGGTCTTCTTCTTCTTCTTCTTTTTATTAATGGCGTCCTAACCTCTTTTGAGGTTAATTTTGCCAGTGTCAAGTGGTCAGGTTCTCATTTGAGAACCTGGAAAATGACTATGATGATAATGATGATTTGTCGCTCGTTAGCACTACCCGGGAAGGACGTGAAGGGCTGTGGGTTCCAAGTAATTCCTTCGGACGTGAGCGACTGCCTCCCCAGAACTGAGGTCGCAGACTGTATTGCAAGGACTGTATTGTATTGTATATGTACGAGTTCGTTTGTTTCATGTATTGTATTGTATATGTACGAGTTCGTTTGTTTCATGTATGTAGTTGACTGTTCCAAGCATAGATAATACAGAAAGGAGGATTCAAACTCTTTGGTTCCAAGATTGGCGGGCATGTCGGATATAGGTTGTGGCAAGTTTATTTGGCTCTAAGCGAGATGTTGCCTCTCTTTCCCTCATAGGCTAAGGTGTGGCGACAGACAGAGAGAAAGAAAGGAAGAAAAAGAGAGAGAGAGAGAGAGAGTCAGATCCAAAGACACTTGTCGCAGACTATACTACCTACCTTATCCCGAATTGACAGATTTCATTTTGTTAAAACTTTCCCACAAAATATGACTTTTCGTTCAAAGTTTCAAACAATGGACAAGTACCAATTGCCAATGTTTTCAGACATTTCATTTTCAATGTTGTTAGGTATTTCAAGTTATTGAATTGTTCAAGCTGACCATTTTGACTTAAAGTTGGTTGAAATCAAAGACTGTAAGTAGTTTCGATACGTTGAAAGTTTCTTGTTGGAATAAAGTTGTTAGGTGGTTTCAATACTTTTACCCATTCTTCGGGTTATAACGGAAAATACGAATTCTACTTTAATTCTCCTTCTCCTCCCCCATAAAATACCTCACTGCGAATATGAATAATTCAGGTTATCTCTTCTTTCTGTTCTTTGTAATTATTTATTTGCGATAGAGAAATTACGAATTAATCTCCACGCCGCCGTTCTAAAATGTTTATGAAGGAGTAAAAAATTAAGTTGCTCGCATCAAATCGGTGTCATAGTTAGAGGTGGTGAGGTGATTTTCAAAATGAGGTTCCTAACTACACCGTATAAACATAAAACGGCATACATATCTACCTGTAGGCAGGTGTATGTGCCCACAGATCACCCCCCAGGGGGTGATCTGTGATGTAGCCTAAACCATCTAAACTCAAATTGTAAGTAATTTTTATGCTGAGGTTTTTACCTACATTCGAGCGGCTAGATTTAGCGACTACGCTCTTAACTGTCCACCGTTTGGTAAAATACAAAAAAGTTTGACAACACATTTCTGTAACACCCTGTATAACGAAAACGTTGTACCTATAGGAACCAGGCTCCGCACCGGACAGTTGAACGCTTTGTTTGCGCACACTTTATGTGCCTTTATACCACCGCAACAACTTTTTGCACCCGTTTTTTGTCCCTCAACAAATTCCCCACAATTACAGAATAACTAACACTGGAACCGCCTACTGAAAATTTAAAAGTCTTACACGTAGTATTTTTTTGAGCTTAGGTAATATTCCTAGATGGAAACTGCTTATCCTTGGCAATTTATAGGTATACATGAGAATTTGTATTTCATCAAACGCGCACATTTCTACAAGAATAGAAATTATTTTACATTTTACCTACAAACAATGTTATGTACTTCAAGCAGAGGTTAGAAAGAATGCGCTACAAAATGTAGCGCAATATGACAATGTAAAATGATTGAATAGCATCAGACTGAAAACCAGCGTCACAGGTCCTCCTGTGACACTATGCTGAGTCTGAGCCCTTTTGCTGTCGCAGCATGTGCACATAGCAGTATATATATAGTGAAACCACTCGCAGTTCGAGTGGGTAACTTTTTTTTTATTTCTTTTAATTTAAAAATGTTGAATGATTTTAATATTGTCTGTATTTGTTTTAAACTGTGCTCTGTGTTGCCTTGTATTTCTTTTATAATTTGTGTGTGTATGCTGATACAGCAAATAAACAAGCATTCTATTCTATTCTTATTCATCTCCATTCTACAACCTCCTTGTCCACAAGCCACGAAAATGTTTAACGACTGAAAGTTGCGCTTTTCCCAGTCTGAATATGCAAAGTTTTGCCGCCGCGCGCGGCAGGTGAATGAAAAAGTGACGATGTCTAAGATATTGTGTGTTGGGGCCTTATGTGTCTTTTTTGTTGGCAAAAATTTGCTGGTTTGTCCTTTCGTTGCGGTGGAAAAGTTTATTTTGAAATTTAGCTGGAAATATTATAATTGTCCGGTGTTTAGTAATTTTAGTAGTTAAACATGTTCCTCCACGGAAATATGACCAAATTTTTAACAGTAATGTTTTTCATGGTTTTTTGAGTGTCGCGAAGTTGCCGGTCGTTAAAACGCGCCAACAAATTATTTATTTTCTTTTTTTTACAATGAATCCAACCTTTACAATAGAAACACACATTTTTCAAAATCTCACGTGAGATTGGGGGATGGAGGATGGGGTTGAGTAAAATCTCATGATATATAACCAGGGGGATGGGGGGGAGGGGGAGGTCAAAAATCTCCGATAACCCCTCACCTAACTAATGGACGCCCCCTAAAGTATTGAGATTGAGATTGAAACTCCTTCAATGGATTTAAACAAGCAACAAACATTTGTACAGGCACATACATTGCTTGTGGCCCCACACTAAGATGCCCTGTTTCGTGGCAACTAGAAATAGCGACATCGCACACATTCACATATACTGAACCCAAAACCTGCGGTTTGTTAATGTTCATTCAGAGTTGGAGTTCGAGCACGGGACCCCTCGCTTTAGGGGCCAAGCTTCGCATCACAACTTCATAGATAGTGATAGAAAACATCGTGAGGAAACCTTCACTTGTTCGTAGCAGAGGCGATGGGTAACAATACTGGCTTGTTGCCTGTCAAGTCAAATAGATACTTTTTATGAACTGTCAAAACGGAACTTTTGTTCCTGAGTTCTATGAAATAACAACAGAATGACGTCATGTAAAAGTGCCATCAAATGCTGTCTTTTTTGCACAAAATCGACTTTATAAAATGTATCGCTGGAAATATACAAATTCTGAGAATGTCAAGCCATTTTGTACATAATGCTTCAACTTAAGACTTGTTCGTAGATTTATTGGATTACCTTGGCCACAAGCCTATTGTCCCTCTGCCACCCCCATATGGGGTAAAGCGTAATTCAATATTAAGTTATGTGATTGTAGGTGTAGGTATACTGAACTGTGATTTGCTGAAGAAATCATGAAAATTGTTACACATACATAGAACTCGTCTAAGCTGAAATGACGCGCCCCACTCCTTGGTTTTGTATGACAAGTAAATACAAAACCAAGGAGTAGGGCGCGTCATTTCAGCTTAGACGAGCTCTAACAAGGTACCTACCTATAAGTCGACGGTACAGTGATGAAGGAAGCACGAAGCGCTAGGTTATGTATGCAGGCGTTGTGTTAAAATGTTAAAGCAGCCGCTGCCGCCCCCACAATGCCCTACATCTTCAGTATTTATGGAAGGTGAGGTATTCATGAATACTCGAAACACCGTGTTTTACGCCGGTTAGCCCTGGAACAGAACTGGGGTGTTGAATTTCAAATGGAGAGAAACGGGGAGACTGTTTACATTGCATCCTTTTGTAAATAATAATTATCTCGGCGAGTCTTTAAGGAGGTTGCAAAGAGACTCGTCGAAGCGTGTCGTCGGGTGATTCTATAGAGCTGGCACCTACCTCGCTCAGCGAATTAGCCTAGCGATACAGCGAGGTAATGGTGCCAGCATGTTGGGCACCCTGCCACTCGACGACGACGGTGACCTTAAGGTTATTTTTTATTTTATTTTATTGTTACTTGTAAGTTAAGTTAAGATGTATATTGTATATAAATAAAATCTAAATAAAATAAATATATGCAGGTACGTATCACAGAGTGCCGACAGAACATAGGAAATGAGATTCATTCTAACGGACATGTAAACCATCTTGTGGTGTCTCCATAGGCTAGTGGACATATTTCCATGATTCTCGCTCAGCGAATTAGCCTAGCGATACAGCGAGGTAATGGTGCCAGCATGTTGGGCACCCTGCCACTCGACGACGACAGTGACCTTATGGTTATTTTTTTTTTAATTTTATTGTTTTAGTAGTAAGTTAAGATGTATATTGTATATAAATAAAATCTAAATAAAATAAATATATGCAGGTTCGTATCACAGAGTGCCGACAGAACATAGGAAATGAGATTCATTCTAACGGACATGTAAACCATCTTGTGGTGTCTCCATAGGCTAGTGGACATATTTCCATGATTCTCGCTCAGCGAATTAGCCTAGCGATACAGCGAGGTAATGGTGCCAGCATGTTGGGCACCCTGCCACTCGACGACGACAGTGACCTTATGGTTATTTTTTATTTAATTTAATTGTTTTAGTAGTAAGTTAAGATGTATATTGTATATAAATAAAATCTAAATAAAATAAATATATGCAGGTTCGTATCACAGAGTGCCGACAGAACATAGGAAATGAGATTCATTCTAACGGACATGTAAACCATCTTGTGGTGTCTCCATAGGCTATTGGACATATTTCCATGATTACGGTAGTCTTCAGCCACGCAAAATGAAGTACTGAATAACAAACCGCTGAAAATTGTACACAGCCGTACGAGAAATGCGTGACTGAAGTCAATAAATAAAATTAAATATACATAAACATGCTCCACGTATCCGACTACCCCTAAACGTGTTTATAGCTCACGATTCTCACGATCTTACCAAGAAAGGCAGGCATCAATCTTTTTACATCACAAAGAGAGGATTCAGCATTCGCGAGGCGGCGAGGCTATGCATTTTTCAAGCCCTGAAATGCACCTCAGGCATTGAGTTTCGTCTCCATTATAATGGCAAATATCGCGATTGACGAGCGCGTTTTATATAGGAAATCTCAATATCGCAATATTCGAGCAGAATGCATGATCGAGAGGTGCGATGAATACATTGTGCTGGGGTTTGAAGTTGGTTATACAGTATGTTGTTAGTTGCCTATTACTATCGCTAGGAGGGTATAGGCCCTGCTAGTTTCTTGGGACCTGAACCCTGGGTTTTGGATCTGTTGGTCGATTTTAAAGCAGAACCTTGGCCATCACGCCACAGAGAAGTCATATCATAACATCCCAGTACATGCTGGTTGGGAGCACGATTCACAACTAACTTTGACACTGAAAGCTTTAATGAAAACAGATGGACAACCGGAGCTTACAAACAAACAAATTAAAGCTGTGTTTTTAAGAGCTTTGCACACTGATCCGTTTCTAAAGAATTACTTGCGTTGAAATATCTCCATTTCCTGTATGGTAAGTATATGATGATCATCATAATTAAGATGATTATTTTATATTAGCCTGAAGCTTGTTTCTATTGTGTGCGTATAATTGGCTGGTTTCCGAATATAAATGAAATAATATTACCAAAGTATGGGAAAATCAGTAACATTGTTATGATTCTATCTGCCATATCATTGTTAACAACAATAAGTCAACAACGTAGCAAGCGGTCGCCGACTTTGCGACATGCAACGCAGGCAGCGATTTTGATTGTTGTCTGACATTAATATTTTTCGGTTACAGATTCAGGATGGAGCAAGCAGTATTCATGGACGGCAAACAAAATCCGGCCTGCGTTGCGGGTCGCTATGTAGACGCCTGGCAATGCCTGCGATTTGGGAGGCGACAAAAACTATACTAACTAAACTAATTAAAATGGTGTGTTTGAAAATGGAATCTGTGGCCTCCGCGCAAGAGCTGTCGGATTTGAATGTTGTCAGTTTAGTGCCTTTAGTTCCTCTAGTTTAGTGGTTTTGACACCTCCCAAATAGCCCCCAATATATACCTACCCTTAGAGTGACAACGCAACAGCTACAACTCAGTTTTGACTGCGGACAAAATTAAATCAATTAAAGCGAAGCCAGGCCGCCGCCAATAAAAGTGTTTACCACCGGCGCACCGTACCGAGGCCCACCCGCCGCCGCCGCCGCGCCGCCGCCGCCCTGAATGGTCTCCATTTATACGAATTAAGGGTTTTTAGGGTCCCATAGAGAAACAAGGAACCCTTATAGTTTCGTCAAGTCTGTCTGTCCATCTGTTTGTCTGTCCGTCTGTCCGTCTGTCCGTCTGTCCGTCTGTCCGTCTGTCCGTCTGTCCGTCTGTCCGTCTGTCCGTCTGTCCGTCTGTCCGTCTGTCCTTCTGTCCGTCTGTCCGTCTGTCCGTCTGTCCGTCTGTCCGTCTGTCCGTCTGTCCGTCTGTCCGTCTGTCCGTCTGTCCGTCTGTCCGTCTGTCCGTCTGTCCGTCTGTCCGTCTGTCCGTCTGTCCGTCTGTCCGTCTGTCCGTCTGTCCGTCTGTCCGTCTGTCCGTCTGTCCGTCTGTCCGTCTGTCCGTCTGTCCGTCTGTCCGTCTGTCCGTCTGTCCGTCTGTCCGTCTGTCCGTCTGTCCGTCTGTCCGTCTGTCCGTCTGTCCGTCTGTCCGTCTGTCCGTCTGTCCGTCTGTCCGTCTGTCCGTCTGTCCGTCTGTCCGTCTGTCCGTCTGTCCGTCTGTCCGTCTGTCAGTCTGTCCGTCTGTGCGTCCGTAATATCACAGCAACTTTGTTCCGAAACTACATATTAAGACTACTCAGTTGAAATTTGGTAGTATTCTGTGAACCGCTTTACGATTTATATACAAAATAATAAAAAATTAAGAGGGGCTCCCCATATATGGATCTGAAACAATTATTTTTTTCATCAAACCTATATGTGTGGGGCGTTTGTAGATAAGTCTTTAAAAATGACGTTGAGGTTCCTGAAGCCATTTTTCCTCAAAGTAAATCGTTAAAGAGACAGAAGGGTCTGCAAAGTAGAAAAAATTGTGTCCCCCGCCCTCTCTTTTTTTTCGCCATTTATTTATTTGTTTAAAAATACATATAAAAAATTAGCCCCATTACAGGTTGACCTATTTCGGGGCTAAATCAGTTAAATAATAAGAATTACAACAAAATCATCATACAATAAAAATAAATACGTTTAAAATGTTTCAGTTAATTAAAAGATAAAAATATATAAACAAAACATTCATTAGGTGCCAACACAAAAATAATTACCTATTAAAATGAATTTCATAATGATAGTGATATTTAGGCTAGGTGTGTCAGGTGTATATGATGCTACTACGGAACCCTTCATGGGCGAGTCCGGCTCGCCACTTGGCCGCTTTTTTCTTTCTAGCGGTTCGGTCGCTGGGTTGGTTCGTACCGATTTAAAATAAAGTTAGGTAGGTAATAGAAATACAGTGAATTTCAAATATGTCTGCAAAACAAAAGATAGGCGGCAATTTGTATGTATCCTTACATTACAACAGAATATGCGAATGGTATCAGTAACAATGCAAGCACATTTGAATAGTGCAATACCAATAGGCGCAATAGCCACTATCAGAACAATTACAATTCATTTTGACATTCCAAAAACCAGGGCTCGGTATGGTTGGCAACAAATTACAATGCAATGCGATACAATCTCTTTTTGCTAATCACGCGCGGGAGCGTCGCTGCTGACGGTGTTGCCAAAGTCTACCACTGTCCACACCCACCTAGGCCACATAAAAAATATACATGATGAATTGATGACATTTAATTCGCTTATTTTGGGGCTTTGGGGATAGACAGTCTGTTCATTATGGACAACTTTCCCCGAGAAACATAATTATGACCATAATTTATATTTCCTAGGGAAAGTTGATGGTAGATAATATAATTCCTTAGGTACCTACCTAATTATTGTCACCATGTACTTTTTTTTTACCCCCAGGAGCATGATTCTCTCTCTTTATCTGTTTTTTTTCCTGTCATCCCTACGTTTGCTGGAAGAAATCTCTTTTTAGAGATAAGCTCGCCTTTGTACATATCTTTCTGTAAATTTTACGTGTTTTTTGTGCAATAAAGTATAAATGAAATGAAATGATTCTCGCACATTCGATATACGATATCTACACCGAGTGATTTTGTAGGGGAATCTGTCAATATAGGTCTCGAGATATCGACCTTTAAAGACCTTTAGCATTTACAATTTACATGTTTGTGATGTCACTGTTTTTGATTCCCACGACACAGGGTAGCTTAGTGTGGGGCCAGATGCAATTTATGTGCCTGAGTGAAAATGTCATGTTAAATGTCACCTGCATAATAAAAATTTTGCCGGTGCTACAGATATTCCTGAATCTAACCTAAAGTAGAAATCCAAAAACGGCAACACTGGTTTCTGTGCTGAAAATTATGGGCGGTGCATGCAAATGCATTTACTATCCATACGTAAATCGACAACAACGCTAATTGCGATCAAAGATATTTGTATTGTATTGCGATTGCATTTCGAGGTTTAGTTGGGTTTTTTTTTTATAATAAGGGGGCTATTTTAATCTGGTTATGGATTCAATGGGACTAAACTTACTCCGTTTCCATTTTACCATCCGGCAATTCCTTGGAAACTGTGAGATAAAAAGGTGTACGGGTACATCTGTGCACCAAATCCTAAATGTTATCTTTGTTGTTAACCGAGCGAAAGACAGAGACTGCTTAGCTTGCGAAAGTTCTTTATTCACAGCCAAAGTACACTTATTACTGTAAATATGTATTAATTTACTCAAGGCTATACAGGGTGTTGATTTGTAAAGTTACGCCCGACTCAGGGTTGATAATTTACGTATCGCTGATGACAAAATAAAAGTTTGAATTTTCCCTCGCATAATTTTCATTCATAAATTACCATCTGAAAATTTTCCTGAAATTACCTAAAAGTGTGGATACCCCCGCCAGCCACCGCGCACAAGTGCTAACAGACTCTCCCTCGTGCCCTGAGCCCCACCCCATCCCGTGCGACTCTTTTCAGACCACATTTACATGTTTATTTTTATTTTTTAAATAAATAATTAATTTAAAGAAAAAATACTGAACAAAAAATATATTTTTTTAATATTTTTTTAGCTTCAGTATCATGTAAATAACAACCTCTGAGCTCGGCGTAACTTTACAAATCAACACCCTGTATTTCAAGAAACCCCATCTTTATATTAATTTACGTATTTGATGCATTTCCTAATTCATAATTTCTCTATTGGACTCACTCATTGACTCAGCAGCAGATTCGGTTGAGCCTATGTGGGATGGAGAAAACATGCATACACAGTTCGCATCGCATCCCATAAAAGGCAATCAAATGTCCTGTCCACCTGTCTTCGTAACTTTGAGTTGAGGCGGCTCTGCACCCGGGTCTGATAAACAGACAACATAACAAAAGTTGTAATCTGCTGTCGCAAACACTCAATCGTCGTCGCGACTCCATTCCGTCCGAACAACCTTCGGGATTAAATGGCAAAGAAAACAATGACTCTTCTCCATTGATTTCATTTGTTTTCGTTAGAAATGCCCGAAGGGAAAACAGCATCTGTCACGTCTTACAATTGATGTTTTTGCGCTTTTTTTGTCAGCCTCAATTTAAAGTCGATCCTTCGAATTCATTTGCCGAAAACATTCCCTTTCGTGAGATCGAAATGGGAGTGGACATTGAAATGTTTCCGTTGAATAGATAGGTATTTTAGAAAGGGGATTTAATCGGCGATGGATGCTGGGAATAAAATAAGTATGTAATGAAAATGAAATGAAAAAATATTTATTTGCAAAAACAGTTTACAGCACAGATTAACAATGATTCCCACACAAGGCATGCCTGTATCGTGGGCAACTCAATTTGATTGTAAGTACCTTGATTTGCGTCATTTACACATTACACTAGCAAATATAAGAAAAATAAAAAAACTATGAAAATAAGATAACATAATATAATATAAAAAACATTATATATATGATAAATAAATAAAATTCACACAAGAATACTACATATAAAGTTGTCACATCACATCTCACTCATCCCATCTGTTGATTTTAGTAAAAAAACACTGATCCAAGTTACCTACCTTAGCCAAAGTCTAACTGCTAAGTAAATGCAGCTATACCAGTGTTTCCATTACAAGTATGTTACTTTCTACCTAAACGTACACAATCAGAAAGAGTTTCTCGCACATTCCAGCACCCCAACAGTCCTTGAAGCATGCATAATACTAAAACCGAAGTTGGTAGAAAGCCAAGTTTGATGCGACGTGATTTATCAATCAGATCCTCACTTAAAGTACAAGGAGTGAAAGGGGCGATTCTTATAGCAGAGTAGGTACCTACCTAACAAAAATAGCGATGGATGGTTAGAGTTTTGTAAATATGTACCTAACTTATGCCTCTAAAAAAACGCCCTATAGATCGCTTGTCATTTTACTCTCACAGACCAAAATTGCATATCCTGCAAAATCACTTACCAAATAATATTTAAAGTAAAGCCAGTGATGATTTTAATAGAATACTGTACTCGTATCCGTTTCGATTCTCGGCTGGGGATAATAAAATAAAACAAAATAAAGAAATTTCAAGTCTTGGATGTTAATATGTTTGTCGCTATTTCTGGTTCCCACGACACAGGCTATCCTAGTGTGGAGCCAGAAGCAATGTTTGCCTGTATGTAAATGGTATTACAAGTAATTAATGTCACATCTTTGCATAAACATTTTAAGCGGTATGTGTCAGGTCAGGGATAGGGCAGAGAGTTACTGAGAGTACAATCGAGGACCAAATTCTCACCTCCAAGGGTCGAGGAGAGGAAGCAACTGTTCGTGTAATCCCTTAAAGTTCGCAAAGTGAGAAAATAAGGTTTAAGTTTTAAAAGCACCCCATCTGGCGGTGGCGGCACAAGTCAATGGAAATATTGGGCAAGGTTGTTATGTTCTAAAGCTCGTCCATGTGTTGTAACTAGCAACTCGATTCGTGGTGGACGCAACACACAACACATTGGAATACTTGCTGTATCAGTGCGGCCTGATAGACCACTTACAGCTCAGACCACAACATGGCTGTTAAGGCAGTCGCGGAATAGTCCCAAGTATTATCTTTCATTTATTTTCAAAGTGACTCGGTAAAATCTACCAGTGTGCCACTCCATAAAGAGAAAGACAATGCTTTGTGCACTTATTTTTATTTATCTACAAACCCACTGATCATCGCTGTCTGCCCAGACTTGTACCACCAGCGTCGTCGCGACGTAGAAGCAGCAATCGGAACTAGCTCTAAATAACTAACGAGGGAAAAGGCGCACGCGGCGTCTTGGCCCCGGCCCTAAGGAAAGGTTCACACCGGTTCGGCCACGTACTACTTGAAGGTACTCATACATAATAAAGCCGGCTACTCACACGCCTGCTACAGGGGCAGAGATATATATCCAATTGACTGCGCCTGCGGGGGAATGCGGCTCGCCAAACGTGTGTTGTATTCAACAAACGTTCGCAAACGCAACATATGTGCGATGATGGGCCGCCAGACAGTTTCGCAGCGGCTGACCAATCACAGCTCTCGTACCTCGTTCCCCGCCGCCCGTAAATTGGTGAGTTGTGTTTCAAAGGAAAATTTATCTATGCGCTCTCTCCACTGGATAAGTGCTCCCTGTTTTCACCCTAGGTTGCCCCTGCAGCAGGCATGTCGGTAGCCGGCTTAAGCTAGCCGTAACTGAATGGCACGAACCGTAACCAAAAGTCAGAGGTCGTACAGGTAACAGTTGTAATCGAATACTATCGTCCGTTTTCTGAGACGATGGTCAAAGGTCACGATTAGCTAACAGCACGTGCCGCTATTTTGAACTAACCATCGATTAGTAAATCGTAAGCTTTGATCAGCGTCTTGGAATCCTTGTACAATACCAGTTGCACTGCAGCCCTGCGGGTAAAAAGTTTAAATATGGTACAAAACAGACCTACTGAACTGAACCAAGTTGTTTGTTAGAACTTTAAGCATCCGCCAAGATTGGAACTCCTTCTGCATGGTTCACATGGAAATCACAACTGCTCTACCAATCATCTGATTCTGAAGGCATAAAACTAACTTACCAAAATAACTTAACTAACAGCTGAAAATCCAACAATAAAATTGTCGGATTGGTACGAAATGTTTAAGTTTTATTAGGTAGATTGTATTACTACTTTGTGTGGCCTCTGGAATCCTCTGAGCTAATTAAAAATAATTTTGAGAACCCGCCAATTAAAACCTTCTAGGAACGGTTCCCAAGGGAATTAAATGCCCTACTAACATTATCAAGCGCGAGTCCGACTCGCACTTGGCCGTTATTGAAGTTTACTGTGATTTATCACGATTGGGGGCAGGGGGCATAAGCGGGTCTAGGAGGGTGGGGGCTAAGGGGGTACATGCCCCCTCTTCATGAGCCACTACTGGACACAGCCTATTCTTTCTGTGAATTTACTATGATGCCGTCAATCGAAGCATTCGGTCCCATGTGTTTAAGGAAGGTGTATTATTGAGTAGTTACTGGATACTATTTTTAGTGATGTTATTTCAGTTAATTTACTGTAGGTTCTCCATATACTCGAACCGATCGATAGAGGATTTCAAATAGAGATTATCGTTTGACAAGGTAAGTGTAGGGTTGTTCATTCTGAGTATTACCAATCGCTGTCTATTGTGATATAATAATTGCCCACTTAAAGATTTATTTAAAGTCTATTTAAAGGCTAACTTTACTTTATCGATCATTCGCGCAAAGGTTTTAGTACAATTGTATGGAGTTATGAATGATATACTGCTGTAAGCTTTCATGAAATTTTCTTTTATTAAGTCTCAGGTTACCTACCCAAAATGTTGTATTTTTAGACCACATCAAATAGTAGTTATTTAAATATGGTTTAGCAGTGAAGTGACGCCCATAGAATCAACCTCAGTAGAGCATCTACTGAGGTTGATTCTGTGGGCCTCATACAGCTAATATGTATGAGCTTTGATTAGAGATGTCTACGCCGCCGCCGCGCGCCGTAGCATCTCAGTCAAGTGTGAGTAACGCGTAGCATCTTAATAACAAAGCGATCAAATTATTAGGTACTATGTATAACGGACTTTCAATCATTGTCAAACTCATATCATGCGTCCACGTTCCGCTATTTTAAATTTACCTACTAGAAACTGAGGAGGATTCACAAGTAATAAATAACGCTTCGAAAAAGTATTCAAATCGAACTTTTACTGACCCTTATATGTTCACTGATGATGGTGATGGGTGAGATATAAATATAAATGGTAATTAATTTCATTGCTATTCTTTTGATCTTTCGATTCGAAAAATATACGTGATACCTTCACCGGGGCCGGCCGCGGTAAATCTAATGTGATGTGACCTAAGCAAACAGCTTAAACTCTCTCGCTCCGACGCGTCGCGACGTTTAGTGTTCTCCATTGTAAGTTTGTTCGGCCCCAGCCCCGTCAGGAGACCGTAGAAACTGTTGTCAAATTCAATGAACTCATAGTAACATACGTCTACTATGAAACTAACGAGCAATGTCACTTGGTCGGGTTACATACGGTCAAATATTATACGGTCTCCCTTATGAGAGTTTACCGATGATATTTGAAGGGTACAGGGAAAGAAGGATTAGGTCAGTATTTTTCCAAAACAGGGTTGACAATGCCATCTAGTAGTAAATTAAGAAAGCCATTGAACGGTTAGATCAAAAAATGTTAAAAGAAATCACAGTCAACGTGAGGCTCAAAAATTTTACTATGGCTAGGCTGTAGGAAAAAAGATCACAGTCACCTCTTGTCTTGTTTAATTAGAGAAAGATCAAGATCAGTAAAATGTTTTTGTCAATTATCTCAAAACTAATTCTTCTTGACTACGATCCTTCTTTCCCTGTACCCTTCATTTTTATATACTGGTACACTGATAGATAAATGTGTAGTTCATTACTTGTATTGTAATGTAACTACTTGTACTTACCTACAAAAATGTAGCGAGACTTCGAAAACTATACTTTATCTCAGCAAAGAGAGCGGTGTCTGTCGACAACATTCCAATTTAACCCCATAATTTAGCAAGTATCTCCCTAAGTACCGACAGATCGTTCTGGCTCGCTCTTATCGCGCTAAATGTCCTGGCTGCATGATATTTCACATTCCTTCTGCTCAGTTGCGTAGTGAGTTAGTTGCAGTGGAAATACTGTAAAACGGACAGGATTCTGAATCGAATGCTGAAAATGGTTGGAAAATGTCCAACTAATGTCTAATTAGAATAGAATAGAATAGAAAAGTGTTTATTTTTTGTCATTTCACATACAAGTTTTGTCCGCCAGGCGGGTAATAGTATTTATAAGTACATATGTCTTAAAGATCTCGTACATTAATATATGTTTGCTTATCTAAAAAATAATATAGCATGACCTATATAATTAGATTGGCATCGAAAGTAAGTACGGCAAGGAACATTAAAAAAAAACAAGTCGGTAATGGAAATCGGAAAACCTGGACTTGGATATTTATTATAGTATGCTATTTATTTAGCGTTTGGTCGCTGTCGTCAACGTCACATATCATAAAGGTGGCAGCTTGAGCAGCCATTTGATAGCCTCTTCGTCAGCGGAGTGGACTTTTTGCAGTCCTCCCTCGATCGACCATAGAGGACAATCATCCGTCAGGTGGGCCATGCTCTGAATGAGCTCTGAATGGCTCCGCAAGAGCAGAAAGGGTTGTCTCTATACCCCCACATAAACATTAGTTCGGTGCAGCGGCCCTGGCCAGTCCGGAGTCGGTTCAGCTTGGTCCAGCAGTTGCGTGGAAGGTTGAAGCCGTGTGGCCGTTCGTTTGAGTTTTTGACCAGGTGCGCGTTTGGAGCGGTGTTGGAGATCCATCTCTCCGCCCATTTCTCGGCTGCTTACATGGTTCGGAAATTTGCATGCTGACAGGTGAAGGGCAGAGCACGCGCTTTAGATAATATCTCTGTCCCTCACCTTCTCTGACAAAACCTTTCTCCGCACTCGACATGCTTCGTGTGATTTCCGTCACCGTCTACGCATGGCGCCAAATTGTCTACTATTTGTTCGTCGAGTTTGCCGCGCATCTAGATATCTACCAGCCGTGCGAACCAACATACTAAGCACAGTGACCATAAAATACTCAGAGAAGCTTTCGTGGTCGAATGGAGTGGTGCCAACTTCCAGGAGTTATGGGGTCGCTTAGCTTCAAGTATGCAAATGTATGGCAAGTGGCGTGGAAAAAACACGCGTTGGCAACTAAAACTATTGCAAACCCTACCTAGAACAACCACATACACGTTGTTAGCACTACAACACCGCATACATCTACTTGGTATTTATCTACAACTAATACATACGTGTATTATTTTAAAAAATATGTAGGTAACCCGGCACGGACAGATATTTTCTTACTCACAATGTTAGAAAAAGTCACCAATAGTTGCCGGCCACATACTGCAGTGAAAATATGGCCCGTTCAGGCGCAACTATGATCCAAGGTTTACTGCGATTCAATTCCAATACCGTTATAAGTTATAAGTTTGAAGCGTCTGACTGTCTGGCTGTCTATGCTTGGGTATCTGTCCGTGCCGGGTTACCCATGACGGAAGTCTCAGTAATAGGGTCCCGTTTGGCACCCTTCAGGTACGGAACCCTATAAAAACCAGTGGTACTACTGGTAGGACCACTGGTAGTATCACGGGGGATGAAGGCCCCTTTACTCCAAACGCAGCGCTCAACGCACAACAAAGATTTCGTGGTCGGAAATTTATTAATAAACCGCAGATCTTTGGGTCTGCTGCGAAAGATAGAAGGGAAATTGATAGCAGTGCCCCCGGTCCAATTTGTCAAATATGGAGAGTTTGGGAACAAGTGATAAAGGAATGAACGTTCTTACAGCGATGGAAAACATCGTGAGGAAGCCATCATAACTCCATGGGGCGTGGCCGCAAATGGAGTATCGAATAACCGGGCAAATGTAGACGTAACGACACAGTGCCATCTTACGGACTTGCCAAGACACAGTTCTACATGCGTTTAGTCACATCAATAAAGGCGACAACCTACACTCCAGATCTACTAGACGTTTTTTAGGGTACCGTACCCGAAGGGTGCCAAACGTGACCCTATTACTGAGACTTCGCTGTCCGTCTGTCCGTCCGTCCGTCCGTCCGTCCTGTCTGTCACCGGGTCCGTCTGCACGAACCGTAATAGCTAGAAAGCTGAAATTTTCACAGAATGTGTATATCTGTTGCCGCACCAACCACAAATACTGAAATACGAGAGATATTGCAAATTAAAGGGGGCCCCGATACAAGAGAATAGAATAGAATAGAATAGAATAGAATAGAATAGAATAGAATAGAATAGAATAGAATAGAATAGAATAGAATAGAATAGAATAGAATAGAATAGAATAGAATAGAATAGAATAGAATAGAATAGAATAGAATAGAATAGAATAGAATAGAATAGAATAGAATAGAATAGAATAGAATAGAATAGAATAGAATAGAATAGAATAGAATAGAATAGAATAGAATAGAATAGAATAGAATAGAATAGAATAGAATAGAATAGAATAGAATAGAATAGAATAGAATAGAATAGAATAGAATAGAATAGAATAGAATAGAATAGAATAGAATAGAATAGAATAGAATAGAATAGAATAGAATAGAATAGAATAGAATAGAATAGAATAGAATAGAATAGAATAGAATAGAATAGAATAGAATAGAATAGAATAGAATAGAATAGAATAGAATAGAATAGAATAGAATAGAATAGAATAGAATAGAATAGAATAGAATAGAATAGAATAGAATAGAATAGAATAGAATAGAATAGAATAGAATAGAATAGAATAGAATAGAATAGAATAGAATAGAATAGAATAGAATAGAATAGAATAGAATAGAATAGAATAGAATAGAATAGAATAGAATAGAATAGAATAGAATAGAATAGAATCGAATCGAATAGAATAGAATAGAATAGAATAGAATAGAATAGAATAGAATAGAATAGAATAGAATAGAATAGAATAGAATAGAATAGAATAGAATAGAATAGAATAGAATAGAATAGAATAGAATAGAATAGAATAGAATAGAATAGAATAGAATAGAATAGAATAGAATAGAATAGAATAGAATAGAATAGAATAGAATAGAATAGAATAGAATAGAATAGAATAGAATAGAATAGAATAGAATAGAATAGAATAGAATAGAATAGAATAGAATAGAATAGAATAGAATAGAATAGAATAGAATAGAATAGAATAGAATAGAATAGAATAGAAATATATTTATTTGACAAATAAACACAGGGATAATAACAAAAAAAAGACGTGTTTAGATACACTTCCGCATTTCAAAATGGAGATCTTGACTGAAACTGTTTATTTATTGTCATAGCCACCATGTCGTAGACACATATACTACACATTTAAATATGATAGCATATTTCGCGTCAACCCACATGGTTGTGGTTAGCCGGTGCGGTATGATGTAGACTCTCAATCTGGAGGTCGTCGGTTCAAATCTCGTGGAGGCATAAACTTTTTAAATTTTCTTTTTGTTTATTTTTTTATTGTTTTGAGTGCTTTTGATTTGTTGTACGATAGTACGGTACCCTTCGTGTGCGATACCGACCCGCACTTAACCGATTATTTTTTTTACTTTTCTTCTTCGTAATTCCGGTCCTATATGGAATTAAGTTTAGTATACTTTATTGCACAGAAAATACATATTACAGACACTTATTATTGGAAAAAACATGTACAAAGGCGAGCTTATCTCTTAAAAAGAGATCCCTTCCAGCAAACCTAGGATGGAGAGGATAATTTATTAAAAGGTAGACCTACATATGTGCACAACGATAAATATTATATTAAAAGACTACTTACTAATAAGTACATAAATACATATAACAACAATACGAATCAAATAATACATAAATAAATAGAAACCTAAGCATATTATTGTAGAGAAAGATAGTGTTCTTTCGAGCGTTTTTTTTTTAATGTTGAGTGAAGGACTGTTCTTGATAGCACTGGGAAGCTTGTTCCAGAGCCTGATAGCGTGAAGTCGGTGAGCGTGAGGCCATGTTCATCTGTGTTGTGTTGCGGAGTTATAAGCATCGACCGGAGTGTGAGATCTCCTGTATATCATTGCATTGTGTTGTCTGTGTCAAGGAGTCATACCTCTCACATTTCTACAACTGTATTCATGGATTCCTCTGCAGACAGGCTCGAGACGAGATAGGGTGGAGTATTTGAGCAGAGAGATCAGAACCCTCCTCCCCCTCTCCCCGTGGTCGCGAGCTCTGTCGGCAAATATTGACAACTCGCTGTTTTAATGCTGACGTCAAACAGAGCGGGGGGAGTTGCGTTAGCGTCGAAGGGTTTAGGTTTTTCAAAACGATGAAAAATACCATGAATCTGTCGGCGGCCGAACGTAGAATTGGGCACATCATGATGTGCCCAAACGTAAAATATCATGAAACGATGAAATCTCTTAATAGCTTAGGTGAAGACTAAAGGGGGCGAGCGCAGCGAAGCCCCGTGAATAGTCTTTGTGTTCGTTTGACATGTATAAAACAAAAAACATCACGTGAATAAAAATTCCTTTAAAAAGACTATGTTTTCGTTAAAACCCGCCATATCATGATGTGCCCAGTAATGGCTTGGGCATGGGCATATAATGAAATGGCGAGGCACATCATGATGTGCCCAATTCTACGATCGGCCACCGACATACCTATCTAATATTACTGGCTAAACTAAGATTCGAATCCCGGTGCTGAGTTATGTAATTTATCATAAGTATAGTCGAGTTCACTAATATATGAGCAAATCCAAGGCTTCAAATATAAATGCACATGCCATGCTAAGAGGAGCAGGTTCGAATCCCGGGGCTGACCATGTACCAATGTGATAAGTTATTTATCTTAAGTACGTTATAGGGACACTCTAACGGTGACGGAAAAAATCGCGAGGAAACCTTCATTTTTCCATAGCTGCGGCGATGGGCTAGCCCCCTGTCACGCAAAATGCAGTATTGCATCACTGGCTGAAAGTGGGCACAGTGGTGCCTCTGCCACCCCGTATGGGAAAAGGCGTGATGCTATGTTATGTTTATTTGTTTATTTGGGGACTGAGCCCACAGCAAAATATAAAGAAATGTACAGCACAATAAATACCTAACCTAAACTATTAGTATAATATTATAATCTGTGCCTAAACCTAGGCGAATTAGGGGCTCTGATAACATTTAAAAAAAAAATGTTGTTATGTTACCTATCTAGAATTTTAGATTTTAATAGAATAGTGCGGTGATTAATAAGCCCCCTGAAATGCAAAATTGAGTTTTACTGTCTAAATGTGGGAGAAATTCCCATGAGTGATGGCAAAACTACTTGGGTCCAAGTTTATTTATTTATTTATTTACCATAGTCCAAGTTTAGCTAGTCATTCAACATATTTTGCATGACAGGGGGTAGCAAAATGCACGCAACGGGTAGCGTCCATCGCCAGACTAATCATTAAAACAAAATTAAATAAATAAATGCAGGGACATAGTCAAAAGTAGCTACCCTAACAGAAGTGCACCCGAACAAATCGATCTATCACGGCGCAAATAAGGGCCTCTTTTGTTTGAGCTGCGATCGTCCGTGTAGTGTAGGCTTTTTAGGGTTCCGTACCAGAAGGATGCCAAACGGTAACCTATTATTATCGTTCGCGCGAAACGCTAAGAATATGACTGTATGCGATTTGACATTTGGTCACGCTACGTCACCAAATGTCAAATCGCATACATTTTGAGTTTTCGTTTCGTTTCGTTTTCGTAGCGTTATTAACTTTGTCTAGGCCTACTGTTTGATCATCCCTGCCCTGAATTACCAAATCACTATGATTCAATATCACAGCAAATCACTATATTTGTAGAGACTGGATACCGAATATTTGTTTTACTTATACTTTTTTAATCTCTAAGTTTTCTTGTACGTTAGCGGAACCCTTCGTTTGTGAGTTTGGCCCGAACCCATTCTTAGGGTTCCAAACCCGAAGGGCCTCCTAAGCTTACTAAGCCTCCGCTGTCCGTCTGTCTGTCCGTCTGTCACCAGGCTGTATCTCATGAACCGTGATAGCTAGACAGTTAAAATTTTCACAGATTTTTCTGTTGCCGCTATAACAAAAAATACTAAAAAAACAGATTATAACTAATATTAAAGGGAGCTCCCATACAACAGACATGATTTTTTGATGTTTTTATAGATAATGGTACGGAATCCTTCGTGCGCGAGTCGGACTCGCACTTGGCTGGTTTTTTTTTACTTTTTTCAGCGTTAATTCTTAATGTCTGTGACACAAAAGGCGCAAATACCCTATTTGGAAATTCAATACTTCATGTTCGTCTTGATCTCCATAGGGCACCAGACTTTATTCTTATTAAAAGCTTAATAAAGTTTTGACACAATATGAACACAAAACGGAAATATGAGAAACTAGCTGACAAGTAAAAGGCTTGTCATGCTTATCTTTTAATTGGACCGTATATGTAATATAATTTAATATATGAACTGTAATTAACGGCCATCAAAAAGTGTAAGTCGCCCTTAGTGTTGTCATGTTGTTAATGTGAATAGAAGCGAAAATCATTTTCTGGACGTATGTGCCCATTTTTAGTAGTAGAGTAAGTAAAGTAAATGTAGCCCATAATGTCGTCAACGAGGGGCACAGGCCTTTACCCGGATACAAGTAAATTGAGCCATACTCACCAAGCTGGCTCAGTGCGGGTTGGTAGAGGGGTTAGTAGTCTAATGTTTGTTTCAATAATTTTTCTACTACAGGCAATTATGGTTAATAATTAACATCTTCGAAATGTCCAAAAAATCTTAGCATTTCAGCGTAAAATCAAGAAGTGTACATCTAACTTTTAAACTCGATAGTGCTTGGTATCACAAGAGCCTCGTATTGGAATTTACATTTATTTATGGAAATGTCATAAAATGTTCCCTAGGGGGTGCAGGAAGCGATGGGGTGGAAAATTATGCAAATCCCGCCCTTAGGCCACATAGAATTAGAAGTGATAATAGCGTACAGCAAGTTCCCCTGTCAAGGATTTAATATTTCCGGAGCTTGGTCCCTGGAGAACTTATTGTAAGGTATTAAAGGATTTCAGTGTGAAATGTCAAAGCCTAAATAATCAATGCATTTGTATTCTCAGGATCATATACTCAATTCGAATTCGCCTAGCGATACAGCGAGGTAATGGTGCCAGCATGTTGGGCACCCTGCCACTCGACGGCGGCGGCGGTGACCTTAAGGATATTATTTATTTATTTATTTTTTTTAGTAGTAAGTTAATTGTATATACATATCAATAAATTCTATATAAAATTGACACATTTTGAACTATTCTTCTGTATATTTCCAATCCTATTATGGAAAAAATTAAGGGTATTGCGTTGTCTGTGTAAATGAAGGGTATTGCGTTGTCTGTGTAAATGAAGGGTATTGCGTTGTCTGTGTAAATGAAGGGTATTGCGTTGTCTGTGTAAATGAAGGGTATTGCGTTGTCTGTGTAAATGAGCCTTACCTCCCGCACTGCACTGCTCCAACTGAATTCCATAAAGGATTGGAAATATGATGAATAAAAGTCAATTTGTCCAATGTTATGGAATGGAGTATAGGAAGTTCACATTATTTCTGTTATCAATCTTTTAGCTATTGTAACTTTTTTTACTGTCCAAGCTTTTTGATGAATATTTTTTATTATTATTATTATTAATGATGACTATCTGGGAGTTTGGCTATTAGCCTCTGAACTGAACCACAGGGTCAATGAATTTATTATAATATGTTAGCTTCCGTTTGTTGATTCTTCGATTACTTTTATCTTGTTCAGGGGTTTCTGAGTGTCTCTATATGTATGTCTGGACAAATCCTATGTTTGAAAGATAAATCAGACATGGTGTACTGTGACATAAGCTTCACAACATTTAAACAGTTACTCACGCATACCTTATTCCAAATTCCAAATTCAAATCCAATTATCTATCGCAACATTGGGTTTAACAGGTTCTTAAAATTAGGAGGTCCCGACAATGGACCCTGTAAGGGCAATGCAATTTCTTACAAACTAACTTATATCTAACACAGGTTTCATGTAAACGCACCTAATACGATAACATTATATAGTATTTCTTATATTACTTTTCGATTGTATTTGCTAATACTGTAACTATTCAAAGCTTCTCCGATATACGAAATTGATTATAAGATCTGCAGACACAGCATATCCATTGACACAGAATTATGACGTCATCAGATCTGCCCAGCCCCTAAGCGGACAAGCGTAATTGTTTCTTTGATCGCCGCCCTTCTCTGCCATCCGTACTTAATACATTCGTAAAAAATGTCCTCGGAATTGCAAAGCATCTGTGGTCGATGCGTTTTAAATTAGTTTTCAAATTGTATTTGGATGTCATTTGAATATTGCATTCAAATGTACAGGGTTCAATAGAAAGGTATACAAATAATCGCATTGGTTCAAAAAGAAAAAAGTCGAAACGCCCTAACACATAGTCTTACAGGCAAGGATGCGAGCCTGAGAATTATGATTGTGTGCGTGCACAGGGCCGGCCATGCGCAGCATTAGTACACTACAGTCATAATAATCGTTTATTTTCAGAAAGACATGTACATTAGAATATTGTTTAGCAAGTTAAACAAGGGATGTATCGATACTCCGTAAAATATGACGTGTCACACTTTGTCGGTGTCTTTAGATAGAAACACAAACAAACTAATTTCTAAGGTCTCTTCAAGGTTTAAAGCTTTTTTCTTTTTTTTAATTAGGTTAATACTACACCATAAATAAGCAATTATCATAAATTCTACACTAAATGAGAACACAACCTGTTGTATTTGATTGCGTGCTTCGTATTATCACGGATTATTCTGCTTTTAGCCGTATTCTAGACCTATGGATTAATATAAACCATGTTTTTAGGGTTCCGTACCCGAAGGGTGCCAAACGGGGGTCCCCCTTGGGGGGTCTTATTACTGAGACTTCGCTGTCTGTCCGTCCGTCCGTCCGTCCGTCCGTCTGTCTGCCACCAGGCTGTATCTCATGAACCGTGGTAGCTAGACAGTTGAAATTTTCACAGATGATGTATTTTTGTTGCCGCTATAACAACAAATACTAAAAATCAAAAGAAATTTAATATTAATATCTTCCATACAACAAACGTGATTTTTTTGCTCATTTTTGCTCGATATTGATAATGGTAGCAGGTAGACGCTTAAAATGTTCACAATATATATAGTATATTATTTACTTAAAAAATAAATAATTAAAATTAAATTAATATTTAGGGCCAGCATAATTATTATTTTTTGCGGTTTTTTATAGATAATGGTACGGAACCCTTCGTGCGCGAGTCCGACTCGCACTTGGCCGGTTATTTAATTTTACTATTATATAAATTTGATACCTATTTAAAATTAAGGCTTTTTAAAGCATTGCAAGTTAACAGTGAAAATGCAATTTCAACTGCCGCGTATCACACCGCTACGATTCTCGTAGCAAATTACTACGAAATTCGTAGCTGTGTATTCGTAGCTACAAAAAATTTGAATTGTTACACTTCACAACCAAAGATCTGTGTGTCTACCGCGCAATTGTTTTCGGCATCGGCTTCGTGTTTAAACGCGCAAGAATGAACTTTATCATTATGACAATATGGCAAGTTGAACACGAAGCCGATGCCGACAGCAATTGCGCGGTAGACCCACTAGTCCGCACTATATTTTATCAAATGAAAGGATTGAGAAGGTAAGGTAAGGAAGGAATAATATTATACTATCTGTGGTTCTACCTACATTCTAGGCTAGCCTCCTGTCACGCAAAATGGAGTATTGCACATTACATCTAGAGTGCTACATGGAGGTTTTGACACTTAGATGACACTGGCAGGGGGCGTCACTGCAACATTGATCGATTGAATGATTGGATTGATTGCGTTAGTTCCGACCCTTGGCCACGTGTCAAAACATCCATGTAGCACTGTAACTGAACATGGGCACAAATTGTGCCTCTAACACCCTCTATTGGAAAAGGCGTGACACTTTTTTGTTATTGTCTACGTTTTACAGAGTGTTCCGTGGTCTAGAGGGATTCACCTTGCTTCTCACGCAGGAGATGCCGGTTCGAATCCCGGTGGACCATGTACCAATGAGATGATTTTATCGGACACTCCGTGTTTCGGATGGCACGTTAAGCTGTAGGTCACGGCTACTATCACTACTTCGTAGTATGTAGTAGTCGTAGAACCCCTCCACCAACCCGCACTGAGCCAGCGTGGTGGAGTATGGCTCAATCTTACTCGGATCCGAGTAAAGGCTGGTAGGGATATTAATGGACTACATTCACTTTTTACTTTTACGTTTTACTTGTAACTTTTCAACGGTAGAATACAGAACAAAGCTGAAATTATTCCGTTTTTGTCACGGCACAATCTCTACCGCCATGTTTTGTGAGTTTATGTTTTTATTGGATAATTCAGTTACCTAACTAGGGAACAATGCACGATGCACGCCGCTTTAGCAACTCCATTGGCGTTGTTAAATAGCCTTTTTACAAAGTTTGAACATATAATTTTGTTAAAAAAGCAATTTTTTCTTGGTGGTAAAGATGTCTGAATTGCTTCAATACAAAACTTTTTGTGGTACCGAGTGTTCGATTTGTTTTTCGCAGCTTTCAAAAGTCTGTCGCAAGTCGCTTTCGGCATGCCTTCAGGCAGGGGGCGGTTGTCATGTCAATGTAGTCTTCCAACAATATTTTGGCATGTGAGTGACGTGTACAGGGAGGCGCCATTTCTACGCAACTTAATGCAACGAACCTGTCAAAAAGCGTTATTTCCAGCTGTCACCACACGCCAAAATATCAACTTCAACTTTTAGTTCATGGCAATCTGTCTTATGCCAGACAATTTATGCCAGTGTCATGTGATGACGAAACATGTGAGACGCGTAACAAGTTTCAAGAATGGGTTGGTAGAAAGCTGATGGCTGCCACACTGACTGACACACGCAACAGGGTCTGTGCATCATTGAATAGAGTGTCTTGCTACTGAACCCCGGTACCTATGCCAAAGCCTTTGTACACATAGCTGTCCAATGATCTTTTGGCGTGCGGTGACAGGTAGAAACTAACGCTTTTTGACAGGTTCATCGGCGTGTGACGGAACGAACCTTTGCTTCGTCCTTCGTTAGGTATAAATATATTAGGTTAACAATGCTATTAGTGAATTATGAATCTTATTCTTAAAGTCGTGAAGCCCTGTTTTAAATAGTATCAAAACAGTTTAGTGGCAGTACCTGCGATTTGGGAGGCATCACGAACTATACTGACTAAACTAATTAAAATGGTGTGTTTGAAAATGGAATCTGTGACCACCGCGCAAGAGCGGTCGGATTTGAGGGTTGTCAGTTTAGTACCTTTGGTTCCTTTAGTTTGGTAGTTTGACGCCTCCCAAATAGCCCCACTGTGTCATAAGTGGACTTGCAATGTGACACATGTTGGTGATTTACGTATTCGGATGTTTGTTCTAAAATGGATTATTTACTATGGCTCGGTCATTCGAAACTCATCTGTAAGAAGACTTGATTACCGTTCAGTTTAACATAACAAATAGTATATTTTAGGTTCATTTAAAACAGGAAGAGTAATTTGTCTTTAGGTTTATTGCCCAGACTGCATTATTTCTTATCAGGATTTCGATAGTTTATGATCTAAAGAAATTTCACACGTCTCGTAAATATTATTGGTGGTCAAGTATCGGGTTTTTGTACTATAGATTTCAGTAAACAAATCGTAACTCATCAAATGGACTTTTTCAGAATTTTTGAAGTATCTGGGAAGGGATTTTTTTAAAGTACTATTTCACTAGGCTTGGGTCGTAGAATAAAACTGTTTGACGAGGTGAATTCGGGGCAGTCGAGTTTCGGAAATTGACGTGAGATGTAGGTGTGGTTTTTGACCTACACCGGGAGTGTAAATTCTAGAATCAGTGCCACGCGTTCAGTCTAGGTCACTGAATTGTTCGAAGATATTTAGTATTCGTAAATGTTTATGTTCAATGTGCGTATTGACTAACGGTATTTCCTTTCCTCACGTCATTCGAGTCGCGAAATTATTATGACGGGTTACGTTGGATTAGAACCCTTAAAACTATATTAGGGAACATTAAGCCGTGATTGTGTCTTGTGATTTATGTGTATTTTGTATTGCGTTGGTGTGGTAATGAGATTTTATCTCTTACTATTGGTGAGGCGTGGTAATGAGACTTAGGTCTTTTACCTTTGGAGTTGGAGTATTCAGGCAGTGCCGAGTCGAGAGCAGAGATCGTGTATCCGCAAGTAGCCAGCGAGAAAGATTAATTTTAATTTTAAGGCTTGAACCTAGGTACAGCGCTTTCGATTTTATTTATTTTACGGTCGCGTAACGATTTTATCTTACGGCAAACAAAATCGTGTTATATTGCGTAATTAAGTTATGTCGTCATGACTATTTCTCTATGCGTTTCGTGGATCGTAATAATTTTATTTTACGGCTTACAAAATCGTTTTTACATTGCGTAACTAATTTATGTCGTCATGACTATTTCTCTATGCGTTTAGTGGAGGCTTTTAAGTTTCCACGATCTTTCTTACTCTTTCCGTTGATCTCAAGCTAAGCACATTATTGAAATTAAGTACTTTGATTAGGTACTTAAGGGGACTAAGTACACTTTATTCATATCTAACTAATTTTGATAACGAAATATCAATATACCTATTTCTATCAAACAAATTATCTTAGGATTGTGATTGTTTGAATCTTTCTTTTCTACTTGTCTAATTATGTTTGTTAGACTTTAACTTAAATTAAATGACAACCAACTACCTTGTAGCGTGTAAGGGGCGTGTCTGCTGGGTCATCACATAACACACACACCACAAAATTACTCTACAAGAAGCTGACATTACTCTAAGAACACTCCACACGATTCTCAACGGTCTAAGGTCCTCTTTTGACTTTCTGCCTATCCGTATCATTACTGCATTGATAGCTAGACGTTTTTGTTCTTGTCCACCTTCCGAAGGCTGTCACTGCATAGAGTACTATCTGTCCACTATTTCGTCGTACGCACATAGTGCCAGACTCCTACTTATTCTTGGACTAGAGAAATACTCGTCGCATACCCCGGAGGCAAGTTGGGCTTGTGCAACTCGAAATGGCATGTCATTGCGCAGTAAATGGGCTGGTTTACCAGGAGGACATCTAGAGTTGATTCGATCCTCTAGATGCTAAGTGAAGTTTACTTCACGGTGGAACTTCTTGAGAGTGCTTGAAAACTGTTGGAATCAAACCTACACACGCTCTACATTTTCACGCTAATGACCAAAGTAGTCCCGCTGCATACATGTCTACTGAACTAAATTATTTATAAAATAGCTGGGTTTTTATCCAGATAGTTGCGAGCTAGTACAAGAGACTTGTCTCTCAAAATACTCTTCTGTACTGAGTACATACATAATACATAAAAATAGCCCGTAGCTTGTCAACAAACATGTTGGACTGATGGATCAGAGAGAATTTAACCAACCACAAATCACAATATCAAAACATATAAATTCTTTTCTTTATCCTAAATAGTCCATGTGTAGTTGATAGGCAGGGAAATCAATTCAGGAGAGTTTTGAGTAGGTTCAAGCTGTCTCTGACTTCAGGTGTTACGCAATTCTTATCCAAACCATAATGTAGTACGGTTTGCAGTCTTAAATATTACGGACACGAAGATTGTATGTGGAATTAGGCTAGAGAGAGTATGACGCAAAACCGGCGAATACTACGCTAAACGCGTACATACTGAACACATAGTTAATTCTATGTTTTCTTGTATGGATCTTGTAAAATCGAATGTCATCTGTTTTGAGTCTCCGTAGAACATCGTTATGGTTGACTCTCATAGGATTAGGGCGGGTTAGGGGCCCTTATCTTAGGGCCACGGCCCTTCTGGTCGTGAGTCCTAGCACAAATTCCATTTATAGCTATGTAATCTGAGTGTCTGTTGTTTAACTACCTATACTTACGTAACTATAAACATTGACGATCATATTCTTATAAGTTCTTATTAACATTCTTATTAACATTCTTTATCCTCTCATAACCAACACTGATTACTGGTGGATCCTTCCGGCGACGATACTGCATAACCAAAACCACTCTAAAAAGAACTCTAGGTTATTACTATCACGACGTAATAGGTCCTACTCTTAGACGATCATTACTTCTTTGGCCAATTCATTATACTATGACTTCCGCAACCATAGTATCGGAATATATCCAATTGGAAAAATATTCCAATAGTAGTTTAGTATATAAATTAATTTATCGCAAAAATTTTTAGTCTAAGATTTCGTTAGGATAGGTTATTTCATAGGTTATTCAATTTATATTTCAATTTATATTCCACGTTAGTAGGAAGGGGGGGTGGTTACAATTTGGTGCCGTGCCTTTTACGTGTTCTTCCTGTTGGTTGAATCACGAATATTTCCTGTACAATCAAGAAATAATGTAGACTTATAGAGTCTACAATTTGTTGTTCGTGAAAACGGAGTAGAGTTTAAAAGGTTTTGGTTTCAGTGTTTTCGTGTGGTCTATCGGGTTAGTGCTGGATTATGAGGGAATTTATACCTAGACTATATAACTTTTTATACCTTTTGCACCGAGCAGGGGTTATCAAATAAATAGGCGAGCTTGTCTCTGGCGGGAGGTTTCTTCCAGTGTAAACATATGCGCAAAAGCTAAGGGGACTGATAGAGTAGGATATAGTCTTTGTCTTATAATATTTTTTTACATTAAGTGGTCTTCTTCAAATTTAAGGGGACTGGGTGACGTAAAAACATACACACGTGGTGACCATATTATTATTTTTCCCGTGCGGGGTGGCGGAACCGGCTTTGCCTGCTATTGAACGGTTGTTTAGTTTTTGCGTGGCGGGGGCTGAACTGTCTACCAGACTATGAGAGTTCACAATGTTTTCATGTACCGTTAGAACTAAGGGCACTTATAAATTCCTTAAACGATATACGGTAGCATAATTAAAATGACACAAGTATTTTTAATAGTCTGTTAGCCTTAGTCTGTGACGGTGGCCGCTGGGGGTGGACAGCGGTTGGAATGTTATTGTTATAAAATATGGCGTATACATGGGGAGGTCTATGCTCAGCGGTGGGTTCCCTGACGGACTGATGATGATGATGTTATAAAGTTATCCACGGATATATTTAATTATTAATAGGGAATCCATCATAAGGTGAGATGTCTGGTTGAATTGATTTGCAAGCGAGTGGCAAAGTCACCGGGGTCTGACCCAGATATAAATTTCGATGCTTCTCCCTACGTAGAACCACGTCCTGCGGGAACGATGATAGTGGCAAGTAGTTACAGCATTGCTTACACAAAGCCTAGGTCCGCTGTAATGAACGGATTATCAGAGGTCTCATAATTCGCGTACTAAATTTAAACCCTGTAGGATGGATGTCTTGATTGTAAAGGTCAAGATTGTCCACGGTGTGGAAGGTGAGAGCTCTACATCGTGGGTCTTTCCCGCTCTGTTCTGGAGGGCCACCGTTAGGACAGAGTGAACAAGGGTGATAATGGTCCATTTGTATCTTGCCTTAATTTATGATTAAGACGTGGGGGTAAGCATCCGTAGGGAACTATATACAATAAACCCTGGCTTGTCAATTGAATGCAACCATGATCATCACGCCGATAAATCATACCAGGTTGTAGAACCTTGTGTCATTTTAGGGATTATTATATGGAAATGGAAATCAGTCTGTGTTATTGAAAAGAGAAAATTTTACTTCGTTGAACTCCTTAAAATTTTAAGGGG
The DNA here is from genome assembly GCA_963457715.1 of Argyresthia albistria. NCBI lineage: Eukaryota > Metazoa > Arthropoda > Insecta > Lepidoptera > Argyresthiidae > Argyresthia > Argyresthia albistria. The sequence goes on from OY735256.1 coordinate 1,843,369, forward strand.
ACAGTATGTTTTAGTATTTTCGGGGGGGTTTACATATAACTAGTTAACTACATGTATTAATTCTAAACACATAATTTTGTAGTTATATTTGTGTGATTTTCAAAAAATTATATGATCTTATAGGTTTGTGTTACATTGTTTATTTTTACCGTCATATTTAAATAGATATTTTTGTCAACAGGTTTCCTGATTTGACTAGGTACATTTATTTTGGTAAATATCTGTACCTGGAAACTTGTGACTTTCAAATTTGAAGACTTTCAATTCTGTGTAATAATATACTTTCTGTGTAATATAATGTGTAAAGAACATGATAAGTGTGTGTACTAAAACTGTTCAAAAGTCAAAATACGATATTTAAAAAGTGTTTTTTTTTTTTTTAATTAAAACCGTTTCTACAATGTCAGGCCGTCGTGGGCGTAAGAGACATAGTGACATTCTTCAAAATGAAAAATCGGCGCCATCAGCTCCGGTTAAGAAATCTAACAATGATTTGGCATCAGGACTATCTTTGAGATTAATGAGAAGAACAATTGGGATTTTGAGCTCAAAAATCAGTATCCTACAAGAGGAGCTCAAAAAGAACTCCAATTCTTCTGAAGCTTCATTGTCGACCATATCGAATACCAATTCAACGGTTAGCGATGATAAGATTGTATATAATATACAAAACGTCACTATAGAAAAACCAAAATTTTCTAAGAAGTCAGATTATCATCCGGTGACGTTTATAGAAGACCTGTCTAACTACATTAGAAAAATCAGAGCTAAAGGCAAGGAGATTGAAGTCTTACATGAATGTTTTGAAGAAGAAGCACAAAGCTGGTTTCGAGTTTATAAAAGTCGTTGGGTGACATACGAAGACTTCAAAAAAGACTTCCTGCACACTTATTGGGGAGAAGCTGACCAGAGTATAGTACGCAGGAGTATTGTTCATAACAAGTGGGACAAAAATAAGCACTCAACTATGCTAGGACATTTTTTGACGATGGTAGGACAAACGAAGTTTTTAACCTATGAAATACCGGAAAAACAACTGGTTTCCGATTTGATGCGACATTTCACTGTCAGCACGCAGCAACTCTGGAGTATTAGCAAAGGAACAACTATATTGGAAGCAGCTGAGTTCTTAAGAATTCAAGATGACCTCGAGAATTTTACAACTCCGGCTTTACCTAACCTTAGACCACAGACGACATCTAAGGCATCCACATCAACCACTGTATCATCTAGTGTGGACCGACCAAACCTAGCAGTAACAACCACCACAGTAGATGACGCGCAAACTACAGCAGCGGCCAGCAGTTTTGCGCATCAAAAGCGTAAACATCTTCAACAAAGAAATCACTGGAAGAGACCGGAAACCAACAACACCTCTGCGAATGTAGTTAATATAGAAAATGATACTTCTTATGATTTAAATTAATCGAAGCTGAATACCCTGTCCCCGTACCAGCTTCAGGAAAAGGGGACCCAATAGCCTTAGGGATAATGTTGAAAATGGGCTGGTCGCCAGGCGAGAGTCTAGGTAGACAAAATAGGGGTTTAAATTATCCTATAAGTTTAAAGGGACAATTAAGCAAACAAGGTTTAGGGTATTCATTTACAGAGCAAAGACTGTTCAATAAATTAAACGAAAAATCGTTTGGATTAGATAATAATATAGTCATCACTGAGCAAACAGTAGCAACTGTATTTAACGAAGAAGCTGAAAAAGAAGTATACGACAATTTTAAATCTGAACTTGAAGTTCAGATTTTCGATAGGAAAATTGTCGCACTAGTAGATACAGGTAGCGATATTACCTGTATCTCTGAAACTTCATGGCTATCGTTATCAGAGTGTGAACAAAAAATACCATTAATGCCAGTTAAACCTTTTCAAATAAAGGGGGCTGTAGGTCAAAAGAGCATTAAAATTCAACAAATAGTTTGTTTACCTTTAAAAATGGGAAATATAGAAATAGAGGTAAATTTTTTAATTGTTCCTAACTTGATTTGTCAACTTATCCTAGGTTTTGATTGGATGAAAAAACATGAGGTCATGTTGTGCTTAGAAAAACCTCAGTCTGGTCTATTTCTTACAATGGGTGGTAAAGAGCATTTTCTACCGTTTCAAGGAACAGATGATAATAGCCATGTCGTTAATATCGTAAACAAAGTGGACAATAACAATACCTCAACAGATGCTAAAACTTTAATTAGATTAATTCAAACTGGATGTGATGTAGAGACATGGGAACTTCGTGATTTACAAAATTTACTTTTAAAATATGAAAAACTATTTACAACTAAACTGGGATTAGCTAATTGCTACGCACATCACATACAAATGGAAGGAAAAGTACCTTTCATGAAAAGATCTTATCCAATACCTTATGCTTATCGTTCAAAAATGGAAGATAAATTGAGTGAAATGACAGATATGGGGATAATAAGTAGGGCTTCTACACCATATAGCAGCCCATTAACTTTCACTTTAAAAAAAGATGGTTCACTGAGAGTGTTGCTAGATGCTAGGGAAATAAACAAACACATGGTCGCTGAGTCGGAAAAACCTCCTATGCAGGTTGATGTCATAAATGCTTTTCATGGAGTAAAATATATATCGATAGTTGATTTAAATAATGCCTATTTCCAAATACCCCTCACAGATTCTAGTAAGAAATATACAGGATTCACATTCAATGGAAAGTCTTATGTTTACAACGTTTTACCCCAGGGTCTTAAAACTGCTGTGGGTAGTTTTAGTAGAGCTATGGACATTATTTTAGGATCCGATGTACGTGATTTCTGTGTAAATTATTTGGATGATCTTGCTATACTTACTAATGGTAGTTTAACAGATCATTTAAACCATATCAACATTGTTTTGGGAAAGTTAAGTCAAGCAGGATTGACATGTAATCTACAAAAATGCGAATTTGTTTGTAAAGAAGTGAAAATGCTTGGTCACATCATCACTACTGAGGGAATTAAGACCGACCCAGAGAAAATCAAAGCAATTCAACATTTTCCCACACCAAAGAAAGTTAAACATGTAAGAGCTTTTCTCGGTCTTTGTAATTATTATAGGAAATTTATTCCCTATTATAGTGTAAGCATATTACCCTTATGTGAGTTATTGAAAAAAGAAATCAAATGGAGGTGGGGTGAAAAAGAACAGGAAGCATTCGATTCTCTTAAAAATCAATTCTTAGAAACAATATTATTACACCATCCAGACTATAGTAAGCCTTACTATTTACAAACTGATGCTTCAGGAATAGGTTTGGCTGGGGTTCTATATCAACTTGATGAAAGAAATGACATGCAAATACTAGGATATTTCAGCAAAGTATTAAAAGGTGCTGAGTTAAATTGGACTGTTACAGAACAGGAATTCTATGCTATTATTTGTAGTCTTAAAAAGTTTGAAACATACCTAAGGGGATCAAAAGTTATTATCAAAACAGACCATAAGGCTTTAAAACGTTTGTAAACAATATGAACTTGTATAATGGAAGAGTCACACGATGGATATTATATTTAGGACAATTTGATTATGAGGTAGAACATGTAAAGGGAAAAGATAATGTTGCGGTGGACGTATTATCGAGATACCTACCTGAGATGGATTCAGTTCAAGAAGATAAAACGTTTTGTCCGGGAATTATGTACATGGGGGTTAAAAGTAACAAAGACATTAATATCAAATTACGAAACATCTCACGTGTTCAGGATGAAGATAAAAACATCAAAATGATTAAGGATAGGATTAATCATAATATCAATTGTCAAGATAGGATCGGTAGAATAACAGATATGTGTGTTATAGAAAATGGTGTTCTCCTAGTGCAAAACTGTAATGATAGTAAAATTGTTTATCTACCACAATCTTTGATATCTGGAATAGTAAATCAAATACACCTTGAGATGGGACATCAAGGCGCTTTCAAATGCATCAAGTACATAAAAGATAGATTTTACTGGACTGGATTATCCAGAGATGTCAAAAAGATTGTGCGTAGTTGTCATATTTGTCAACTCTCAAAAAGCAATAATGTAAAATACGTCGGACCGTGTCAGTCTATTGTTACGGAAAATATAGGCGACTTGGTAATGGCAGATTTATACGGCCCATTACCAAAAGGTCAATTTGGATCTGCCTATATTTTAGTAATACAGGATTCATTTAGTAAGTTTGTTCAATTCTATGACTTGAAAAGAGCAACTTCTAGAGCAGTTTTAGGAAAAGTTAAACAGTTCAATACTGTTATTAAAACAAAGACTATTTTGACGGATAATGGCAGTCAGTTCGTTAGTGATTTGTGGCGAAACACTTTGAAAGATTTAGGAATAAAAGTTATCTATACTACCGTAAGAAACCCTCGACCTAATACAACAGAGAGGGTTAATAAAGAGATAGGAAGACTTTTTAGGACATATTGTCATTCAAATCATAAAGGATGGGTTGCAGTGCTACCTAAATTAGAGGAACTATACAACAATACTTGTCATGACACAACTGGATTTACTCCGTGTGAAATATTGTACGGGGAATCAAATAAACTAACGTTCGACAGTTATTTGCCAGAAAAATTAAAAACGTTAGATTTAGACGTTGTCAGGGAAAAAGTAAGACAAAATCTTAAAACTTCCAGTGCTAAACGCCGGGAAAAGTTCAATAGAACTATGCGTACCGTTACATATCAGATAGGAGATTTAGTAAAAATTCACAAATTAAATAAGTCAGAAGCTAAAAAGAAAATGACAAAAAAGTTTCAGTTACTCTATGAAGGACCTTATGTAGTCGCTGCAGTCCCATCTATTAATGTTTATGTGCTAATTGATCCAATTAGTAAACAATGCCGAGGAAAATTCAATGCTATTCATTTATCAAGATATTATCAATAAAGAAAGTTAATCGTTTAAGTGTGGGTTATTTTTACAACGTAGATTATTGTTGGTAATTAAATATAAAAAAAATATATAACAATACAACCTTAAAATAGGGTAGGTATAGTTATTAAAATAAATCTTAGTACTTTTGCTTCAAAGATATTATCAATAAAGAAAGTTAATCGTTTAAGTGTAGGTTATTTTTACAACGTAGATTATTGTGGGTAATTAAATATAAAAAAAAAAATATAACAATACAACCTTAAAATAGGGTAGGTATAGTTATTAAAATAAATCTTAGTACTTTTTCTTCAAAACTAAATAAGCATTAAGGTAAATAATAATAAAAAAAAAAGAAACAAATATATATAAAAGATAGTAGTACAAAAATAAATAACGTATGGAAAAGTAAAGCAGGCTCTGGTATTAAGGTATAAATAAGTAATTTTTTTTTTATCAGCATTTCGGTAGAACTTAGTTACTAAAGTTTTAATTTTGAAAGTAATAATGTAATATAAGATACATTTTAATGATAATCTATGTTCTGTTCTATTGTCTGATTTTTATCTTTATCTATTGTCTAATGTCTAATAGCAGACTGACTAATGTTACCTAGTGTGTACGATGAGATGACCTTTAACGTTTTGTAAATTGTCTTAAAAGATAAATAAAATACGATTGCTCTTCCACCATAGTAATTAAGCAAGCTAGACATATAGATAAAGAAATTAAAATTGTTAAACCGACCAGACCCCATCCAAAACAAATATAAGATGAGTTTGTTTCAATTATAAATTATTACCATCAATAGCTTCATCTCCAATGTACCAAACTAAAATATATTTAAACTCAATTTATGTATGTTTCATCGGTCGGACTTTACGGTTGGGGGTTTTTTTTTATATCAATAATAATATCTGAATAAAATAGAAAACAAATTCAAACTGTTTTTTTTTCCCCCTTAACTAGCCTAAATAAACCAGACTCTTGTGTCAGGTTAGGGACTCGTTCTATTGCCTTTATTCATTTCGTGAGTTTCAGTATTTAGGAAGTAATCAGCTTGAGTCTTTACGTGAACAAAATTTTATTCCGGTAAACTCCTTAAAATTTTAAGGGGACAGAATGTGACAAAACTATGTTTTGGTAAAATTTTATAGATAAGTAGGTGTATTTTTTTTTATTAATATTTTTTTATATTTTTCGTTTACTGCAAGTTTTACTTTTCAAAGGCGTATGGATTGTGATAGATATTGTTCAATTTAGTTAAGAAAATTTTATTTCGGTAAACTGCTTAAAATTTTAAGGGGACAATGTGACGGAACGAACCTTTGCTTCGTCCTTCGTTAGGTATAAATATATTAGGTTAACAATGCTATTAGTGAATTATGAATCTTATTCTTAAAGTCGTGAAGCCCTGTTTTAAATAGTATCAAAACAGTTTAGTGGCAGTACCTGCGATTTGGGAGGCATCACGAACTATACTGACTAAACTAATTAAAATGGTGTGTTTGAAAATGGAATCTGTGACCACCGCGCAAGAGCGGTCGGATTTGAGGGTTGTCAGTTTAGTACCTTTGGTTCCTTTAGTTTGGTAGTTTGACGCCTCCCAAATAGCCCCACTGTGTCATAAGTGGACTTGCAATGTGACACATGTTGGTGATTTACGTATTCGGATGTTTGTTCTAAAATGGATTATTTACTATGGCTCGGTCATTCGAAACTCATCTGTAAGAAGACTTGATTACCGTTCAGTTTAACATAACAAATAGTATATTTTAGGTTCATTTAAAACAGGAAGAGTAATTTGTCTTTAGGTTTATTGCCCAGACTGCATTATTTCTTATCAGGATTTCGATAGTTTATGATCTAAAGAAATTTCACACGTCTCGTAAATATTATTGGTGGTCAAGTATCGGGTTTTTGTACTATAGATTTCAGTAAACAAATCGTAACTCATCAAATGGACTTTTTCAGAATTTTTGAAGTATCTGGGAAGGGATTTTTTTAAAGTACTATTTCACTAGGCTTGGGTCGTAGAATAAAACTGTTTGACGAGGTGAATTCGGGGCAGTCGAGTTTCGGAAATTGACGTGAGATGTAGGTGTGGTTTTTGACCTACACCGGGAGTGTAAATTCTAGAATCAGTGCCACGCGTTCAGTCTAGGTCACTGAATTGTTCGAAGATATTTAGTATTCGTAAATGTTTATGTTCAATGTGCGTATTGACTAACGGTATTTCCTTTCCTCACGTCATTCGAGTCGCGAAATTATTATGACGGGTTACGTTGGATTAGAACCCTTAAAACTATATTAGGGAACATTAAGCCGTGATTGTGTCTTGTGATTTATGTGTATTTTGTATTGCGTTGGTGTGGTAATGAGATTTTATCTCTTACTATTGGTGAGGCGTGGTAATGAGACTTAGGTCTTTTACCTTTGGAGTTGGAGTATTCAGGCAGTGCCGAGTCGAGAGCAGAGATCGTGTATCCGCAAGTAGCCAGCGAGAAAGATTAATTTTAATTTTAAGGCTTGAACCTAGGTACAGCGCTTTCGATTTTATTTATTTTACGGTCGCGTAACGATTTTATCTTACGGCAAACAAAATCGTGTTATATTGCGTAATTAAGTTATGTCGTCATGACTATTTCTCTATGCGTTTCGTGGATCGTAATAATTTTATTTTACGGCTTACAAAATCGTTTTTACATTGCGTAACTAATTTATGTCGTCATGACTATTTCTCTATGCGTTTAGTGGAGGCTTTTAAGTTTCCACGATCTTTCTTACTCTTTCCGTTGATCTCAAGCTAAGCACATTATTGAAATTAAGTACTTTGATTAGGTACTTAAGGGGACTAAGTACACTTTATTCATATCTAACTAATTTTGATAACGAAATATCAATATACCTATTTCTATCAAACAAATTATCTTAGGATTGTGATTGTTTGAATCTTTCTTTTCTACTTGTCTAATTATGTTTGTTAGACTTTAACTTAAATTAAATGACAACCAACTACCTTGTAGCGTGTAAGGGGCGTGTCTGCTGGGTCATCACATAACACACACACCACAAAATTACTCTACAAGAAGCTGACATTACTCTAAGAACACTCCACACGATTCTCAACGGTCTAAGGTCCTCTTTTGACTTTCTGCCTATCCGTATCATTACTGCATTGATAGCTAGACGTTTTTGTTCTTGTCCACCTTCCGAAGGCTGTCACTGCATAGAGTACTATCTGTCCACTATTTCGTCGTACGCACATAGTGCCAGACTCCTACTTATTCTTGGACTAGAGAAATACTCGTCGCATACCCCGGAGGCAAGTTGGGCTTGTGCAACTCGAAATGGCATGTCATTGCGCAGTAAATGGGCTGGTTTACCAGGAGGACATCTAGAGTTGATTCGATCCTCTAGATGCTAAGTGAAGTTTACTTCACGGTGGAACTTCTTGAGAGTGCTTGAAAACTGTTGGAATCAAACCTACACACGCTCTACATTTTCACGCTAATGACCAAAGTAGTCCCGCTGCATACATGTCTACTGAACTAAATTATTTATAAAATAGCTGGGTTTTTATCCAGATAGTTGCGAGCTAGTACAAGAGACTTGTCTCTCAAAATACTCTTCTGTACTGAGTACATACATAATACATAAAAATAGCCCGTAGCTTGTCAACAAACATGTTGGACTGATGGATCAGAGAGAATTTAACCAACCACAAATCACAATATCAAAACATATAAATTCTTTTCTTTATCCTAAATAGTCCATGTGTAGTTGATAGGCAGGGAAATCAATTCAGGAGAGTTTTGAGTAGGTTCAAGCTGTCTCTGACTTCAGGTGTTACGCAATTCTTATCCAAACCATAATGTAGTACGGTTTGCAGTCTTAAATATTACGGACACGAAGATTGTATGTGGAATTAGGCTAGAGAGAGTATGACGCAAAACCGGCGAATACTACGCTAAACGCGTACATACTGAACACATAGTTAATTCTATGTTTTCTTGTATGGATCTTGTAAAATCGAATGTCATCTGTTTTGAGTCTCCGTAGAACATCGTTATGGTTGACTCTCATAGGATTAGGGCGGGTTAGGGGCCCTTATCTTAGGGCCACGGCCCTTCTGGTCGTGAGTCCTAGCACAAATTCCATTTATAGCTATGTAATCTGAGTGTCTGTTGTTTAACTACCTATACTTACGTAACTATAAACATTGACGATCATATTCTTATAAGTTCTTATTAACATTCTTATTAACATTCTTTATCCTCTCATAACCAACACTGATTACTGGTGGATCCTTCCGGCGACGATACTGCATAACCAAAACCACTCTAAAAAGAACTCTAGGTTATTACTATCACGACGTAATAGGTCCTACTCTTAGACGATCATTACTTCTTTGGCCAATTCATTATACTATGACTTCCGCAACCATAGTATCGGAATATATCCAATTGGAAAAATATTCCAATAGTAGTTTAGTATATAAATTAATTTATCGCAAAAATTTTTAGTCTAAGATTTCGTTAGGATAGGTTATTTCATAGGTTATTCAATTTATATTTCAATTTATATTCCACGTTAGTAGGAAGGGGGGGTGGTTACAGGCGTCACCGCCTGCACCGATTTGTGTCTTATTGCTCATTAATAAGTCTCTTATTACATCGGATGGTTTTCATCGCACACGCCCCGCGCCCGCTCCGACGCCGCGCCGCGCCCGCTCCATCCGATGTATTAAGAGATTTATTAACGAGCATTAAGACACAAGTCGGTGCAAGGCTGTGAGAGCGAGGCTTAGCGGCGACGGAGCGTGCGCGGAGCGGCGACGGTGCGGGCGCGTCATAGTCTGTCCACGCCCTTAGTTGCGTAGAACTAGCGCCCCCCTGAAAACGTCACTCACATGCCAAAAGATCGTTGGAGAGGTATACACGCGTTAGCACGTAGTTATACAACGCCGAGTAAACTCTTTTTAAAAATTATTACAATATGTTGCAGGCAATAAAAAAATGCGGGATTACGCCACAAAGCAGTTTGCATGACATTGTTGTGAAGTGAGGGAAATAACAGAGCCGGGAAGGTGATTCTACCTACGTAACGATACTTTAACGATACATTAAATGTACGTTTGAAGAACATAAAGTGATAAAAAAAACCTTCAAACTTTTGATAAAAAACCAAATAGCGCCTAAAATTAAATTAAAAGTAACATGACATATAATATGTACGTGCATATTAAAAGCGTCTCGTCATATTCCATACCTACCGGGTGACACAACTGCAGGGTGACACAACTACCCTGATTGAATACTGCAGTTTGCCTGACTGGAGGATTGCCCATTGCGTCTGTGGAGTGGACAAGGAAGTTTAACTTTTAATTCGAAATTATAGAACGTTTGTTTGTTTATTAGTTTTTACTTTAATTTAGCTTCGAAACCTTCAGAATCACACCCACCTAATATAATTAGTTGCAGTTAGTTCTGGTATTTTTAATTGAATGCATCTTCATGTACAATTTACGGTGCCTATAAAACCTCGTTATACTTCGTATAAGCAGAATGCCCTATCCCTTGTGTGAAAAATCCTTTGACTGGGATTCACACGGGCCTTTCGTGGTAAACATGCGGTAAACATGCGGTAAACAATTTCCACACAGCGCCGGTTTGTGATGTGATGATGAATACTTCAACAAGTATGAGACAGTTCGGGGACGCTGAAATGCTTTTGATGGTGATTTTGAACGGTCTCAAAGGCGTAAAACCAAAAAACCGGCCAAGTGCGAGTCGGACTCGCGCACGAAGGGTTCCGAACTATTATCTATAAAAACGGCAAAAAAATCATGTCTGTTGTATGGGAGCCCCCTTTAATATTTATCATAATCTGTTTTTTAGTAATTGTTGTTATAGCGGCAACAGAAATACATCTGCCATCAACTATCTAGCTATCACGGATAATAGGGTCCCGTTTGGCACCCTTCGGGTACGGAACCCTAAAAGAGGTTTTTGATCAACATATCACTACATCTTTCCGTCGATATGCGGCGATGTAGTCCCCTATCACGCCAACAAGAGTATTGAATCACTGGCTAAAAGTGGGCACAGTTAGTTGTGTCACAGCTACCCCGTATGGGGAAAAGCGTGACGCTATGTTATACTATCTTTCCACCTTTATTTTTCTTCTAGTGCCACGCCACAACTGGAGACAACAAGCAACCTCTCTCGGGCAGGGAGCACTTATCCAGTGGAGAGCGCATAGATACATTTTCCTTTGAATCACAACTCACTCAATTTACGGGCGGCGGGGGACGAGGTAAGAGAGCTGTGATTGGTCAGCCGCTGCGAAACTGTCTGGCGGCCCGTCATCGTACATAGGTTGCGTATGCGAACGTTTGTTGAATACAACAAACGTTTGGCGAGCCGCATTCCCCCGCAGGCGCAGTCAATTGGATATATAGTCTCTGCTCTCGGGCTTCAGCCAAGCGGATCAGGGTGGCGAGTCGCGTATGGGTATGGCTTGGCAGTGTCTACAGCGAAAGCGCGAAATTGTTTGCATTGCAAAACAAGTTTTTTTGCGCCCTCGCTATTAGCCACTGGCACGCAATTCTCCCTCCCTCCCTTCTTCCTCACAATTCAGAATTCACAATTCTTTATTGCACACAATAATAGGCTCGTGGCCTGTCAAGTCAAAATAGATCCTTTTTATGAACTGTCAAAACGGAACTTTGTTCCTGAGTTCAATGAAATAACAACAGAATGACGTAATGTAAAAGTGCCATCAAATGCTGTCTTTTTTTTGCACAAAATTGACTTTATAAAACATATCTGCTGGAAATATACAATTCTGAGAATGTCAAGGCATTTTGTACATAATGCTTCAACTTGAGACTTGTTTCTACATTTATCGGATTACCTTGGCCACAAGCCTATTCAAACGGTTAATTAAAAGAAAACACATGTACAAAGGCGAGCTTATTTTTAAAAACTAGATCCTCCTTGGATGATGGACCCTGAAATCACAACTCTCGAAAAGCAAGTGTTTGAATTGACTGTTTTCCTTTTTCACATGTCACGCAATACCGTACGCGACTTGCTTTCTCCGACGGTCCATTTCCCTGCAAACTTTATCTTTAGTCTTCAAACCGTATTGTATATCTTGGCTATAAGTTATGAAGCCTTTTCCGAGTGTTTTGTATTATTTTCCGGCCCGCGCCTTCACCGTCTAAGTCAAAGACGATCTAATTGAATTACTCGCCTTAGCCGCGCCGCCCGGTAGAACAGGGAAATGTATGGAAAAACATGAGGAAAAATCTTGAGAGGTTATTATTATTTAGAAACAATCCTTTTTTCGTAATTTATTTATTGCACTCACATAAAATAATACAGATAGCTTATATTAGAAAAACCATGTACAAGGGCGAGCTTATCTTCCTATTCCACAAAAGTATATAATTTTAATATAGACCTCCAAAACTGTTGCCTATCACTTTTGGTCACCTTTCGATCATACACGGTCACCATCCATTTAATTTTTAATTTATACTTTATTGCACAAAAACATAAAAAAATACGTAACATTTACAAAAAGGTGTGTACAAAGGCGAGCTATCTCTAAAAAGAGATTTCTTCCAGCAAACCTAGGCATTACAGGAAAAAAACAGATGAAGAGAGGGAAGTCAGTGCTTATCTGTATTAGCTGTGGATTTTTTAAGATCAATAAATAAAATAAAATAAACATAAAATAAATGACTAAATAAATACACTTCAAACATAATATAATAAGTATACCAAATTACTAAATAAATACACAATATGCAAATAAATACACCTAACTACATATATATACATAATTAACATAAATACGTACGGTCGCCTGCGTCTAAAAGTATACAAGCAGTATATGCGGGATTCACTCGTTAATATGGCCGCCCGTATACTTTTAGACGCAGGCGACCGTACATACATATCACGAAAGAGAGAGGAAGTGTTCTTATACCCGGTTTTTAAATGTGAAAAAGTGGGACTGTCTCTTATGGTGGAAGGAAGTGCGTTCCACAGTCGGATTGCCTGCAACCTGAACGAGTGCTGATATGCCGAAGTGTTATGCCTTGGAGTGGTTAAGAGTGAGACTGTGTGAGATCTCCGAAGCCGATCGCCTGATAATTGAAACAAAAAGTAAACTTTAGAAAAAACCGACTTCCACAAACCCTATTTGACTAGATTGAGTTTAGTACAAACTGTAACCCCTTATCCCCCCCCCTTGGGGAATTAATTTTGTCAAATCCCACATCAGTGCTACCCCACGCTACTAAGGAACCCCTGTACAAATTTCATGGCTCTAGCTCCACCGGTTTAGGCTATGCGTTGCCTGCCCGTCAGCCACGCATTGTATTTGTACCTAGTATTGAGCAGATCTGGTGGCCATATGTGGTCTTCATCAGCAGTTCCGCATCACAATATTATGCTTACCATGTGCATTTGCACGAGTTATTATGAAAAACACAAAAATCACTATAGGTCTGTCTATAATATTTGAAGAGTTCCCTCGATTTCTCCAGGATCCCATCATCAGATCCTGACCTGGTGTCAATGGGACCAATGGGAAGGTAAACCCTTTAAAAAAAAAAAAAAACAAATCGGTCCACCCGTTTAGGCGCTATCGGGGAACATACATAAAAAAAAAAAAAAACATCCGGACGAATTGTAAACCTCCTCCTTTGGGAAGTCGGTTAAAAAGAGATGCTCAAAGCGGTCTCGAAGGTAGTTGGGTTCATTGGGTCATCCTTTCTTTCGGACGAGCTACAGTGTGGTATGGAGTGTGCCAGGAGCCTGTTTTCATTTCAGGTTAGCACATCTTTTTCACTTCATATAGTCTCTGGTTGGATCCAGACGCTATCTGGTTCTTATATATTTGTTTTCTTCTGAAATCAGCCCCTTTCTAAACAATTCGCATTCATTAAGACGGCGCTTTAGGCAAAAATAGCCTTTAGCAAAACACAAATGCTCGGAAGGACGAGTTTTATTGCTGTATGTTTTATTTTATTCATTTATTTATTTAAAGTAAATTCGTACAACATGACAGAAAAAATCCAATTCGTCGTACAAAGTATCCAAACTATAAAATAGATTACATTAAACACCACATGAAATTATTAGTCAGGTCAATTACATACATTCGATTATTCAAGTCCATTAGTCATTTGGGATAATAATTACATGACAATACTATCATCCAATCTTCTCACAGAACCTTCCACATTCTCGCACAATATCACTATGTTTTTCACTAGCTTGTTTATCACGAGTGTCAGCGTGACTTTGGTTTCCCATAAACGTTATTTTATTAATTTTGCTCGATAGAAAAGTCTCCTGAAGTTGCCAGAAAATCTGTCTGTCACAGTGTTTTATTCCACAATCTCGCACCGGATCTGAATTTGTGTTCTTGTTATTTATCTAATCATTATAAAAATGGCACAGCATGTTCCTCACTTAGACTTGCTTAGCTTGGCTTTAAACGTTTCTTTTTTTATGTATTTTCCTCTAAAAATAAGTTAAGGATTAAATTCTAAGTTCTGATTGCCTAGGGCCCGCCCTAAATAATGTAAGAAATACCGCCAACGTCTCCACAGCTCTCTGAGACCAGCCGAGTCTTGCGGTCGCCGACTCGGAGCCTTCATAGGGCTTCTCCGAAAAGGTTCTGAACTCGAGAACTTATGTAATTGAGCCCTTTCTTCCGCCGCTGTACCCTACAGGCAACCCGTATCCGGTGCATACCAGTATTGTTCTGAAAAACAGACGAATCAATATAAAATCAAGGTTCGTTACCCACCGGGCTGGGGAAAAAGAAAACAGAAAAAACCCCAGGTCTTGGATGTTTACATGTTTGTGAGGTCACTGTTTCTGATTTCCACGACACGGGGTATCCTAGTGTGGGGTCAGAATGAGCAATGTTTGTTGGCAAAGGCACAGTTGCACCCACATTTAACCAGTTATTCAATAGCTACTCTATTTCGGATGACAGGTTAACATCAAAATTGAAATTGAAGAAGACTATTAGCACACATTAAATAGAACGGACAATAGATTAGAGCTTCATAGTGCTAATAGGACCCGGCTCAACAATGCCGAGCTAAGACGGATATGACGAGCTATGCCGAGAAAAGATAATCACCTAAATAGTAGATTGTACAACAAGGGCATAAAACGCACCATTTTACAGGCGAGGGTGGATAGTCATGTCGAGGGTAAAATGGGTTTTATGTACGAGTTATACACTCTGCTTTTCACTTCGATTGTGAGGAAATTAAACAGAAATATTGCAAAAAAAGTAAATATTATGAAATAATTGCAAATTGAAATTACCGAGAAAAAATAAGGACTTCCCGCCATTAAAGTTTTTTTTTTTGACGTGCCTCCGCAGCCGGCTCTGGCCGCACCGCCGGCAGTGGCACTTAGCATAGGTGTATGTGGCTGTTTACCTGACAACCTTTGTCAGAGTCTGAGATTTAGACGAAGATTTTACTTTATGCTCTAGAACATAAAATTTGATTTTATGTTGGCTATACCCGACATAAAGATGAACTTTACGAGCATGAGAAGTGAAAAGTTTATTATCACATTGAATCTAAAAAGCAGTATTGGTGAGCTGGGACACTCCGTTCGGCCCCAGAAAAGGCGAGGTCACACCGTCACACACACTTACAAAACAATGTTTATAAATAAATTCTTCGTCCCATATGGTGATTTAAAATGGTAATGTGAGGGAGAGCGTCTAACGGTACTCCACAGAGGTCATCAACAAAACACAAACATTAGACAGGAATATAATTTTTATGTTAGACTTTTTTTTATCCTACTTTAATTAAAATTACGTGTGTATGTGGTAGTCCTGTGTTCCGAAGGTCCGGCTGAAAACCAACGCTGAGCTGAGACCGTCTCAGCTCGGCATTGTTGAGCCGGGTCCTATTAGCACTAACTATGACGCTGTAATCTATTGTCTGTTCTATATAATGTGTGCTAATAAAGTCTTTTTCAATTTTAATTCTATTTCAACACGGCAAAGTCTCATCAAAATCCATTCAGTAGTTTTTACAACATCCACAAATACGCCCTAAACTTTTACGCTGCTTATAATACTACATACTTAGTATGAATGATGAAGCTTTTAAGCACAAAGTTTCAGGGGCCCCCTCTGGTGCTTGTGGGTTGCGGTCACGTTACAGCAGCTTGCGGGTGGCCGCTAATATGTCGCTAATCCGCTAAGCCTGAAGGATTATATGCCAAGTTGCGGAAGATTTGTTTACGGTGTAAAGTATTTAATTGTTAGCAAATGTTAAATATTGGGAACGTTACATTTATAAGTGAAAATATGGTTTGTTAAACTGTTTGATCCTACAAACATTCGTTCGTGGATGACACCTACGAAACAGGTTAGATCCTAATAGATATTTTTTATTATAAGCGACATATTTACAAGAAATACGCATATTCTGAGAGAAGAATAGGTACATATCGGTCAAAACTCGATGTAGTCGGCTAAAAGTATATCTTCTACTCCTACGATGGTGCAGTCAAAAACCTGCTTACAACAAAAATATATGTATAAGCACATCCAAAATATAAATATTCACCACCCCGACCCTCAGTCCTCTAAGGCTTCGTCTAGCTATGAATGCCTTCATCAGCTGCCATGATTATCATATTTCACTCAAGAGAAAATCCGGCTTAAGACTCGCTTACTGCCTAGGCAATAAGGGTGACTCTCAGCGCGGTTCCCTAGTTTGCGCCTTTAAGTATCAATAATGACACCCTCTGTTATCGTCTTTTTGGAGAGACTTGGTAAATTATTAGTGATCTGGACAATTATGTGAACCCTGAGTAAGCATACTTATCAGCAATGCCATAAAAATATTTTCCGTATTAGTAACGTCACAAATCCCATAGAAAATTATCCAGGGTCGGAAAAATTAAGTGTTTGATATGTATGTGTAGTGTACATTATTTACAAAAAATATTAAATGAATTATTTGTAGTTGTTATAATTTACTCGACGAGTTATTATGTTGTTCATGTTTGAAAAGGCTTTATTTTTGGTGTTTATCATCTCCCTCTGTACAGACAGTAGAAGACGCCCCGCTGTCTGTATGTGGTATGTAGACAGCATTCTCCTTTACCACTGTTTAATGAAAGTATTAAAATGTTGGGGTCGCGCTTTCATAGCGTTACGGGGGCGTTACGAAGACGATGCGCTGCGTTACTACTTCGTAACGGTGGCGTTACAAGTCTTGTTGAGTGAACGTTTTATTATTATGTGTGCTGTTTATTTATTATTATTTATTATGAGCCTGTAATATCCCACTGCTGGGCAAAGGCCTCTCTCTCCCCCTCTTCCACTCCATTCGATCCTGAGCGGTCTCCTTCCATTCTTTATCCCATAGACCCAACTCATCACTCCATCTCTTCCTGGGTCGGCCACGCTTTCTCTTTGCATTTACTGGGAGCCAGTCTGTGGTTCTCTTAGCCCAACGATTTGGCAGCATTCGAGCAACGTGACCGGCCCAGTCCCACTTTAATTGGGCAGCCTTCTGAGCTACATCTATAATCTTTGTCCGGGAGCGCAGCTCGGAATTCCGGATCCGGTCTTGTGTGCTGTTTATAATCGTAAATTTTTTACTTAGGGTGATTTGAATCAAATCTTTGACAGACGCTAAGTACAGTACCAACACATCTTTATTCAGACGGACCAGCAGATGCTTCAAACTAACGTTCTTCGTCGGAATTTAAGTTTGGCAGCGCACCCTATCGACAAATGATTTTAAGTTCATATGATCAGAGCTTAGACCATTATTCCTCCGAGGATCAGAGGGACAAAAAGCTGCATGGTAAAAAGCATGACGTATGTTTGTTTTGTTTATGGAAATCCATCATCGAGTTACTTTAGATCTCGAGTAAGCATAAAGTGATATTGTGGCACCAATGCGAGTACTTCGAACTGAGTGCAACTCACTCTGTGCCACAGGATTACAATAGGATCACTTTAATAATTGCTTTTACTTTTAGTAATTGTTTTTACTTTACCTTGTTTACATTATGTTTGTGTTACTAACAAATAATTGGATCATTGTTATCTACAATTAATAAATGAATTGAAAAATTGAATTGCAGAATGAATAATTAATCTTATTTCTGATATTTGAAGAAAATCTATCTTTGATAATATGTGAGGGTTACAAATTACGCTTTCCTTCGAATATCAGTTGATACTTTTCTCTATTCACTCCGCTTATTACCAAGTGTTCTGCGAAACTTATGCATATACCCCACATACAGATGAGGAATCACAGCTGTTTTGATTTCTGATTCATAGAAGACTTCGAGTTTCGCGGTTATTTCGTCATAAACTCAGTGGGATTATAGTTTTAAGATTCCTGACGACATGTTACAAGGCTGCTGTTGCCTTCGACTGCTACCGAAGCGCATCATTTTCGTATGTGGATAATGCTAGCCCCATAGAGGTTCTATTTGTATTCTGTGGCTTAGCATTCGATGTAGAGCTCGTCTAAGCTGAAATGACGCGCCCCATTCCTTGGTTTTGTATGACAAGTAAATACAAAACCAAGGAGTGGGGCGCGTCATTTTAGCTTAGACGAGCTCTACCCTGATTTTATACGTCTAGGATCCGCCCACAGTGACGCGGTAGCATGTTTAGAACAATGTGCGGGGGCAAATAGCAATGACGTATTGACGCCATGCAAATGATTCTTAGCGATATCTGATACCGACTATGGTCTGCTTGGATGTGGTTTAATTAGACGCATGGTGTTAAAAGACAGTGTGTGTGTTTATAATGACAGTGACACAACACGACCGTCATTGATGGTGTGATTACAACTATTAATGATATAGTGTGTGTCCTACTTTCTGTTTGGTTTCTTTCTTTTTCTTTTGTGTGGTGTGTTTCTGTCCTTGTAATAAACGTTATTTTCTTTCTTCTTTCTAAAAAATATGTGTTTACTTCGCGCTTTTGAAACAATATAGTATCTACATCGCAGAATTATGTCGCGGCAAATACAGCTTCAGCAGTACGAAAACTTCTGACACTGAGTTGGCCACTTGCCCAAAACTCAAACCCATTTCGAAGTAATTGTACCTGAAATAGTACTTTATTTTATTTAAGTCCCTTGGTGCCAATAGAACCGTTTTGCGCGTTACCATTCTGCGGGGTATGTTAAAATTAACTTTGGTTTATAACTCGAGTAAGTGTTTTGAATATTTATGCCCGATTTCACAAACAGTTAGGGGTCACTTAGCTCTTTTTCTTAGTAGTCTAGCGACTGTTTCAGAGGCCGGCCTCTTAAATTTAGGGTGTCATCTAGTAGCCTAGATGACCCCTTAACTTAGTTTAAAGCGAAACAACCGGTAGGTGGCCCCTGAAAGAAAATAAAGTGTCCCCTAAAGATAGGGATTGTTGGTGAAATCGGCCATTAGAATACGAACTACTAATTTTAATGGTGCACCTGTTTTTGTTTTTCTATAAAAACCCAACAACAACAGAACTTACCCAACCCGCCCGACGACGCCCAGCGTTTGTTGTCACATGTCATATTTCATCTGGATTTATTATACGCGTAATTCGCGGACTTATTTTTGAATAAAATTGTGAGAATAAATCAGACGAACGCCGGCTCTGTGCGGTCCATACAGAGGGCCATAATTCACAAAAAAAACTGTTGCTCCGGTTGTCACGGAAGAATTTTCGCACCGTTTTCGTAGAAATGGAATAATGCGTGGACATAAAGTGCAGATGTTTTGCGTTTTCGGGACCACTTTGCATCGTCACACGTCACGCAACTCTTCTTTGTAAATGACACGCGTTTCGGAGCATAAAACACATCCGTAAACAAAACAACTCTTGGAGCGGCGGGCGGCAGTACACGAAAATATTAATATTATATTGACGTTGACAGAAATACATCATCTGTGAAAATTTCAACTGTCTAGCTACCACGGTTCATGAAATACAGCCTGGTACAGACGGACAGCGAAGTCTCAGTAATAGGGTCCCGTTTGGCACCCTTCGGGTACGGAACCCTAAAGATGACTTGACTTGACTTGTAACTGTAACATTAGTAGCAGAGATATTTCTATTCCTGTCAAATTGTTCTGAGGAATGGAGGAATGTCACTAACATGACATTTTGTGGCACAGCAGTCGAGTAGTGCACTTTGACATTCCGTTTAGCTTTGTGACTGAGCCAAGCTAATAATTTCATCCTCAACTGCTGCATAAACATTTATTTTCTACATCAAATTTAAAACTCTAAAAATGCTTTAACAGACAACCTTACAGTCCCCCTTACCTAACTTACCTTTGAAATCAACTCGTGATTCGGCTGACTGCACTGAAGACCTTCACAGTCTGAGCTCAGAACACATCCCTTAACTTAATTAAACTGAACCTTCATCCCATCAAGATAATTTTCCCCTTCGGTGGGAAAGAAAATCTCCTCAAACTAAAGCAATCTTTTGTGATGTTGTAGGTATTATTATAAGGTTTATTGGATAGGTAATTAGGATTAACGCGTTTTTGTCACAAGTCCTCTTTTGCTACAAATATTTATCCTTACTGCGTGGAAAATCTACGTAGTTTCTGTAAATTTACAATATGATTTGATTACTGTCGTTCAGATCGAAATTTGGGGTCTTCTAAGTACCTTCTACATTGTCGTGATTCATGTGATACTTTAGGGTACCTATTTACCATACTTACGAAAAAACATGATCTCGCAAGCGCTGCGGGTAAATGTGCCAGGCTTCCATAGTAAAAGGTTCGAAAGCTACTTTTAAAAGACTCAACTTAGAATTGACGCCTTCTCAATTAAAGGGCGCGACACTTGAGGCTAAAAGCTCAAAACTCAATCCCTCCATTGCATCAGCATTCAAGTGCTGTCGTAGACAATAGCACGCACCTGTCGCCTTGGGGGGTGGCGTGAGAGGGGAGCGGTGGCGGGGGCGGAAGGTGTATACGTATAGGTAATTCGATTACAATTTACAACTGAAACACTTACAATGGCAAATTACTTCTGGCGCCACATCAGGATACCCTGGGCTGGCAGTACCGGCAGTACCAAGTGAGAACCAGAAAAGTGACAGTACAAACGCAGGTATCAATTGGATGGAAAACTGTCAATTTCTCACGCTAGGTGGCGCTTTCGCGATTGTACCTTAGTGTTACACGGGAACTGTCAAATAGTATGTAGTTTTTTTGTAAACAAAGTTTTGAAACTTTCCAACCTTAATGCAGTGCTTTCAAATGTAAAAGTAGGGGATACATTTATTACTATTATAAACTGATGGCGATACATAACGTCGAATTCTTTGCATGTTTACTTTTCTACCAGATGAGCTTTATTCCAGCTACTGTTGCATTTCTCCTTCAAATCTCAGTTTAAAACTCACGCACGGTCATCAAAGAATACATTGCATGGTTTTTTAACGCAATAAAAAAAAAATCGAAACCCTGTACTTGTCACCGACGTAAACAAGGTACAGTCACCAAAGCGCCATCTGGGTTTTCTTTCAAACGGGCTACTCAAAAACCTGCCGTAGGGGCAATCTAGGATAAAAGTGCCATGAGTGAGTAGCCCGCTCCATGCACACATAGCAGGCGGCTCCACTTTTACACCCTCGATTGCCCCTGCGGCAAGTGTGTGAGTAGCCTGCTGAACTCAGAGAAATTACTAATACAGGTAACTTTGATCCTATTAACAAATTATAAATGTAGTGTGAGTAATGAGTAGCACTTATTAAATCTGACTACTCTCGGATTAAAAGTATCTAAGTCTGAATTCAACCTGAGAGTAACTAGTCTCAGAGTATTAACAACAGAGGACAATCGGCCGCCATGCGACATGCGACATGCGACATTAATCTGTTTTTATCATTACAAAACCTTTCTGTAACAACTACCTACCTGTTCCTACTTAGCTTTGTATAGCTTATCATATTACATAGATTATTTAAGTCAATTATGAAGTGCGACTCCCGACCCACAGACAAACCAAACTAACATTTGGTTTTGTGGGATGTATGTGTAGCCTGTAAGATTATAACGCAATAAACGTCTATTCTATTCTATTCTATTCTATTCTATGCGGGCCATGCCCTGAATAGCTCCGCAGGAGCAGAAAGGGTTGTCTCTGTACACCCACTTATACATTAGTTCGGCGCAGCGGCCCTGGCCAGACCGGTGTCAGTTCACCTTGGTCCAGCAGTTGCGTGGAAGGTTGAAGCCGATTGAGGGAGGACTGCAAAAAGTCCACTCCTCTGACGAAGAGGCTATCGAATGGTTGCTCAAGCTGCCACCTTTATGAGTTGTGACGTGGACGACAGCGACCAAACGCTAAATAAATAAACAACGGAGTAAAGAGTTTTTATTAAAAGATCTTTGACTCTGAACGCGCCGACACCAAAACGCTATTTCGCCCAACTCGCGCCGCGCCCTTGATCCTTTGTTTGTAGGGCTGCCACTTAGAGCCGAGGGTCTCGTCGCAGGTGTTCTGTCCCGACGTGCCCAATCAAGGGACAACAAATTGTGAGGCAGCCCTGAGACAACCTTCGGTACAGTCAGTCTCAGATATTGTGTGGCAAGATATTGAAATACAATATCCTTCTTATTAATAAACACACTCTAATTTGATGATAACACTTACTTACTCTGAGACTACTTACTCTCCGGTTAAACTCAGAGTAAGTACTTTAACTCCGAGATTAGAGACAGATAAGTGCCACTCATTCCTTACACCACGTTTATCAATATTGAAATTCGTTATGTATCTGGCTTAATGCTTGGAATAAAATTTCTACTGTTTTGGTCTAGTAACAAGATGGTTGATGGTTTAACATAGCTTCACACCATTTCCTATTCGCGGTGGCACAGGCACATTCGTGCCCACTTTTATAACACGTTTTGCGTGACAGGGGCTAGCCCATTGGCGCAACATCATCTCAAAATTCTCTGCATTATCTAAGGATGCAGATTTTTACTGTACCTATATCACTTTATTAATCTGTGCCTATATGAGATCTTTCTGGTTGTTATTGGTGTATGGATTTAAAAAAAAAATTGGTTGCCTGTAAAGTCGGTATACGGGCGAAAGTTTTACGTGACAACGACTTTGAGTGGTAAAATAATTTTAATGTGAATATTCATTCGTATAGTAGGAAGAAGGATGAAATAATAGTAACAATTTAAAACATTTATTTATACAAAGAATTATATTTAAAACATTAATTTATACAAAGAATCTCGCACTGAATTTCATATTAACAAAATTTTATTTTTACCTTTACACATACATACGTATTTATATACAAATATACATACAATAACTTGCAATACTCTGTCTGTCTCTCTCGCTCTTAGGCGGGCTAACCATGCCCGAGTGGAAGGGACGCGTGCCTCTCACTCGCTCTCATTGTGAGCGCATAACGTGAGCGGAGCGTAACGCAGTTTCTTGAAGTGTCACCCGGCAAACCAATTTATAAGACGTTGTCACGTCAAAAGCTAGCGTGTTCACTTAAATCTGATGCTGACTCTACCAGAAGAGAAGAGGCTTCGTTTGTTTTCTTCCACTGGCACCGGTGTTTTTGTAGATACACTTGATGTAAAGAGTTGGGTTTTTAAACTTGCCTCTTTAGGCGGGTAATGGCAGGACAAAGAAAGGTCTGTACATGGATGATGATGAAAACCTTACCAAGGTATTTTAAGGTTTCTTTCTCTGGTCGTTCCCTCATGCCTGAGGATCGTGACTGTCATGGTTGTCGGGGATTTAAGGTTTATGCAAATTGATTTATACATTTTTATAATTAATGATTTATTACAAACTCAGAAGCGGTCAAAAACAAAACTGAGGTGATGAAGGAAATTGACAAACTTGAAATTTAATTCTTTACCATGCATTTCTTTATCCTTACTCTTTCTTACTCCAATCTAAGCTCGCAGAGTAATGTACCATCGATAAATATAGATACTCCATAAAAAAACGAGTACTCGTAATTAAAACCTCCCTCAAGTCACGTGCTACAGTAGAGGGTAACGTTCAATGGAAATAAAATGGAAATATCTTCAAAGGGAGGAGAGATGCCAAACCATCGATATATACAACGTGTATACAACTATTGAAGTCTGTGCGCCAAACTTACTAAGTTACGTAATGACGCATTACTCTGAATCAGACCAATCAGAGACGATTGATCAATTCAGCTTAACAAGTCAAGGAAATTTGTACTCTACGTCTTTGAATAATATAGCAGAAATTCATAAGCGGGGGTTAAAATGTTGTGATACGTATTTCGTGACATAAACAGGCACTTATCGTAAATCAGAGAACTATTCGTCAATGATTCGTCCATTGTTATATTGTTATGGAATGTCAGTTTCATGCTCACTGTATGTCAGTGAGCTAGAAATGTTTGTAGACCGAAAGATATACCTAATTGATCACAACATGATCTAAGTACTTCATGAAAGGGTGCTCCGTACTAGAGGAGCTCCGTGGTCTAGTCGGTTTCATGCCTGCCTCTCACGCAGGAGATACAGGTTTGAATCCTGGTGCTGACCATGTAGCAATGAGATATAGCCATTTATCGTAAGTACGTTATACGGACGTTGTAACGGTGATGGAAAACATCGTGAGGAAACCTTCAATACTCCATAGCTGCGGCGATGGGCTAGCCCCCTGTCACGCAAAATGGAGTATTGAATCACATCAATAAACCATTATAATACATACAGAACATCCCTTTCGCTCAGTTTCTATTTACGTGACGGATAGGATTATGTATTGTACCTTTCTGTTCCATGTAAGTGTATTTATTTGTAGGTAGTTTCATTCAACGTTAGTTGTTGTAGGGTACTGAGACTAATGTATTCCGAAGTCAATATATTCTGAATTTGCAGCCCGCCCAAGCCATGTCCCAGGTAGAGATTTATAGTCGATACAAACATTGCCTATTATAGTCATGCTTTATTTCTCAGTTGAATACTTGCTGAAATAAAACTAGTAAGTAAGTACTTGCATGATGGGGAATTGGTTATCCGAGTACTATCTAATAATTGCTGATCATGAATCAAAAATTTGTTACTCCGTCGTGTTCGATGAGAGGATTTATGGCAGATTTCGCCAACAATCCCTATATTTTAGCCTAAAATTTTTAGGAGACACTTTCAGGGGCCACCTAGCGTTTTTTAGCTTTGACTTAAGTGTAAGGGTCGTCTAGGCTTCTAGGAGACCCCCTAAATATATCGCTAGATGGCAGAAAAATAGCTAAGTGTCCCTTAACTGGTGAAAGCGGGGATTAGTACCTTTACCCTAAAGTGGTAAAGTTCAAAATCGCTATCCAACTTTCAGTGAAAGATTAGTTTAGCCAGGCTACTTGCAAATCACATTCATTTCATAGAGTTGTTTAAAATTATGTTCCTTAAATTAGTTACCCCCTCAAATGTGATGTTGTTACTTTTATCAAATATCATTTGGTATGCGGTATGCGCATGCGCATTGACCCAATCGACTCATATGGACACCATAAGAGACAGTCCCACTCTTTTCACATTTAAAAACCGTGTAAACGAACACTTCCTCTCTCTTTCGTGATAGATATTGTAGGTATATGTATTTTTGTTAATTTTGTATATATGTAGGTGTTTATTTAGTATTTAGTATTATATTATTTTATACGTAGAAATCTATATTTATTCATACTTGTCATTAGTTTTAGTCATTTGTGCACTGACTTCCCTCTCTTTATCTGTTTTTTTCCTGTCATGCCTAGGTTTTCTGGAAGATATCTCTTTTTAGAGATAAGCTGCCTTTGTACATATCTATCTGTAAATGTTACGTGTTTTTTTTTTTTTTTTGCAATTAAGTATAAATGAAATAACTGTGCCCACTTTCAGCCAATGATTCAATACTCCATTTAGCGTGACATACTTAGGTAGTGTTTACTGATCTCAAAACCGTTTTTTGTTTTTTTTTTTATATTTTTATTGTTATACGTCTGTTTGTTTGCTGTCCTATAATTACTATGTCATCCAATAGTCTGATAGATGGATTAATAATAAATCTATGAGTTCATTGTCTCACTAGTGTTTGGTCGGCACCGGAATTCGAACCTGCATCTCCTGCGTGAGAATCGGGCAGGAGGCCCACTAGACCACAGAGCTCTATACTTTTTATGTCATTTTTATTAATTTTATTGTTTTGTTTTGTTACTTTATTTGTTTTTGTTATAATTTGTTTTTTTCTCTCTTTTCCTTTACAGGTACGCGTACGGTCTGAAAACCAGCGCTTTGAGATAGAACATGTTTGTGCTACTCACAGCAAACGCTGAGACCGTTCCTTTTTTGTCTTATTAAACTAATGTACCCTATTTAACTGTACTTTTTATTTTTTTTAAGGCAAAATAAACTATTTCTATTCTATTCTATTCTATTCTAATTAAATGGAAGAATAATACGAAGTTACTAGGGAACACGCAAAAATCGTCTACGGCCTAAGGTATTTTGAGTACACATCTATAGGTATACCGTTGGTACTCATCTATAGGTGCTTCGCCAAGCCTGGAATCAGCCTACCGATTGTTTAACATGCAATGCAGTGTAGGGTTGCCAGATGGCCGGGAAATCCGGGAAAGCCCCGGAATTTTGCGTCTGGTCCCGTGTCCAGTAATTATACTTTAATGTCCCGGAATTCCCGAAAACCCAATTCAAGCGAGCAAGCGTGGCCGCCGCGTACACGCAACGAGAAGTTACATAAAAAAGATTGTTTTACCTAAAAGGCCAAAGAGGGTAATTTTTGTTTTGAGTTAAGATTTAAAAAAAAAAATATCAAAGCTATAGAGAGGCGCTATCTTTTCTGTATATCTAAGTTAGTTAAATTTGTATTGATAAGCGAGTGAGAACGATATTCACATAGGTAATGAAATGACCTATGTTCGCGACATAGTGTAATATTTGTTAGTTTAATATTGTGTTTGTAATATTTTAAGTCGTCTACTATGTCTTTGCTATGGTTTAAGTCTTGTAAATAGCCCTGTAAATATTTCGTAATAAAGATTCACTTGTTTGTGTGTTTTCTTGGCGCGGTCAAGTAGAGAGAGAGAGAGAGACAGATAGAGAAAAGCGTTCCATCCCGCTCGCTGCTATTTCCTCGCCGCCACAGCCACGCACAGTGTGTTCTCGAAGATCACCTGGCACAGTGTGCGCCCGCGAGTATAAATACGGGCGCACAGCAAGCGGCGTCACAGTCCACTTCAGTCCGGCGGAGAGTTAACAACTCAGTCCACTTCAGTCCGGCGGAGAGTTAACAACTCAGTCCACTTCAGTCCGGCGGAGAGTTAACAACTCAGTCCACTTCAGTCCGGCGGAGAGTTAACAACTCAGTCCAATACAGTCCGCCAGAGAGGAAACAACTAGAAGCAGCTAGCGGGAAGCCGGGAGCACTGTCCACTCTCTCCCTACCGCCGAGCCAAGGAAGCTGCAACCTGCCTACTGAAACTCTGCGTGTTCTTTATCCACGTCCGGACCAGCCACCATCGCCGCAATAAGTGTGGGTCGTCGAAGGGGCCCACATTTTCTGGTCCTTCGAGCCGGATCTGGATAAAAATGGTTGTTACACGCAGCCAGAAGGGAGACTCGTCCACATCGCCTACGGATACGGGCGAGACTGCGACCACGTCCGATGGCACTACGGGATTGTTCGCCACGGAGACCACAGGAACGACGGGCACCACGACAACGACGGAGTCTACACTGCCGCAGACGCCGTCAAGGATCGAAGTCGTGGCAGCCGCCCCACCGCCCCTTACGTCTCATCGCGGACGTCCCGCCGCCGCCGCCATCGCCGTCGCCGCCACCGCAGTCACCGCCGCCGCTGCCGCCACCTCTGCCGCCGAATACACTGCAAGCCGCCGTTCCGTCGCTCGCTCTACTGCCGCTCGCTCCAAAGCCGCGAGCAAGCGTCATCGAGATTTAATGCGAGCGCGGGAAGAATTACTGCAGAAAGAGGTGGAGTTAGCCCGAACTCGCGTCGCAATGCTAGAGACAGCGTCATCCGAGGACGAGTCATCTCAAGAAGAAGTCGACACCATCAGAGACCAGCAAACAACCGAGTGGGTCAGGAAGTCGGTACTTGCCCTTAAAGACAACCCCTTCCTGCCGTCTGCTGAAGAGTGCGTCAGGCCTAAGAGACCACTGCCGTGTCTCGACGCACCTCCGCCACACGCCCAAGCCGTGGTTTACGCCGAGAGACAAGAAGCACCGCCGCCGCAGCAACTGCAACTGCCACCGCCTCTGTCACAAGAACCACTGCTACCGACGCCGCAACAGTTCCAACCGCTGCCGCCTGCAGCGCCACCGTCGCGCGTTCGCACTGATCTCAGCGAACTTGCAGCCGCTATCACACTGGCTTCAAGAACAGCAGTGCACCCACGCACACTGGAGCTGCCGCCTTTCAATGGAGCGTCAAATGATTGGCTGCCATTTAAAGCAGCCTACGAAGAGACAGCAAGCCGCTTAACAGAACAAGAGAACCTGTCACGTCTACGCCGCTGCCTTCGAGGAGCAGCCAAGGAAGCTGTTCAATGTCTCTTCATCGGATCAACAACACCCGCTGCCGTTATGAAGATGCTGCAGACTAGATTCGGCCGCCCAGACGCACTTGTGGCCGTAGAACTCAATAAACTACGGGCCCTGCCGAAGCTTCAAGAGAACCCAAGAGACATCTGCATCTACGCGTCAAAGGTCCTCAACACAGTCAGCACCATACAAGCGTTGGGCAAGCCGCACTATCTTTACAACGCAGAAGTAGTGCGCGGCATAGTCGAGAAGCTTCCGGTAGCGCTGCGATACAAGTACTACGACTACGATGCTGAGCAACCAGAGGAGCAGCCGGACCTATTGAAGTTGTCACACTTCCTGTCCGCTGCGGCAGAAAGATGTGGTACTTTCGCCCCAGCGGAGAACATCGCACCTGAAGACCGGCGGGAGCCACCCGCCAAGAAAGTCGTCCGCACTTACGTTGCTGATGACACGCCGCCGTTGAAGAAACGCACGCTGCAATGCCGCCTTTGCGAAGCCGATCACAAGCCGGCAGACTGCGATGTTATGAAGAAGGCCACGGTATCAGAGCGGTGGGAACTCGCCAAGAAGCATAGACTGTGCTTCCGCTGCCTGTGCACCAGGAAGATACGGCACGTCTGCAAAACTACCCAGTGCAACATCAATGGATGCACATACCGCCATCACAGACTGCTGCATCAAGATGAGCAAGAAGCCCAACTGCACCATTGCGAAGAGATACCAACCACGTTCGTCGCGTCGACACAAACATCAATGTCAGCTGCATTGAAGATCATCCCAGTACAAGTCAGCGGGCCAAATGGAAGCGTGGACACGTACGCTTTGATGGATGATGGATCGACCTGCACGATAATCAACGCCGCCACAGCTGAGAGCATCGGTGCTACGGGACAAGCAGAGCCATTTCACATTGAGGGTGTCGCCGGAGTGAAGATTGACAATCCTCAATCTCGACGCGTCAACTTCAGCATCAAAGGAAGAAATCAAGAGCGAAGCTTCGACATTTCAGCGAGAACAATGGAAGATCTTCATATCTCATCACAGACGGTGTCGCGACAACTCATTGCAGAATGCAAACATCTGAGGGATCTCGAAGACCAACTCGTCTACGACAAGGGGCAGCCAACGATACTTCTGGGGCAGGACAACTTCCACTTGTTGTTCTCCATGGTGACACGCTTCGGAGCCCGCAACCAGCCTGTCGCGTCACTGACTGAGCTGGGTTGGGTCTTGCACGGGCACGTTCCTCGGCAAGCACTAGTACATCGTGTCAACCATGTCGTCGTCAGCGCTCCAGAAGAAGAGTCAATGAAGGCTCTTATGAAAGAACACTTCGCCCTGGAGTCCTTGGGGGTGCAGCCACGCAACTCAGTCACCCCAGATGAGAGCCGAGCGCTGAGTATCCTGAAGAAGACAACGCGACGCACTCCGGATGGCCGCTACGAGTCCGGTTTGCTGTGGAGACACGACGATTTCACTCCACCTGACAGTTACGACGCCGCCTATCGCCGACTCCTCATGATCGAGAAGAAACTCGACAAGGACAAGAATCTCAAGATGCGATACGAGACACAGATGGCAGCGTTCCTGAGCAGCGACTTCGCTGAAGAAGCGCCGACTACCAAATCAACGAAGACTTGGTACCTTCCGCATTTCGCAGTCATCAACCCACAGAAGCCAGAGAAGCTGCGCATCGTTCATGACGCCGCCGCCAAGTCCAGAGGGGTCAGCCTCAATGACCTACTACTGTCGGGACCGGACTTACTCCAATCACTCCCTGGAATCCTGATGCGGTTCCGCCAGCGACCAATAGCAGTCACCGGGGACATCAAGGACATGTTCCTACGGATCTACATACGAGAAGAAGACAGAGACATGCAGCGCTTCCTGTGGAGAGGAAGCCGACGCGAGGGCCCGCCAACAGAATACCGAATGAAGAGTGTCATCTTCGGTGCGAAGTCGTCACCATGCACGGCGATCTTTGTGAAGAATGCGAACGCCGAACGCCACGCCGAAGAATATCCAAAGGCCGTCGATGCGATACTACGCAACCACTACATGGACGACTACCTGGCAAGCTTCAACACAGAAGAAGAGGCGCTCGAGATCTCCACAGAAGTAGCTAACATCCACAAAGAGGGAAGCTTTCATCTACATAAATGGGCGTCCAACTCAGCGCGAGTCAGACTTGAATTGGAACCGGAGTCAATCAAGAACGTCGTCGAACTTGCGCCGGAGAAGATCCTCGGGATGATCTGGGACACCAAAGCCGACACGCTTGGCTTCAACACCAATTTGACGAAGGTCCCAGCAGCCATCATCATGGGCGAGAGAACACCGACGAAGAGGGAGGCGCTCAGGGTAGTCATGTCAATATATGATCCCCTGGGCCTAGCAACGCCGGTCACCGTACAAGCCAAGAGAATCCTGCAGACACTTGGCGCTCAGGAACGGGATGGGACGACAAGCTGCAACCGAGCGAAGCTGAGGCCTGGAACATATGGGCCAACAACATTAAGAGATTGGGACAGCTGTCAATCCCGCGCTGCCACCCATACTTGGCACGGGAACGAGCAGCCGAGATGCACATCTTCGTCGACGCCAGCTCAACCGCCTATGCCGCTGCCGTCTACTGGAGAACTACAGATGAAGAGGGGCTGCCGCAAGTCTCATTGATCATCGCCAAGGGACGCGTCGCTCCACTGAAGACAGTCTCCATCCCACGCCTGGAGCTTCAAGCGGCTGTACTGGGCTGCCGCCTAGCTCAGACAGCCGTTGAAGAGCATGACTTCAAGCCCACACGCCGGGTCTTCTGGTCAGACTCAAGCACTGTGCTGACGTGGCTGCGCACAGGTCCGCGCAGCTACAAGCCGTTCGTCGCACATCGGGTCGCAGAGATCGCCGAGACCACCAGAACCAATGAATGGCGGTGGGTCCCCACCAAACTCAACGTGGCGGATGACGCCACAAGAATGATGCCGCATGACTTCGACTCAAACCACAGATGGTTTGCCGGACCCGACTTCCTACGTCAGCCGGAAGAAGATTGGCCGCAGCAAGAGTTCGCCGACAAGTTGGAAACCGGGGAAGAGCGCGTGAACGTGGCAACCACGCCACCACGCTTTGCCGAAGCTCTCCCAGATGTCGCACGGTTCTCCAGCTGGTTACGACTGATGAGATCCACTGCCAGAGTCCTTCAGTTCATCACTCTGCTGCGCACCAAAAGAGAGCGGACACTGGCCACTAGAAAAAGAACAAAGAAGTCGGATGATGCTGACCCGAGCTGGAAGGCTAATGCACCACGACCAACCAAGAAGACGGACGCCGTAGCTCGCCGCAAGCCCAGACTGCAAGCTATCCATCTGCCAGCGGAATACATGCAGCGCGCCGAGCTCCCATGGGTCAAAGCCATCCAGCATCAAGACTTCGAAGCCGAGATAGCTGCCTTAAGAAAAGGAAACCCAGTCGCCAACGACAGCCGCCTCAAACAACTGTCGATGCGACTGGACCAAGACGAAATCCTGCGCCTCAAGTCTCGAATCGCCGCCGAAGACATCATGGCCACACAGAGCGAGCCAGCCATACTGGACGGCGGTCATCCCTGGGCACGGCTATACATTACCTCCGTGCACACCCAACTGCATCACGGAGGGTTCGAGACAACCGCCAACGAAGTCAGGCAGCGATTCTGGATGCTGCGCCTACGAGTCTCCGTCAGAACGGCAATCAAGAGGTGTCAGCCCTGCAGACTTCGGAAGGCGAAGCCCGCCTGGCCTTCGACTGGCAATCATCCGCCAAGTCGACTGGCCCACCATCGCCGAGCCTTCACTTTCACCGGGCTTGACTACTTTGGCCCGATGACAGTCACCGTCGGTCGCGGGCATCAGAAAAGATACGGCGCGTTGTTCACGTGCCTTACAACACGCGCTGTACACCTGGAGCTCGCTGGGAGCCTGAGCACGGACTCAGCAATCATGGCACTTCGTCGTTTCATCAGCAGACGAGGCTGCCCTACGGAAATATGGAGCGACAACGGCACCAACCTGCGTGGCGCAGATAATGAACTCAAGAGGATGGCGCAGGGAGCGATGGCAGAGGAAGCCTCAATACGAACCATCAAGTGGCGCTACATCCCACCGAGCGCGCCATTCATGGGAGGCGCTTGGGAGCGTATGGTGCGCAGCGTCAAAAACGCGCTAAACACAACCCTGCAGGAGAAAGCGCCCAGGGAAGAAGTACTTGCGACGCTGCTCATCGAGGCGGAACACACCATCAACAGCCGCCCGCTGACCCATATCACCATGTCACCGGAGGATGACGAGCCGCTCACGCCAAACCACTTCCTCATGGGAGGGCCGTCCAGAGTGCCGCTGCCAGGCGCTTTCGTCGAAGGAGACGACATCAGCCACAAGACTTGGATCGCTAGCCAGCGACTCGCCGACGTCTTCTGGGCCAGATGGGTACGCGAGTACCTGCCGGAGCTGCAGCACCGGCGGGAGCCCCACGCAAGAGGCGCCATAAAGATCGGAGACTTAGTCCTCATCGTCGACGGGACACTGCCTCGCAACGTTTGGCCGAGGGGACAAGTCGTAGCTGTCTTCCCAGGACCAGACGGAGAGATACGCGCTGTAGACGTCAGGACGGCGCGTGGAATCCTGC
Source organism: Argyresthia albistria (assembly GCA_963457715.1). NCBI lineage: Eukaryota > Metazoa > Arthropoda > Insecta > Lepidoptera > Argyresthiidae > Argyresthia > Argyresthia albistria. The sequence continues at coordinate 1,876,550 of OY735256.1, forward strand.
GACGTCCCACGAAGAAGCTGATCATCCTGCCTGTGAACCGCGAACCGCAAGAATTACAGCTCAAGGAGACTGCGGCGGGAGAAGATGTTCGCGACATAGTGTAATATTTGTTAGTTTAATATTGTGTTTGTAATATTTTAAGTCGTCTACTATGTCTTTGCTATGGTTTAAGTCTTGTAAATAGCCCTGTAAATATTTCGTAATAAAGATTCACTTGTTTGTGTGTTTTCTTGGCGCGGTCAAGTAGAGAGAGAGAGAGAGACAGATAGAGAAAAGCGTTCCATCCCGCTCGCTGCTATTTCCTCGCCGCCACAGCCACGCACAGTGTGTTCTCGAAGATCACCTGGCACAGTGTGCGCCCGCGAGTATAAATACGGGCGCACAGCAAGCGGCGTCACAGTCCACTTCAGTCCGGCGGAGAGTTAACAACTCAGTCCACTTCAGTCCGGCGGAGAGTTAACAACTCAGTCCACTTCAGTCCGGCGGAGAGTTAACAACTCAGTCCACTTCAGTCCGGCGGAGAGTTAACAACTCAGTCCACTTCAGTCCGGCGGAGAGTTAACAACTCAGTCCAATACAGTCCGCCAGAGAGGAAACAACTAGAAGCAGCTAGCGGGAAGCCGGGAGCACTGTCCACTCTCTCCCTACCGCCGAGCCAAGGAAGCTGCAACCTGCCTACTGAAACTCTGCGTGTTCTTTATCCACGTCCGGACCAGCCACCATCGCCGCAATAAGTGTGGGTCGTCGAAGGGGCCCACAACCTAAATACATGTATAGCATAAGAAGATTTTAATATAATATATGTGTAAACGGTGATTTGCATTTTATTTTTCTTTAAAAATACCACTACGTTTATAATAAATGAATTTTAATATAATGAAACTTAAAATCTACCCAACTTCTTTGGTAACCCTAAAATGTCCAGGAATTGATAAGGCTACATCTGGCAACCTGCACCCCAACCGTAGAAGCAATTAGCAATAAAGGTCCGATGTAACAGATTTCTTCTGAAGCCAGCCGTGCGTGCCGCCGATTCGTGTTCAGATAACTACAATACATCGCTGCTGGTAGGTAGTAGCATGTAGTAGCTAGGTTTAGAAGGCGCCCCGGTAGAAGGGTTGTGTAATGGTTTTATAATATTAACGAGTCTAGGAACTAGAGTGATGCTAAGCTTAACGTGGTGCAAAATAATTAAATGTCTGTTTGCAGTTCTACAAAAAAGCTACCTTCTCGTTTAATAGCTTTCTGCTTACTAAACAAGAGCCAATTAAAGTATTGACTACCTATATGATCGTATTGGCATCTACAGTAGCTTTATTTCAAACCCTTTTACAGACCAGGAGCATGATTCTCGCGCATTCGATATACGATATCTACGCCTATATCGAGTGATTTTGTAGGGGAATCTGTCAATATTGGTCTCGATATCCGTATATCGAAGGCGCGAGAATCATGCCACAGGAAGCATGATTCTCGCGCCTTCGATATACGACCTATTCGAGACCTATATTGACAGATTCCCATCCCTTAGACGAAATCACTCGATATAGGTGTAGATATCGTATATCGAATGCGCGAGAATCATGCTCCAGGCCCCCGATTCTCACGCTATCGAGATCATCTCCCCAGCTGAGATATCGGTTTTGATACCGCCTGAATCCGTCGAAAACGATCTCGGTTTATATTTATTTCGAGCTAAAACGGGTCGATAACGGTCGTTCGGTCGATAAGATATCTCGGTTGGTCGTAAGGCTGGACGTGAGATTAGCTTTTTCTTGTTTTTGATGGAGATTTCGGTATCTCAAAATCGATATTTCGACCATGGACATGATCTCGCTAGCGCCAGAATTGCTCCGCTGCTTTGTATGTATATCCCAAGTATGTCCCAAGAAGTATCTCTATCTCCACAAAACTCCTACCTGGGTCCAAGGTAAGCTATGTTTATTTGGCTTTACGCTATTCTTATCCCGAGTGAGTAGGACTCACTGTATCAGGTGAACCTAGATAGCGAATGTTCAAAGACCTATACCTCTATGCCGCAGACTTCATGCTGTCATTTGTGCAACTCCTTGCGTCCAGTGTCCTTAGCTTAATGACCGCGGCTCTTAAGACACACTTGAGAGGAGCTCTTAAGAGTAGGCTGCATTTTTCCGTTCTGTCGGCTGAAATTCCAAGATGAGAAATCTCGCACTTCTCTTATTTAACCATATCTGTTAAAATTCTGTGGGAAAAGCACGTATGGATGTATTAAAATCTTAAACTTTGACGTTCCTAGCAAAATGGGCTTATTTCTGTTTAAAAAAATAACTAAAATAGTTGAAATAGTTTTTAATGTTTCCTGTAAAATTTGTTTATATGGAAATGGGACTTTTTGAGCAGACACTCCTCAAATAGACCGATCCCCATAAAAATGATTCACTGCTCCACCTATCTTTCTTACCTATACTTATTTCCTTTGGTCACGAGGAAACAATTTATTAAATACGTCATATAAAGGGTATTAAAACAGAAATATTATTTTGCCATAGTACAACATCTAAGCGGCTTATGAGAAAAAATCAATCTCGTTTTGTTGTTTCTTGTAGGGTGACAATGATTTTGTCAAACTTCTAGGTCAACGCAATCAAACGACACGACCGCTCATGCTGTAAAATTGTTGGATTTTCCTAATACTCGCAAGTGAATCAAAGCCGTTGACCAAGCATCATGAAATTTTAAATGAAGCAAAGTCTTACAGCACAAAGTAATCTCATCCTTACCTAGTTTGCTGGAAGAGATCTCTTATGAAGAGATAAGCTCGTCTTTGTACACTTTTACTTTGTATATTTGTTACCAATACTACGACTGTTTTAAAAATTAATTCTTTTTTATATTCAATTAAATTTGTAATTATTTTAATTAATTTGCACATCCTTAAGAGGATAAGATTATATTATAAGATTATATTATAGTTCAGCTCCTACAAATGTACATAACAACACAACAACCTATATTTGCAAATAAATGCCTTTGACTTTGTCAATTTTACGTTTTATGTCACTCGAAAAATTTTCGAAACCCTTTGCTATCATCACGGCCACCCTACTCCCAGCGGGGTAGGGTAACCCCACTTGTGTCCTCGGAATTAATTTCCTGGACTATAATTCTCGTATATTGGATGTTCGACGACAGTCTCCGCACTCGCGATTTATGGCGCTAGTGTCGCGGGCAGGTGGGGTCTATCTACCCTACACTACCTACCCTACCCTAGGCAGGGTGGGGATTGGCTGGGGTTTGGTGGTACAGAAAAATGTGCAGGTTTTTATGCTCTCCGGAAAAGGCTGGATGAGATTAGGGACCGTGATAATAATTTCATTATTTTCATAATTTCTTTATTGCACACAAACAGTTACATAGGACAGTAAAAAACATAGAAAACGTGTACAAAGGCGAGCTTATCTCTAATAAGAGATCTCTTCCAGCAAACCAAATAGGGATGAGACAGGTGGATTGCTGAGCAGGAGTAGACCCATGTGTACAATACATATAATAATTACTTACAAATCAATAGACTACATAAACTAGTGCATACTTATATAAATAAATATGAAGTATATTATATAATATACATAAATTAATAAATACTATACATACTATCTATAATTCTATAAAGACAGGTAATGCTTCTTCACACGACTCTTAAAAATATTGAGCGTAGGACTATCCCTGATGGTGCAGGGGAGTGCGTTCCACAAGCGGATAGCACGAAGTCTAAATCCGTGCTCATAGGACGCGTGCAATAAACCGCTCTCAGCTCTGAGAGTTGTCTCAACTATGTTTCGCCAAATGAAAACTGTGATTTTTAAGAGCTTTAGATAGCTCTGAGCATAGAGAGATTTGTTATACGGATCTAACCAGTCGGCAGAGACTTTAAGCTCGAGAAAATTCAGAATTCAACGAAACTTAAGTATGTTGTTTGTGACCATTCAGTAGTGCTACACCCAATTTTCCGAACAAATAAAGCTTGTGATAACTTGAGGAGGGGCTAAAAAACGATTTTTTTTGGGACTTTTCCCAGTTTATTACGTTTATTTCAAAAACTTACAATAATTAAAAGAAAATGTATAAAATGAAAGATGAAAAAAATCGACTACGAAAATAAATACAATGTTAGTATTTGGGAGTATTTTGGACCCCAATAAAAGTCAATCTACTAGACCAATTTTTGTATTTCTTTTTGTTATCGATGCGAAATTTTCGGAATTTTCTCAAATTTTGTATGGACTGAATCTCTGGCGATAAGCGTGACAGAATGGGAAATATGGAAAATTGGGAAAATACTCAATTAAAAAAAATCAAGGCGCCAAAACAATGCATTTTAACTATTGTAAGGGGATGTGGGTAACACAGGTATGTCTAATTGTTATTAGTTTAAAACAGGTGTTTTCTCAGTAGAGCTGGAGAACAAACCGCAATATCAAACTAGAGTGATTACAGCATCATCACAGACCACAACAAAGCACGACACTTACCCCACTCTAAGTTACCACAATTACACTACATGTCCCTTATTACCACACACTTAGGAAAATAATTGCGTGATAGGTGAACAATGGGCTGAAGAGGATTCTGGAATGTTCTCGAAGTAATTAGCGAGTTACACAAACGGCGGAATGCCCGAGTGTAGGGCCAACATTGTTGTGAGCGGATTAACTTTGTTCCGCTTTTGAGTCTAAATTGATTACTTATAGGCACATACTAGTACTGATATGATATTTACGTAACACAGTCCTTCTAGGTCAACGCAATCGAACGCTATGACCGTTTAAATAAATAGATACATTATAATACCGTATAAATGCTCAAAATGCTCGCAATGGACCCAAAACCTATAGGTACAATCATGAAATTTACCACAAAACAAGGTCTTACAGCACAAGTAAAGAGAAAAATCTGAAAACTTCAAATTTCTGTCTCTCTACAAAAATATTCAATTTGGATTACATGAATGACATCATACTTTAGATTTTTATGTGAATAGCTAATCACACGTGTTAAGCTCTCCAAGTATGATCGGAACCCTTGGTCCGCGAGTCCTGCTCGCACTTGGCCGTTTGTTTTCCTTTATCCCCAGACGGGAATCAAACCCGGGACCTCTCGCATACTAGGCAGAGCTACAACCGCTACGCCACATCAAACTACTGGTACCTTGTTTCCGTTCCACAAACTTCCGCAACGCACATCCGCATCCGCAACGCGCGACACTTTTGCTTCATCAACGGCTCTCAAATAAATCACACTTGTACCTTCTCTAGTTCCGCAGTTGGAGCTATTTGCACCTTCCTGCCTTCCTGCCTCCAGCCTGCTGACAATCAGGGTTACATCCAGTGGGAGATATACGAGTTGCGAGTTATAGCACATCGTTTTCATGACTTTTACCATATGGTAGTGATAGCAGTGGGTTATGCATGATATGATTATCGTCATCATGACGTTGATGAAGATCGTCCGGTTTCAGCGCCAGCGACATTTATGGTTCTGAGAGCTTTACCCACTAGTGTATTCGCAAGGTGATAATAAAATTGTTAGTAAATTATATGGAAGTTCTGTCGAAAAGGTGATGCAATCGTAAGGAAACCTTCAATCTCCATAATTATCAGTGGTGGGTGATGCAGCCCCCAATTACTCAAAATTGAGAAATGAATATCTCGGCATAATTATGTATGGCCATACTAATTTAGGGCCGCCACACACAATCGTTATTCCGAAACAGGATCCAAATCCATACAAATCAGAGAAAACAGCGAAAGGAAAACTTTCCATATGAGGTTGGGTCCATATTTGTATTAATTTCTCTTCATTCGGGAAAATTCTGTTTCGGTATGCGGCCCTTATTGTGTCTCTGCCATGTATGAGAAACAGCGCGCGCTATGTTAATAGCTTGCTCGCTCGCACTGGACTACCGCCGTCGCACGCAACTGCTGAAAACTTCGCCAAATAAATCCGGAGCGCTGACGCGAGGTGTAATTTATCGGAGTTAGAACTCGGCTAATGGCTGCTCGCGATTGAAATGTCGACTCCGCTATCGGGTGATGATAGTGCGGAGGGACTTCTACATGTGACGACATTTAGTGGAGATAGGGGGGCAATCCTCGCGCCAGCGAGATCATATCCATGGTCGAAATATCGATTTTGAGATACCGAAATCTCCGTGAAAACCAAGAAAAAGCTATTCTCACGACCAGCCTTACGACCAACCGAGATATCTCGACCCGCTTTCGATCGAAATAAATATGAATCGAAATCGTTTTTGACGGATCTAGGCGGTATCAAAACCGAGAGACTGGCCCCCTATTCTCGCGCTATCGAGATCATCTCCCTAGTCGAGATATCGCTTTTGATACCGCGTAAATCCGTGAAAAACAATCTCATCTCATATTATTGCAATCGAAAACGGGTCGAGATATCTCGGTTAGTCGTAAGGCTGGTCGTAAGAACAGCTTTTTCTTGTTTTTGATGGAGATTTCGGTTCTCAAAATCGATATTTCGACCATGGACATGATCTCGCTGACGCGAGAATTGCGCCCCTGGGGATACAATTATTACACCCATTTCGACCATTAAGCTAGACGTACATCTACCGGTATGCCACGCAGGCAAGGCAACGGATTTTAACTACTATACTATATACTTATATAAACATAATATGTAAATGTAATAGAATGAACATACATAAAGGAAATAAAATAAAAATACAGCAGCTGTGCTTCTACTAGTCCGTTTCTTCTTTTTGCCTTACAAAAACACATGTTAATAACAAAAGGATCTTTTGGGGTAATCTATTATTGGCTATGTAATTGGTGTTAATTTTTAAGGATATATCTGTTTTGTAACGCTGTTGATTACCTGAATAAATAAATAAATAAATAAATAAATAAATAAATAACTGCTGCGAATTCCTATGAAGTGTCTTTGCTAATATTTGCCGGTACCTAACGGATGGACGTGGACGTGGTTTTACCAGCTACAGCTATTAGTGCATGTTAAGCATTTTTAGATACCATGCAGACAAATGGAATTTAGGTTATGTAGATGTTTATGGCCTCCGTCAAAGAACACGTGGCCACGCGTAAAATATCATCAAAAGAGCATGAAATTCATAAACATGCCACAAGTTGAGAACACCTGCATTCCGCCGACCAAAGTCTCGTTACCATGGGAGTGTGGCCAGGGAACAAGCAATTCCAATCCAACATGATATTGTTTGTGGTTGTACCATACGCGGGCCAGCAAGATAAAGTATGGCTTAATCTTACTCGAATTCGCGCTATGGCTTATTTATTTATTATGCCTATTATTATGCCTTTCTGTGGACACATTAACCCCTTCACTAGCAGAAGCACACCGCTCGAACGACCGAACAATGGCGAACTATTGTTATATAAGATGTGTCGGCAAACCAGTTAAGGTTTCAGGTTTGATCAGTTGGTATCATCTCTGCCCATAACGAGTTGGTATCTCTCACCCACTTCATAGCCCGACCTCCCAACAGAAAGGGCTCGCATGGAACGTTATTTATCCCTGCGAGGGATTACTCGAAGTGGTTACAAAGGTTGCCAGCACCTGAGTCCACACTACACTCTTGGATAAACAAGGAGTTTCAATGTCTAGCTGGCTGGTAGAAGAATAATAACCGGCAAAGTGCGAGCCGGAATCGCGCACGAAGGGTTCCGTACCATTAACTATAAAAAACCGCAAAAAAATAAAACACGTTAGTTGTATGGGAGCCCCCCTTAATATTAAATTTATTTTGTTTTTCAGTATTTGTTGTTATAGCGGCAAGGCAGGCAGGCAGGCAGGCAGGCAGGCAGGCAGGCAGGCAGGCAGGCAGGCAGGCAGGCAGGCAGGCAGGCAGGCAGGCAGGCAGGCAGGCAGGCAGGCAGGCAGGCAGGCAGGCAGGCAGGCAGGCAGGCAGGCAGGCAGGCAGGCAGGCAGGCAGGCAGGCAGGCAGGCAGGCAGGCAGGCAGGCAGGCAGGCAGGCAGGACGGATGGAACCGTAAATCTGTAATCCTTCTCCTTAGCACTGTAAATAATGTTTTGCTTCCAGAATCTTCTGATACAATGTACAAAACTCCTGTTTTTATGTTTCTAACCCTGAGTTTCACGAAACAAATGTTTAATTTAAGCAAATGCTTAGCAACTGAAACAAATGACTATCCTATGAGATTCTGGGACAACTTAAATTTCGTGAAACTCAGGGTTAAAGAAGAAAAAACTATAAAAACAAAATAGGATCGACGATCGTAATGAATCGATGTCTCATGCACGTCTCTCACAATCCAATTAATTAAGAAGAGAAACTTTAATGGAAATTAACGGTTCAAAGAATGAAGGATCAGCGACGAATGAAAAGAAAGAAGACACGACTTAAGCCTCGTTGTGTACAATGAAACAGGTCCCTGATTCTACTTACAAGTCGCGTCTCTATGACGCGAGCGAGCATGACATAGTCCACTCTGGGTATTTCTTATAGCTGTCCAAGTGTCCAACGATCTATTGGCGTGTGAGTGATGTTTATAGAGGGGCGCCAGTTCTACGCAGCCTAATGCAATGAACCTGTCAAAAAGCGTTAGTTTCTACCTGAGGTTTCTACCTGTCACCGCACGCCAAAAGATCGTTGGGCAACTGTAACTAAACTGTAGCCTGCTTATAAAATAGTTACATAATACCACAGATTATTAAAAGAGTTAGGAATACCACGCCACCATCTTATCTGTAGAATTAGCGATGGTGCCACCATCTACTCCAACTGCGAGCCGTCTACCGCGAAGTGACGTTTTCAAAGTGGGGCGTCTCAGTAGTTTCCGCTTTGGCCGTTCTATAAATATGATGGTGGATCTGTCCTCGCAGCATTCATCATCACATAGTATCTATAACAGAGCACGTGATTGGCTTTATTTTTTTAATATGAAATTAACATTCTGTTCTATTTGACCACTCTTCCAGAGACAGAGGGATAGTAAAATCGGCACCCATGACTTTAAGAAGTAACTGACTTTAATTAAACGTTGCTTGTGATCTTCTTTGCGTTTTCTTCGGCTCTCGAATTGAAGACTTTTCTTACGAAAATGTTCCTTCAAACGTAGTTTCCATTTTGTCAATACAAACGTTGTGTCACTAGTCACACCATTCCCTGTTCCCATTTGAGGTGGCAAATGGCATCCCGGAGCCCTTATCTGGGCCAAAATCTAATTAATTAACTGCTACCCAAGCAGGGCAAAGGAAGAATAATTAAATATGTGTATTACATACTTACATACATTTACTTACATACATACATACAAGTGCTATCAATATTTACAATAACTACAATATTGATCAGTAAGTTATAATTTTACAAAACTATTTAGATCACATGCACAAAATGTAATGAAACTTTTAAGTTATTTTGATTTTAAAACAGCACAAATGTAGATTTTCATTGACGATACACAACAGATCTTACAGCTCTAAGGGCATCTTGCACCAGTATTTAAAAGCCGCATAACACAGTTTTTCAAACACTAATATAAATCACAACACGATCGAGTTACATAGCCAAGCAAGTCAACGTTTTTGCAGTCAGCCACCTTCCCGCTTATCACAGCCATGTTCTGACATCTAGAACTTGTATCGGCCCTCAACGAATCCTCCATAGCTGTCCCTGAACCCTGGAGTACGCATGAACTGCGCCCCCGCCCCCAGTTCAGCCCTTGTATTCCCTGGTAGCTTCCAGGCCCACTCCCCCCCACTTCTCACATTCGTCGATCCGAATCCGCCAATCTCCCTCGTGGCATCCAAAGTAGCGCGGCCGTCTGTCCCCCATTTCAGACCGCCGCCAACAGCTGACGAATCCCGACCAATGTTGCGTTCCCCGTATACGGAACCGTCAAGTTTGCCTCGGTGGTCGTCAAAAAGGTTGCGTTCGTAACCTCCTTTGCCGTATAGGGTTCCCTGGGTTTCCCCGAGTTGACCAAAGAGTTTGCCGTCTCCGACTTTGTAGTTTTTGTCCGCGTAGACTTCGTCACGACGTTGGCGGCGTAAGACTGGAGCGTACCATTCTGGACGAACTTCACGTTGGTGTTCTTCTTGATATTCTTGTGCGCTGGCAAAAGCCAGAATAGCAACAAAACACAGTACTGACTTCATTGTGATTGATTTTTAGATTACTTTCTCGATGTAGTTTAGTCAGATGACTGATGTAGGACCAAATCTGAATACATGTTTTATACCCCCGATCGGACCTAGGGGATTCCTCAGAGTGACATTGCAAGCAAAGCATTGGTAAACGTGGTTCCCCGTCAAATACATTGATAAAAGTGCTTCCCCGTTCATATTGTATAGTACGAGTACGAATAGTACGATTGTTTTTGTAAAAGGTCATTGGCATAAAGGTCATGCTTTATCACGAGGTCTGCATAATTTACATACAGTCTTGGACTCGGGGAATTACTACACGATAAGAGTAAGTTAATTGTATATGCAACGCCTATTTTCTTTTGTGATTATTTATGAGTCATGTTTCATAAATAAAACCGACCAAGTGCAAGTCGGACTCGCACACCACGGGTACCGTGGAAATTGCATTTTTATGAAGAAACTATACTTTTTTATCATTGCTTGTATTACAAACCTCGCGTTCGTTTAAAATTTATCTTCGCTTAAAAGTTCCCTTGCGTGTATCAAACAAATTCAGCAAAATTGTAACATCAATGGCTGCGAATTCCGTTGACCTACAAGATTTTTTCACAAAATGTATCACACACTTTAGTATGAATATAATTGTCAGCATGATACCCTCCAAATTGTCAGCATGATACCTTCCACGCGTTGATGCGAAAAAGAGGCTCGAAAAGAACAGACGGGTCACAAAGTGATGCTTTAATTAAAGGTTCCCTTTTTCTCTAAGATACAGAACCCTAAAAACAAACAAAGCGTCACGCCTTTTCCCGTATAATGTGATACAGGCACAGTTGCGTGGCCGCGTTCATCCCATATTCTAAATAGCCGCTCACAATAATCTGAACAATCCCGTATATTGTCTGTGCCTTTGTTATATGAGCTTGTAATATACTTTCAAAGGCTTTAAATCATTACGAGAAAAAAACTGCCAAGTGCGAGTCGGACTCCCATAAGGAAGGTTCCGCACCATCGTACCAAAAATGTACAAAATATTACGTTTCTAATACGGGTAATGTAATGGTAAAATAATGTGGATGTCAGCGGCCGTGATGTTTTTTGTGTTATACATCTCAAACGAACACGAAGACTATTCGCGCTCACCCCCTTTAGTCTTCACCTAAGCGACCGCAGTGTTTGCCTGAGATTTCATCGTTTCATGATATTTCACGTTTGGGCACATCATTATGTGCCCAATTCTACGATCGGCCGCCGACAGGAATACCTTTATCATTGACGACCTCTGTGGCGCAGCGGTTGCACATCTGCCTACCATGCGAGAGGTCCCGGGTTCGAATCCCGGCTGGGGACAAAAATACCCCAGGTCTTGAATGTTTACATGTTTGTGATGTCGCTGTTTCTGGTTCCCACGACACAGGGTATCCTAGTGTGGGGCCCGAAGCAATGTATGTGCCTGTATGTAAATGTAAATGTAAAATTTCAACTTTCAAGCTATAAGCTATAACGTGCGATAGAGCCCGCAGACAGTCCTTTTGGCACCCTTCGGGTACGGAACCCTAGAAAGGTTTTAAACTGATTTGCATAAAAAATCATCTGCAAGGGGAATCTAAATAATAAATTGTCCATTGTTAGCAGGTTCGTTGGTAATCCAAAAGTACTAGCTTTTATGTCATGGATGTCCGTCCGTCCGTCCGTCCGTCCGTCCTTCTGTCCGTCTGTCTGTCTGTCTGTCTGTCTATCTCTCTGTCTGTCACCAGGCTGTATCTCATGAACCGTGGTAGCTAGACAGTGGAAATTTTCACAGATGATGTATTTCTGTTGCCGCTATAACAACAAATACTAAAAAACTAAATTTAATATTAAGGGGGGCTCCCATACAAGTGATTTTTTTGCAGTTTTTTATAGATAATGGTACGGAACCCTTCGTGCGTGAGTCCGACTCGCACCTGGCCGGTTATTTATATTGTGCTGTGGCCTCAGTTCCCAAATAAACAAACAAATTACGATGCTTTACGGTGACATTTGTTCAGAACACTTCATTTACTTACGTAGGTATACTAAGATAAGATAAGATAATATATTTATTTTACACATTAAAATTTGTTACATAGAGGTTTTACATTGGATGGTTTCCTAGTAAGAGTTTGAGATGTAATTAATTAATGATTATTCGAGATCTAAGCTAAGCAGAGCCTGTACTATAGATCTCAAAAATCCTCAGCTCTTCCATAGTTAAACATGACACTTAGCTTTTGAAGCTATTGAAACTATCATGATGTTGTGTTTTCTACTACTATAGGGATCTAAGAACCTAATAAAACCTGATTTATCTTTCTAAAATCTAATTTTAATTAATCAATTCACAAAATAGTGAAAAATTACCCAAAAGTACATTCATTGGCCCCTTCAGCACAATGATTAGCCCTATAATAAGTATAAAGATTGGCATGCCAATCATTATACACGTGAGGTGCCAATGAATGTACTCCATTGAGTAATAGTGATGGGAAATAAAATAAAATACCTAGAACTTTATGAATTATATTCTTGAATGTTATCCGTAGATTCCGTAGAACCTGCTACCTACCTCAGATTTCGACTCATTCGAATGTGGGTACCTTATCTATCTATACCTATAATACCCTATATACAAAATATTTTTGGTGAAAATACCCACCTCTAACCTTTCCAAACTTTTAATAAAATAAAATATAAAATGTGCACATCACTACTAGATAAAAGCATAATCGTAAAAACTCAGTACATTGATTGGCCCCACTTAGAATACAATCATCAGCAGTGCCAATGGTCAAAAAGTACAATGATTAGCAGTGCCATCATTTGTTTACAGAGGGCTGATGACAGTTTTGAGTACATACTTTTAAACAACTCATTCGTCGCAATTAATTTAGGTACTAATTGCAAATAAAAATTCTGAAATAGTTTTAACAATCATTAGCCCCGGTGCCAATGAACTGCACCTTCATAGAAACTTAAGGTTACAATGATTGGCCCCAATTGAAACTGATTTTAGGCGTTGAAATACAATAACAAACTGCTTAATATCATAACTTGACTCATATAATAACAACAAAACCATTAACTCGCATCTAGACTTCCAAAATAACAAGTAAAAAGGCTTCAACACTCACCTGTTTCTTAACAAAAATCGTAACGATTTCAACAAACCGCACCACACAGAGACATGTTGGTAAAGAAAAAATTTTCACAGAGTTGCCAGTAGTTTCATCTAAAAACTACCAATTTGGTGTTGTCACTTACGAAATGGTGGATTTAATAGAAATTTTTGTTTTACTTTTCTTATCTGGTAATTCTTAATGATTGTGTTCAAAGTCCAGAGTGCCAATCAATGGGGGGGTGCTGGAATTAGTACCCTTTACCCTACGTCTTAACGGATAAACAGTGGCCTTGGTTCACACGGCATAGTCCTGCACGTTTTTTTGCAGTATACGTCTTAACGGATAAACAGTGGCCTTGGTTCACACGGCATAGTCCTGCACGTTTTTTTGCAGTATACGTCTTAACGGATAAACAGTGGCCTTGGTTCACACGGCATTGTCCTGCACGTTTTTTTGCAGTATACGTCGTGTGAACCTAGGCCACTGTTTATCCGTTAAGAAGTATACTGCAAAAAAACGTGCAGGACTATGCCGTGTGAACCACGCCTCAGGGGGGGGGGGATGTTGTGCCTGCACCTGGCCCACGAGAGCGGGGCCTTTGTGCATTTCTTCTTCTTCTGTCAGGGGGATGACACACTTTGTCGCATTTCTCTCTCATACTAAACAAACTCTACTTTTTTCTCCAACACAAATAATGCACAAACGGGCTGCCACCCACCCTGTATAGTATAGTTATTTATGCAGACGAACCTAATGAATTCCCACGGGCTTCACGTTTATGCAGATTTTTCTTCGTTTTGCTCCGCTCTTTGAACTTGTAACTTAATAATGGAGCATCCTGTAGCTCAGTGCGAGGAGTATTTGTGTACTTTTGTAATTTAGTAAGTATATGTATTTTATTTTCACAGTTTTTAATACTTAGTGCCGACCTCTCCTTCCTGAGATAGCGTTTATCTGTCTGTTTATCTGAGGAATTTGACATTTCACGCGTACATAAAGTGTCAAAAATAGTCAGGTGACTGTATCGTACTGTACCGTCTCTTGAGAGACCGAGCTTAAATCGTTTGCCGTTTTATATCCGTTTTTTGACGGATCTTTCCATCTTCAGATAGCTTTTATCAGTCTGTTCATGTTCAGCCCTGAGTTGCACGAAACGATTGATTTATTTTTAGTTGTGTCACTTAACTAATTTAAGTTGTCACTTAACAAATTTTTTGGCTTCTCATGAATCTCATGCTTGTCATTTGTTTCTACTTCTAAGCATTTGCTTTTGTTTCGTGTAACGTGTAACTGTAACACCCGTTTGCACTAAACGTAAGTTAGGCTTGCCCTAGTTAAGATACGCCTAAGGCTAAGAACAGCCTAACCATAGACTAAAATATATGGCTTAGGGATGGCTTAAGGTTATAGTGCAATTGTTTTTTTTGCTAGGAGCAGCAAAGAACTTAGGCGATTCTTATTTTAAGTGCAAATGGGTGTCAGTGTAACGCAGTATATGACTTGAAATAGAAATAGAAATAGTAAATATATTTATTTGACAAATAAACACAGGGATATATGGAAAAAAAATAGTACAGTTTACTTGGAGGAAGGATAATATCATGGAAGGATAATAAGTACTTAGTTTATGAGAGTGTTTGACATTTCACGCGTACATGAAATGAATTATCTGACTGTTTATCCGTCTCTTGAAAGGCCGGGCCTAAATCAATAGAAATTCCTACATTTTGTTGATTGACTTGGAATAATAATTATCTTCGTAATCGCGAACCATGTCGATACCTACCATGAAATGTATAAAAATTAAAAATCAAATAGAATCCAACCTCGCCATCTGTAGCGAAACCTACTAACTACTAACCGCCGACCTTTTCCGTATCGTGACTTCGTGAGCAAGCTTTGTTCCGCTTGGTAACATTGGTCCTCTTTATATAGCAGATAGATGGCGCGAGTATTATCTTATTTCTATATCTTTTTCTTCTGTTATATCCTCGTCAAGAAAGTCACTTCCTCTTCACTTCTATTCTTTCCCGGGCAGTGCTAACGAGCAACAAACAACCCGTCCTTCGATACAGTCGAATCTACAAAACACGTCACATTTGGCGAAAGAGTTTGAAACTGAAAGCTCGTCGTAGTAAGCAGCACCAGTAACTGTGGAGTGTGAGAGAACCGCCATATTGTCTATGAGCATATAATCAAATGACTCCGCCGTGACTTTCCATACAAACTTTAGAGATCTTTTTGACCAACTTAGGGTCCGAATTAAGTAAAATTCTTTCTTAGCGAGCGGTTTTATAATAATAAGAAAATATTCTCATCAATAGAATCTTTCTAGCTGTAGCCGTTTCGCCGGTTTTTTGATCAGTCAGGACTTACTCTTTTATATACAGAGATTCCCATACAAAATCACTCGATATAAGTGTAGATATCGTATATCAAATGCGCGAGAATAAGGCAACGTTACACCAAAATCTCTATAGCTTTATAATTTCTTTTCTTGTTGCTATTATTTCTTTTTTAGAATATTTATTTTTGGTTTCATGGCGAAACTGTATACAAGCACAGATACTGTAATATTATGATACTAGGCTCAAAACGCCACGGAGATTCATTCCTATCGAACGAGCTAAATCTTTCTTACACGTTCGTGTCTTTTTACAACGAGTCTTTTCCACACTAATTAATGTTTATTTTACCTAATCTAATCATATTTAACAGTTTTGTCATTAACAAACAACTCGGTAAAAAAAATCTTATCTGTTTCAATGAAAATTAAGTATTTTAACACGCTCTTTCCGCGTGGAAAATATTTGATCGCAACTCATTTTAGATTATGTTTGCTCATCAAACATCAGGACTAATGGGCCTATTAGACTACGCTGTCGGCAGGGCCCTGTCTGACTCGCTGTCTCTTTCTAGTCGTTCCATCATGAGTGAGACGTCTATACAAATCGTACCCTGTCGACAGCGTAATGTAATAAGCTCTGACTGAAGTGGTGGGTGAGGGTAGGTGAAGGCTGAAGGGGGCAAG
The DNA here is from genome assembly GCA_963457715.1 of Argyresthia albistria. Taxonomy (NCBI): domain Eukaryota; kingdom Metazoa; phylum Arthropoda; class Insecta; order Lepidoptera; family Argyresthiidae; genus Argyresthia; species Argyresthia albistria. The sequence continues at coordinate 1,892,879 of OY735256.1, forward strand.
CGAATCGGAGCCCCCGTTATCCTTTGTATTAGGTTGACATTGTAAGAGATCTCTTTTTAGAGATAAGCTTGCCTTTGTACATTCCTTCATTTTATCTTTTTGTGTTTTGTCTTTTATGTGCAATAAATATATACGAAATATATACGAAACTACACGATCCAACGCATCATCGAACTACGAAAAACGACAAACGATTGAATGCTTTTCACTTAGTTGCTGATTTTTAGCGTACTTCAAAATTATCAATCTGTGTTCAATACACACACTTGTACACAGATCAAGCAGGTAAGAGGTCGCACTCCCTCCTGACAACACACGAGTTAACATGTCATGCACATGCATCCCTGCATTTCACTATCTTATCTAAACAGATAAAAATTATCATATTTACCAAATTGGTACACACCGAAATCCTATTATATAATCGGACTACCTGCACTGTCACTGCCGATTTTTTCTTACAACTTGTCGGAATAGGTGCTCTCTGCTGCGTCAAAACATGGATTTTACCGGGAAAGTGGTGCTTGTGACAGGCGCAAGCGCAGGCATCGGGGAAGCCACGGCGGAACTGTTCGCGCAACTCGGAGCCACCTTGGCGCTAGTCGGCAGGAATGAGGAGAACCTGATGAAGGTGGCCGGCAGGTGCCGCGGGGTGAGGGGGGCGGAGGTGTTGCCGATAGTGGCAGACCTGAGCACCGACGCAGGCTGCGAGCTCACGGCCAAGCGAGTTATCGAGAAGTTTGGAAGGTGAGTCTTATATAAGTATAATGTTTTCTTGGCAAGTAATAATAGCGATGCATCGCGATGCTACCTTCTTCCTTCATGGTCTACCTTGAACACAGCGCTTCGCGTGTGGGCCGGCCGTGCCGAGCGTGGTGCACCTGACTCGCCCCCCGCGTGGTGCACCGGACTCATCCCCCGCTCATTTTGACATGGCAACAACAACACACGATTTGACTGCTATAAAGCTGCTATGACTATATATAACTATAACCACAGGGTGCTCATCCCATACAAATTAGAATTAGTAACCCTTCGTAAAAAAGAGATGGCGTGAGGAGTAACATTTGTACTCTAAACGCCATGGTTTCAGTTCTAGGTGGCGCTAATCTTAGAATAAATCCTATATATCTTAGCGCCATCTCATGGTATTTGCAATTTTTCGATGGTGCTGCACCAAGCGATAATGGCCTCGAACTATAGAAGCTTCCGCAGCATCTCAGTTTACGCCGGTGTCATATTTTGTTCAGGTGGTCTATCTGTATTTGTATAATGTTATAGTATCTGTGCAGCAAGCGCGCGCGATTCATTTATTATTTGATCTGTATAAACCTTTCTCCTTGTGCAACTTACTGACTGTAAATACTTTGGCAATAGACTCGAACTGTGTAAATAAATATTATCACTTTCTGCAGAGTTTTTCTGTGTGAAATATCAGTGGCAACTTGCACCGCCCCTAAAATATCAGTGGCAAATTGCACCGCCCCTAAAAGCCGCACGTGTTTTTGGGACGTGGACGGTAGAGATCATCCCTTTCATCCGTTATGAAAACGGTATGGCGTGTCGCTACGTTCTCTTTTGCATTTATATTTCCTGCCTGATCAAAGTCCACATTGGTGAAACTGCCTCTTGACTTGAACACATAGGGAACGCATCTGTAATCCCTTCTCCTCAGACTGGACGTGTTAGTAAACAACGCTGGCGTCGGGGCACGCACCAACATCCAACGGACAGACATGGAGACCTTCGACCGAGTCTTCAACACCAACGTGCGAGGGGTCTACAACCTGACGCGGCTGCTGGTGCCGGCGCTGAAGGAGTCCCGGGGGAATATCGTGAACGTCTCCAGCGTTAATGGTTCTATGCCTAACGAAGGGTCGCTGCCGTACAGCATGACCAAGGTACGTAGATAGCTTTTTATACCGTGGCCGCTTTGAGAATGCGCCTGACACATGTATAATATGTATATGTCCCTGCCCTCACTCCCAGAAGTGAGATAGAGTGAAAAGTAGCGCGGGACAGACAGGGACATATACATAATGTGTCAGGATCACATTCTCTCAGCGGCTACGGTTTAGTACAGATACCTTATCGTGTGACCGGAGCCAGACTAGATGACTTATATTGGTAGTCTGCTGATCGCCTGGCGCGAATGTACAGTCAGCTAAACAGATAGCTGACCCCGCCCCAGGGTCATTAATTCTATACGACAGGGGGTCAGGTATCTGCTTGGCTGACCGTCAGTAAGATGATTTCAAGAAAGCTGTTTCGTTTGCATCATTAGAATAAGAGCATTTATTATCCCGCCGAATCGACAGTACCACACAATCCCGATAACTAATGGTCTTGAGCGTTTCTTTTTTTTTGCCATTTCTTTATGACGTAAGTTCTGAAAATTTTAAGTCATTTCCACTCAAAATCACGAGCTCTTGTTACCCTAATAGGAAAAAAGTGTCGCAACATTATTTTTACTGGTTTGGTGGTAACAAGATTTGAAGTCTGAAAAAAACGGGAAAAATGGATGGAAATTTTGGGACAATTTTTTCTCCGGTTGGGGTGAAAAGAGCTTGTGATTTTGAGTGGAAATATTTTAAATTTTCAGAACTTATGTCATAAAGAAATGGCAAAAAAAAGAAACGCTCAAGACCATTAGTTATCGGGGTTGTGTGGTACTGTCGATTCGGCGGGATTTGAAAAACGATCCTCATCTGCAACGCTAAACGATCCTCATCCGCAACGCTAAACGATCCTCATCCGCAACGCTAAACGATCCTCATCCGCAACGCTAAACGATCCTCATCCGCAACGCTAAACGATCCTCATCCGCAACGCGAAACGATCCTCATCCGCAACGCTAAACGATCCTCATCCGCAACGCTAAACGATCCTCATCCGCAACGCTAAACGCTTTGGTTTCTTTATCAGGCAGCGTTGGATCACTTCACCAAGTGTGTGGCTCGCGAGTTGGCCCCCCACGGCGTGAGAGCCAACGCTGTCAGCCCCGGTGTCACCGTAAGTATAATAAAAACATCATCAATAATCACGTCTACTCTTATTAAACTTTGGTAAGAAATGCTAGACATATGATGGCAACCAGGGAGCACTTATCCAGTGGAGAGCGCGTAGATACATTTTCCTTTGAAACACAACTCACCAATTTACGGGCGGCGGGGGACGAGGTAAGAGAGCTGCGATTGGTCAGCCGCTGCGAAACTGTCTGGCGGCCCGTCATCGCACATAGGTTGCGTATGCGAACGTTTGTTGAATACAACAAACGTTTGGCGAGCCGCATTCCCCCTCGCAGTCAATTGGATAGTCTCTGATGGCAACATTTGCAGCTTACTGCTTATATTCTTTAATGACATTTTTGGTTTGTCAATCAAAACACGCAGTGGTGCCCTAATATGTCACATATGTTGCCATTATTTTTTGTGTCCTTTCTTAGTCGTATCTGGTAATGACAAAAATACAACGTTTAGTTAGAGACACGAACCACCCGACTTGGTGTTGGCGTCACAAATAAAAGTCATTGTGGGCTATTCTTGAGGTGTCAAAACCACTAAACTAGAGGAACTAAAGGCACTAAACTGACAACCTTCAAATCCGACAGCTCTTGCGCGGTGGCCACAGATTTTATTTTCAAACACACGATTTTAATTCGTTTAGTTAGTATAGTACGTGTCGCCTTCGGAATCGCAGGCATTGCCTATCAGTGAATCTGTCGTAAGTCGTAACCATATAGTAAATTTGGCCATTTCATGATATAGCCAAGCCATACTGGCCATGGCATTTTTCTTCAGCACTACGTGATGTTTATTTGTATACAAATCAAACTAACACAAAGACTATTCGGATTTACATTTCACGGTTGGCCATTGCATGACGATAAGGCTACGAGAGATCGATGTCTGATGAAGATTTCTCTGATTTTCACAGGAGTCAATAATCTGAATAAACTTGTCATATCATATCATATTATTATCACACAGGTGAGTACAATCGTGACCCGCATGATGGGTCTATCTGAAGAGCAGTATAAGGGCTACCTGCACCAAGCAGCTCACAGCATCCCCTTGGGAGCAGTCTGCGAGGCTGAGGACATCGCGCAGGCCATAGCGCACGTGGCGAGCGACCACTCCCGTCTGGTCACTGGCGTCATACTGCCGGTAGATGGCGGTATAACCCTGGCTGGTTTGGGAATGGGAAGCAACTTCATGACGAATCAGTTGAAGTAACTTGACGTGATTGCGAGTTGCGATGGTGTTCTGGAAGAAGCGATATAGTTTTTTTTTTGCTTGATAAAAAGCATAAAATCAGAGAATAGTACGTATATTATATAATTCAAATATTTATTCATTTCACAAAAGAAAACAATATTATAATTTAAATATTATGTGAATACTTATGTGCAAAATTAAAATTTAACAAAAGCAGTACTTGTGATCCCCACACTAGACAAGCCTGTATCGTGGGGATCATACAGAGGAGAGAGACACACATTGAAATTTAGTGTCACTTGCACCAAAAATAACAATTTTTGCAATCAGCGCGTCAATCACAACGTGTCAAACTTAGTCAAACTTAGCTTTCATACATTCTGACGACAGCTGCTAAATAGAATCATGACGCCAGTCGCAATTAGTGTACTTGGCGCAAGACGACCTTATTCATGGATTATGCGTAATTAAATCGAAGATGTATAAGTAAATGTGTTACAACATATGTAACGTTATACTTATCTTTTTTGCAAAAAATGCACTAATACGGTTTTGTTCTGCCAGAATCAATTTGATTTAACAATGGCGTAGGGTCAGATTTCGCTCCCTGACAGATTTTAGAGATAAGCTCGCCTTTGCATATATTGTGTATTTTCCATGTATTAGTTAACTTTTATGTGCAATAAAGAATAATATGTATATGAATTTTAAATTTGTCAAATACCTAAAAATATTTTATCAAATACCTCTTTTGTAAAGCAAGCAAGCTTTGTAAGTACGTAACTCACATTCCAAAGTCCTAATATAACGTAAATAAGAGCACTACAAAACCATTATAAGTGTGGCGATCCGCTGGCCTTGAGGAACCAGCAAAACAACACGAAAAACATCTCACATGAAGGTGAAATTCCTTTCGCGTATTTTCGGACGGTTTACAAATAAAATCCACTTGAAATGACGACTGAAATACACGTGTAAACGATTACGGCGCGGCTACGGTGTTTTTGCATACGTTTGAAGCTGAATAGAACTTTTATCGCGCTGACGATGACGGTACGACAGAAAGGTGTAGGTCATATTTTAGGGGGTTGTTAGGGAGATCATTCTGAACTTTCACTATAAAACTGTTTTGATCTGAAAAACTTTATTTTGCACTTTTCCATACAAATCAGTGTGGCCCAAAACTGTTACACCCTGTATAATGATTCCACATCTTCAGACAACAATCAATGTATGCGATATCATGTGATGTAACTTTGACATTTCACATAAATATCGAATACTTACTAATATTTTATGGGAAGTATTCGATATTTATGTGAAATGTCAAAGTTGAGTCGAGTCAGTGATAGCTCGCTTTCCGTGTGTCGGCCTTATACTCTGGCCGCTTAGAGAATGCGATCCTGACACATGTCTATGTCCCTGTCTGTCCCGCGCTACTTTTCACTCTATCTCACTCCCACAAAGGGGATTGCATTGCATCCCAAACTGACATTTGTCATAATCACATTTTCTCAGCGGCTAGACTATAGTCTCTCTAATTCTTTGGCATTTTGGAAAATTCATGAACGATGTAAATATGGTTGAAAACATTGCTTGAGTGCAGCGCAGATTTTGCTAGGCAGTAGTCAGGGCAGGTGACGTCTTTTGTTTGATGCGCAAGTTTGCCCTGCCTTGCAAAATGTGATCTGCCTGGCCTGCTGTGTCAAACATAAAATACCGTAGTCGCAGTGTACGGGGCTTCGGGATGTGCGAATATTTATGAAGGTTAATATTATCCTCTCAATGTTCCCTTTGTTTGTGAAAGGAAGTAGAATTATTTGAGGACTTCATATGCTTGCTCCACATACAAGCATTTGGTTAAGTTATGTTATTATCTATTCTGGGGTTATGTTTCAGTCTGTTGAAGGAGAGGCGAAAAATGACGTGTACCTACCTGAATATGTAGGTATATAGGAGCAATTTTATTGAGTTAGGTAACTTGCTAAAAGTGGACACAAATGTGCCTCTGCCACCCCGTATGGGATAAAGCGTGACGCTATGTATGTACATTTTAATTGGGTATATCATAATCAGTTTTATAATCTAAACCTAACTAACCCTATCCAAATGAGATAGAGTGCATTTCTGCTCTAAATTCCCATCGCCACACCCCGAAGAAACCAGGCCCCCGATTCTCGCGCTATCGAGATCATCTCCCCAGTCGAGATATCGGTTTTGATACCGCCTAAAAATTGTTTATTTTCCAGACAAGAGTCAAATATAAAAATGTCAAAAGTTAAAAATAGTTACAATATATTAGTTAATAATAATAGTTATTTGAGTCTGTCTTCATCTACATCTACAACACAAGTCGTTACGCTCTAATACAATATGATTCCAATAAACCTTAAATTCCTCTGCCACCCCGACGCGTTTTATTTTGTGTCATTTCTAGGGTTCCGTACCCGAAGGGTGCCAAACGGGACCCTATTACTGAGACTTCGCTGTCTGTCCGTCCGTCCGTCTGTCCGTCCGTCCGTCCGTCCGTCCGTCCGTCCGTCCATCCGTCTAACGGTACAGTCTCCCACTAACGATATATAAGGCGTGTGAGTGACTTTTACAGGAGGGCGCCACTTTTACGCATCCTTATGCAACGAATCTGTTTAAAAATTTTAGCTCTACTCGTACCTGTCACCGCAATCCAAAAGATCTTTGGAAATCGGTACACATTTCTGTGACAAAAATTCTGTCACATTATGCGTATATAGCTGTCCAAAACCAGATATTGAAGACTTGGCCCAGTGGCCTTACATACAAATATTAAGAAAAGAAAACAACTTAAGACTTAAGGCTGTATGGTCTAGTAACCTGCGCCTGCCTGACAAGGCGAATGAACCAAAAAAAAAAGCTGTCCAATCATCTTTTGGCGTGCGGTGGATGACAGGCAGAAACTAACGCTTTCTGTCAGTTTCATAGCATTTGGTTGCGTAGAACTGGCGCCCCCCTGAAAACGTCACTCGCACGCCAAAATATCGTTGGACAGGTAAAAGTATATTTTTTCATAAATTAAACACTGTTGTGTAATAACCGCCGCAAACTCTGGACCGGCGGCGTGCCTTCGTTGGTAATAAAAACTGTAGCTAGGTGGTGGGTAAGGCAGTAAAAAAAATAGAAAAGCAAGACGCAATAAAACTAACAAAACAACATCATGTGACGAAAACCAGTGGGTGCCTGTCTGTAGGAGGCATACTCGTGTCGTCGTGGTGGTGAATCGTCAGAAACTGTAAATCGAAATAGCACCCTGAATCATGTGCGGATATGACGTAGCAAACAAACGAACATAGCGTCACGCCTTTTCCCGTACGGGGTGGCAGAGGCACTGTTACAGAAAAATATCCCCTGAAATATTTTAAATTATCTGCGTGAATTTGAATCGTACATCATCGGGCTATAAGGCCGGGACTCCACCAAAGCGGAGATGTGCGGAGATGTGGAATATTTGTATGGCGCGATGGAAGCGGAGATGTGAGCTGTTTCCATCTCGCATACAAATATTCCACATCTCCGCTTTGGTGGAGTCCCGGCCTAATGCAAATAATCGGTCAATATCGAGTTGGACTCTCACAAGAGGCGCTAATTAAATTGAAATTGGGGGCTATTTGGGAGGTTCAATCAGTTCAGTTCAAAATTTTTATTGACCATAAAATCATACTTACATATTACTTAGTCAACGTCAATATAATATTAATATTTTTGTATACTACCGCCCGTTCGGAAGTTGTGGGCTTAGGGATGGAGCAAAGAAGGGCAAGACACTCCCCCGTACCTCTTTTAAAATATCAGAGCCTTAAAAATACAATGTTATGTATTTCTACTTAAGTCTAAGGAAATACACCGAGGAGAGACGTACTGACTCAGTCCATCGCCCCTCTTTGGATTTCTGTGCACCGAGATGGTAAAGACCATGCAGTTTTGTCATCTAAATATTCTTTTACACTGTAATATGACTTCTTCAATAGGCCGTTTTTGACATAGTTTTTGAACCTCCTTTCTGGTAGGTCCGTTGCTTCATTAGGTATTTTATTATAAAAACTAACACATCCATAAAAGAGTGAGCAACCTTACTGAGTCTGAACGCGGGCATAGCAATCTTATTGAAGTAAAACTTCTTGGGGCACGGGGGTAAAATTTATTTAACCTCTCAACTGTGGGTTATTCATATATTTGCTTTTCAATTACTACTAGCCGGGTGCTATCACGAGTGGCTAAGAAATGTAACGGAAATTGGAATCGGTGACGTCAGGGTCGGCTGAAGACTTTTAAAACCGCAACTATTTTCAATACGGTTTTTAACTAATCAGATAAGATAATAATACATTCGTACAATAAAGAATGTTAATTAGTGAGAGAAAAACCTGATGAAACGTTAACAAATAAAAATTATTTTAAGCATTCTTCCACGAGTTCTTGATTTCCGGTAAAGGCCAAAACCAGTGACGTGACCAAAAACTACTTCGTTCAACCTCTTTGTTGGAACCGGAACTTATGTTTGACAGTTGTGCGATGCGATCCATACAGTTTGTAAGAAAAGAGTTTCATCAATGTCACACGGGTCGATATGGATTTCTAAAATGATGAACGAATCGTTTTGTGGCCGGTAACTATGGAATAGGTACCTAAAACGCGCTGCGTAGTCGCGCAACAGGCAGCTAGTAATCGCATAAAGTCACTTAGAATCATCCAAATGTGATATTTAGTTTTCAAGCAAATTCCGATGTGATGGATGGCTGCATTAAGACTTCTTGAAAACAATAAGTAGGTACCTAGAACTGTTCTAAAGCCACTTTTTATTATATAGTGCAGTTCAAGTCACAAATTAGCAGTTTAGCTACTAAGTACGTGTTATACCTACCTATTTAATGTTTATCTGTAGTAAACGGCCAAAGCGAGGTCTACAGCTTACAGAGCTATAAGTTTAATGGCTTATTGTTTCGCTTATTTGTTTGTATGTAATTTTTGTAATACATATTTTAAAGTTGAATTGTTGTTATAACTGTTGAAATTATACGATTTTGATTTTAATAAGCTTTTGTAATTTTAAAGTTAATGCTTCATGCCAGTCAATAATGTTGAAGTAAAATATCAAAATCGAGGTATGTCGTATGGCGGACTAAGGAAATGTCAAGAATAAAATTAAATAAGAGTTACGTCATCGCTTCGCGATGAAGTAACCCTAAAATATTCTAGCAAAGTAGGTATGTATAGGTTAGCGGGGGTAGCATAAGGCACGCCAGTCACCCCTGCCACGCATTTTGTCACAATTTAATGTCATATCATAATGAATGCGCGCTATTTTATGGAGAAACATCATTGAGACGCGAAAGGAGTTGGCAATTTGGCAAAATGACTGCCCCAGACATGTACAAAGACTTCTCAACAGCCAATTAATAGCATTTAAATATTCTCTCATAAATTACTGCGTCTTTAGTTAGTTTGTAGAACTTGAAGGAAATGATTAAATAATTAAGAGTTGTCACTTCATACTCTATGATTCCGCCATTGATTAGTGACTTTTGCCATCGTTAAAAATAACATGCAACATAATTGCCAACTAGTAAAACTGTTGAAAACAGGAGGTTTCCAGAGGAGTGGCTAGATGGCGTTATGTTGCATGTTATTGCAAAATGGTGCTTATTTCTAGCGACGGCAAAGGTCACGGAATCATATTGGAATCACGGAGTATTGAGTAACAACTCTTATTTGCCTATATTTAATTTTTTTTTCTTCAAGTTCTACAAACTAAATACAGACGCAGTAAATTAAATTTATGAATGAATATTTAAATGCTATTGGCTGTTGAGAAGTCTTTGTACATGTCTGGGGCAGTCGTCCATATATTGATTTATCTGCGCGACTGAGGTGAGTGGCAAGCCTTATGGTAGCCCCGCAGGTACACATTAACTTGGAATAGTTGAAAATACGTACTCGATCAATTAAATAAAGGGACTGGGCACAGAGACAAGCAAAGCAATGCATACATTTGAGCGAGACGGTTTTAAGACGTGACGTCGTCAGATGGTATATAATGTGAGCGAGATGCAAATAGTAGTGACACTATTGAATGAGTTAAGTATATCACCACGAGCGCGACAAATTGTAGATAAGGAATGGTGGGAAATAAATGACATGACGTATTAAAAGTAAGTACAAGTATAAAATAATTTCAAATAATCGGACGTCTGAAACATAAAAGTAACTTGAAGCAGAGATTGGATCTCAAAATTGGAAATTTAAATCTCTTTTAGTATAGGTAGGTATAGGTGTATAGTATAGGTACCACTTAATGATCTAGCTACAGAAGTTTTACTTCTAACACGTGTACGGTGCTACACGCGAATTTTTTTTTTCTATTTCTAGTGCTAATACTATGATTATGACCTAAAGTCTTAAATAAACCTATGTTTTTTCTGGTATACATGATATTTTCATAAATGTATTGACAGGTAACAGTAAGTATATTGATATTTTTGAATTTGTCCCTTAGTGATTGCCTAGCATCTAGTTGATAGATAGCCCGAATGGCCCTTTTTTGTAAGACAAATATTGTGTTTATATCTGCCGCTCTCCCCCAAAGCAGTATTCCGTAAGACATAATACTATGGAAATAACTAAAGTAAACCAATCTGGAGGTGTCAAAACCACTAAACTAGAGGAACTAAAGGCACTAAACTGACAACCTTCAAATCCGAGGGTGCCAAATGGGACCCTATTTCTTAGACTTCGCTGTCCGTCTGTCTGTCTGTCTGTCTGTCACCAGGCTGTATCTCATGAACCGTGGTAGCTAGACAGTTGAAATTTTCACAGATGATGTATTTCTGTTGCCGCTATAACAACAAATACAAAAAATTAAAAGAAATTTAATATTAAGGGGGGCTCCCATACAACAAACGTGATTTTTTTGCTCATTTTTGCTCGATATTGATAATGGTAGCAGGTAGACGCTTAAAATGTTCACAATATATTGTGTATATTATTTACTAAAAAAAAAAATTTAGGAGGGGCTCCCACGCATTTTTATTTTTTTTGCGGTTTTTTATAGATAGTACGGAACCCTTCGTGCGCGAGTCCGACTCGCACTTGGCCGGTTATTTTTCTTTATGTGCCTGTATGTAAATGTTCATGTTTTATGTTTATTTAATGGTTCTGCCACCAAATACTTGCCACTACAGCTGCCTACACACGTTATTAAAATCTCAATGATATTTACCCCCACATTAAAAGTTCATTGAACGTGTGTTTCTCAATACTGGTCATCCTAACAATGATACCCATGCGAATGGTGCCGAACTGTCAAACCGAATAAATCTGGGGGCGCGGCAGCGCCCCCAAGCCAAGTCGAGCAAAAAGCAAAACATACGGGCGCAGCAGTAACATCCTTTACAGGAAGCCATTCAGAGCATATTTGACCTACCTGTTACTCCGTTGTGGATAAAGATAGAAACCTGAATTCCCGGCGGCTAAAAGGCACCATGTCATAAGACATATTCTCAAAATTTCAATAAATTTGAACCAGTAGAGTTGAAGGTACAGCAATTCAAAGTTCCTCAATTATGACACTCACTGACTCACTGATTCACGATCATGAAAACTCAAAAGGTTACTTCTAGCGAACCCACAAGCTTAAAATTTTGAGCATGGTTAGAGTTTAGCCTGCAAAGCCAAGGAAAACTCAAACATTGCGCAATTTTAGCCCCAATTTCATAATATATTAATTATCAATAAGCTCAGTACACGACTACTTCGATTCATCGCTATTCCCCATTAGATGTCGCTAGTCGCTATGTGTATCTTGAATCGCGGTATGGTTTGGTTCCAGCTATGATTTAAATAACCGGCCAAGTGCGAGTCGGACTCGCGCACGAAGGGTTCCGTGCCATTATCTATAAAAAAACCGCAAAAAAAAAATGTATGGGAGCCCCCCTAAATATTAATTTAATTTTAATTTAATTATTTATTTTTTAAATAAATAATATACTCAATATATTGTGAACACTTTAAACGTCTACCTGCTACCATTATCAATATCGAGCAAAAATGAGCAAAAAAAATCACGTTTGTTGTATGGGAGCCCCCCTTAATATTAAATTTCTTTTGATTTTTAGTATTTGTTGTTATAGCGGCAACAGAAATACATTATCTGTGAAAATTTCAACTGTCTAGCTACCACGGTTCATGAGATACAGCCTGGTGACAGACGGACGGACGGACGGACAGACGGACAGCGAAGTCTCAGTAACAGGGTCCCGTTTGGCACCCTTCGGGTACGGAACCCTAATAAAGCGGTTACAATATTGTCTAATATCGCTATTCCCCATTAGATGTCGCTACACTCTCAAAAAAATATTGCCATTGCTACAAAAAAGCTTTGATGCTGGACAGTCGTCAAAGGTGCATAGTAATGAAGACAACGTTTTTATTGTTACTCTTCAATTGCTAATGCAACAAATTTACCAACATTGATGTAACAGCAATAAAACAACTGTTGAAATTACAATGCTAAAATTGTTCATGTCACAATAGGATTTCATGTCCTTTTGTTCCCATGACAAATTCCTTTAACTATCATATCAAAGTATATTGTCCCTACGTCTAATTTCCCTTAGCTACAGTATCAAATCTGCTTTGTTCCGATGACAAAGTATTTTGCTACTCTAGCAAAGTAACATTGTTGATCTGGATACCTGCACTTTGTTAATGGTACACCATGAACAAAAATTATATACTCCACGAAGCTACTGCCTATTATTCCAGGAGCATGCGTACCCTGAAATATGCTTATTTTGTACACCAAACACCATACATGCGTATGGTGCATACATAGAGAACTCCGGTCAAAGTACGCATACCTCTAATAATAAAGGCACAGAAGCTTCGGGGAATATATAATTTTTTCAGTGTACCATTTACAAAGTGAAGGGATCAAAACCTACAATGTTACATTACTCGGGTAGCACAAGATATGATAAAGAGGATAGCGGTATTTGAGAATCCTAAAAGAAAAAACGAAGACATTTCTATCAAAAGTATGGTATATTAATCTCTACTCGAGTCACACTAGGATTACAACAAAGAACAAAATATTTAATACCGAGTGTTTGGTGTATCAAGTGAAAACACTTTTTGGGGAGTAGGAGACATTATCCTGACAACTTTTACTGTGAAACCGATTTGATCGGAGCATCTTTATTTTCCACTTTTCCATACAAATTAGCTGATGACTGCTTGGTGCTTAAATTTTCTGCAAATCCATATTTCTTCACGCACGACGACGGCACGAGCACAAACACAGGTGTTCTTTGCACGAAATTCACGTTGAAACTGGCAGAGTCAGAGAAAAGGTTTGCGCTTGCGACGAACAAGTACTTTGAGCTACTGCCGCATCAAAAACACACTTAGCCGTATCAATAACACAACTAGCCATAGTAACAACGCCTATTTTGATAGATTAAACTTTGCTACAACATCACTTCATAATAGGTGATAAGTTGGCAACGTGCCGTAGTTATCCCGTTTAAATATTAACATAGTTACCGTATCTACGTGTCTTTAGCTGAAATAAAAAAAAACAATTTCAACAATAAAAAAGATGTCACAGGCACTATGGGCCTATAGCTGCAGCGACGATGCACTTACGTGTGGTAACAATAAATTTCTAACAAAGCATTTATTGTCGCTTTGTCAGCCAATTTTTCTCTGAGTGTAGGTGTGCATTTCCTGAATCGCGGTATGGTTTGGTTTGAGGTATGATTTATATTTATATAATTCACCGCCCAGACTTGTCACAAATCGTAACATCAAAGCCACAGAGAAGAGCCCATAGAGATAGGGAGTGGGCTTTGAGAAAGTCGGTAGCTAACGCACAAGAAATAGTACCCGAAAAGAAAAAAAGGAAAGTTACTTACAAAAAGAAATGAGATCCCAACAAAACATGCATATGCATATACAAAAACGCCAGTCTCGCAGCCTGCGCAGTTTATTCTACCGTAAAAAGTTGTGAGATCTAATTTTAAACCAAGTCGGTTAATTTAACCAGTATCTGTGTATGGTAGAATCTTTCCAACAACTTTATTATCGTATACTGTTAAGTACCTACCTAATTAGTTAACTAATAACATTTATAGTGATCGGATCAATATAAGACATCTTTATTTCTTCAATAATAATTAGAATAACTTGGCAATCGCGCTCAACTGACCACTCTGTAGCACCCAGAGCACAAATGAATATTATTACTCAACACAACATATCTCTAAATAAAGATAAACTTAACTAATAAGAAAACAACGAATTATTTCGGAGCGAGAGCAATAGGTACATTACGTTGCACACAACGGTCCTATAGTCGACAACTTTTCTACGTGCGATTGCCAAGTCATTCTAATTATTATTGAAGAAATAAAGATGTCTTATATTGATCCGATCACTATAAATGTTATTAGTTAACTAATTAGGTAGGTACTTAACAGTATACGATAATAAAGTTGTTGGAAAGATTCTACCATACACAGATACTGGTTAAATTAACCGACTTGGTTTAAAATTAGATCTCACAACTTTTTACGGTAGAATAAACTGCGCAGGCTGCGAGACTGGCGTTTTTGTATATGCATATGCATGTTTTGTTGGGATATTATTAACACTATAACATTCTTGTGTAGTTGCCAAATACCAAGTCGGTGAGTCGCTCTGGTGACAGAAAAAGCTTGTTTTTCTGAAAGTTGTCTAATTAATGGACAAAATACTTGTCTTGTCAGATTCAACAGTCCAGTCATCAGCTGCTACTTAACCTTCATCATCCTTTACCATTATCATAAAGTCTTTATCATCATCTTTGGTATTCCTCTGTAGGTGATATTTTTTTTTAAGGTTCCGTTCCTAACACCAAATGCCTCGTATTCAAGTTTGTGCCAGGCTTGTGGTATGCTTGTGTACAGTAGAATGCCTCGTATTCAAGTTTGTGCCAGGCTTGTGGTATGCTTGTGTACAGTAGAATGCCTCGTATTCAAGTCTGTGCCAGGCTTGTGGTATGCTTGTGTACAGTAGAATGCCTCGTATTCAAGTTTGTGCCAGGCTTGTGGTATGCTTGTGTACAGTAGAATGCCTCGTATTCAAGTTTGTGCCAGGCTTGTGGTATGCTTGTGTACAGTAGAATGCCTCGTTTTCAAGTTTGTGCCAGGCTTGTGGTATGCTTGTGTACAGTAGAATTCGGGCCCAGGCATGCTAGGGGTATTGTTCCCCTGGTTGCCCGGCAGTTTTAAAGACAGTTGATAAGTACTTTGAAAATAAGCCAATAAAATTGTAACCAATTTTCACATACCTACCTAAATTCTATTGAAACTCGCAATGACTTTCACACTCTCACTGAAAATAGCATCACTAAAACATAAACAGTTCGTAAAAACATGTAACAGTGATAAGTATTCGTGTTTATTGGTTACGCGTTCTTGTTCAGTTGTTTTCGCGTTATGAAACCACTAGGTATTCATAACAAGACGCATTCATATTTTATTTATTCCACTAGCATTGGTTTGGCACCATTTCCCAGGCCAGTAGCTATCTAGATTGAATTTTCATAAAATAATCGTTCAAGTGCGAGAAGGACTCGCGCACCAAGGGTTCCGATCACACTTCCCAAGTAGCATTTTACTCCATTTAAGAGTACACATTTAGTTCCCAGGTGTACTTGAAGCATTATTACAGTTCACTCGTGATGTATAAGCTGCATTATTGCGATTAATAACGCCTATACCTGTATAAGGGACTTATATGAGTGTAGAGTTATACTTTTATACGATTGTTGGTGTTATAATACTCTAACAACTATCCTTTAGTCAGCCGTCTAACTAAGAGTATTATAGGAGGGTAGAGATACGGCAACCGCTGTTTAACAGCCTACTTGTACGATGTTATAGAGCTAGCATTTTAATAGAACACATGTGGTCATTTATAAAGCCAAAGGCCGTATGTTTACTTGTTTTAGACTGTTATACAACTAGTAGCTGTAGTAGGACTTGTTTGTGATCATTAAAATAACCTTTTTTTACTACTGTACAGAAGTGTTTAAATGGTTCACATGTGCACTGTAGGCTGTTAAAAGGACTATATGTGTTGTCCATTAACATCAATAGCAGTTTATTTGTCCACAAGTTCTACTCTTATTTGCTGTAAGCTGAACATGAATGTGCATGTGGTATTCTATTACACTTATCCCACAAGCTAATGGTGATAGTCGCGTGCATATAGATAACAGCATTCTAACAGAAGACATGTGAACCTATATACGCTTCACGGCATTAAATTGGAGTTATAACAGTTCACATAGCCGTATTTCATTTCCACCATTTTGTTCTCGTAACCTAAATTATTTACCAAATAATCTCCAAAATTATATGCAGATTTATCACAAAATAAGCAGAAAGACCGTTTGAGTTTTGGTTTCATGTTATAAT
This sequence comes from Argyresthia albistria, assembly GCA_963457715.1. Taxonomy (NCBI): domain Eukaryota; kingdom Metazoa; phylum Arthropoda; class Insecta; order Lepidoptera; family Argyresthiidae; genus Argyresthia; species Argyresthia albistria. The sequence continues at coordinate 1,909,587 of OY735256.1, forward strand.
TAATTACCGTAGTATAATTATAATGCCAATATAATATCAAAAACTGAAATTTTTAGATTTCCCCTCAACCAGTATTAAATATTTTTAAATGAATATCGCGTTTTTACAGAGGCGCGTGAATATTTTAGCTGTAAATATGTATACATTTCACGATAAAGTTGCATTCCCATGGCATTAACCTGATTAAGTATTTAAAACAGGTAACTTATACCGCGTGTTATCCAAATGATATCCGCAGGAGTTGTAAATTGTCAAGACAAGAAGCCTTGATAACTGTATTTAGCACTCTATTATAATCCATGAAAATAATAAAATAAAGAAATAATTTAGGACACATGTGAACTTTAGGTAGCACTAGAGTTTTTTTGTCGGATTTTATAACTGTGAAGGCTGTGTATTTAGCCACTTGTTACTCTTTATTACACTCATGCACGTTGTATGGTTCACACTGCGTCCCATATAGTGCCGTAAGTCAGCCTTAAGTCCGATTTTACTACTTAAACTGCTATTATAATGCTATTATACTGCTAATGTACAGCCATAGTAAACTTAAGGCTGTCTAATTTGTGCCCAAACTGGTTCTATAAGAGCTGTATAGCAAGCTATACAGCTCTTATACAGCTGACTTGCACAGCTTGTGGAGTACATGTGAACGACTAGACATCTTATATAGAACCCGGAATGTTACTTGGGTTGGATGGAGAGCACAACACGTGTTATTAGGTTTCCACGTAAGAAACTAAAGTATGATGTCATCCATGTAAACAAAATTACATAGTTCTGCAGAAAGATAAAAATTTGCAGTTTTCAGATTTTTCCCTTTGCTTGTGCTAAGACTTTGCTTTGTACCCATTTTGGGTTGGTTGGTTTTGGGTCCATTGCGATAACTATGAAAATCCAACAATTTTACAGCATAAACGGTCGTAGCGTTCGATTGCGTTTACCTAGAAGTTTGATTTTTTCACAGTTTTATGCGACCACAGACTTGAGCAATTGATACAAACAGCTGATACGTCCACGCGTTCTCGACATAAAGGTCATCAACACGTGCGTGACACGTTCCTTTTATTCCTTTTAAGGAAATTCTAAATTTTCCTTTAAATTTTTAGGGTTGCCCTAATGCCCTAAAAATAATTGATTGATTGATTAAATTGAAATTTAATTTTCTTATTTTTAGGGCATTAAATAAAAGTTTCATTTAAAAATGTTTTTTTAACTTCTAATTCATTTTTATTCTTTATCATGACGGGACAAAACTTCTAATCTAGAATTAGAGTGCTTGTCAAGACTAATCAAATGAGCCCAAATACGACAGGATTGCGCCGTTAGGTTACAGAGTTCCCATGGCCACCTTCCGGCTTCAGCATCAGATCAGCACCATGTCATAAAAATATTTCAGGACTAAAGTATTTGTGAAGACGAATCGAACGAGCCCAAACATGATGGTGTTGCGTTCAGCTCCGAGTCAAAAACACATTGCAATTGTCATCCAACTTACATAAGTATATGCAAAATTTCAACTAAAAACAAAAAACATTTTTTACTATACAAGATTACTCATTGGATTTTATTAACGCGGGGAAGGGAGTGGCCGTTCTGTACGTAGTACTATTATCTCTTCTGTGCCATCGGTATCGATCTGGTTTCTGGACTCGGTCCACATACAGATTGATTAGTCAACGTCTCACAGGTGACAGGAACTAACGCTTGATAACAGTTTCGTTGCGTTAAGTTGCGTGGAACTAGCGCCCCCCGTTAATGTCACTCAAATGCCAAAAGATCGTTGTAAGTCTGTACTTCTCCACCATTCGACGACTGACGAATCCATTCGCGACGTCTCCCAACCACAACACAAGCATCCCAAGAATGCAGCGCTGAAACAACTGGTTATTTAGGTATATTATATTCCAACATTGTTTTGAAACTGCGAAGGTATGTGAAGAGAGTGTTGGTTGAGCGTGATTTAAGTTAATTATTTGAGGTAATTCACTGTTGGCAGAGATGCATTCCACGACTTGCTATAGTGACGCGAAAAACCTGTGACAAGTGGAGACATCATTATTACAAATCTTAATCTTAATCAGTCTTAAGTACATAATTCACCGAGTTTAAAACTTATAAGAAACTACTTCAAGCCATTGAGGTACCAGTTTCAATGCTTCAAGCCCATAGACACAGGGTGCTCATCCCATACAAATTAGAATTAGTAACCGGCGAAAGCCTGTGTCCTCGGCTGACCGCCATTTTACGTTATAAATCATTTAAGGCATTTAATGATTTATAACGTAAAAATGAAAGATTTGACGGCGGAAATGTCATTGTAACATACAGTCTATAAGTAATTCAAACGCATTTCAATTTTAGTTTACTACCTTGTTTTTTTTTCAGTTTTATTTTAGTTAGTCATATTTGACAGTCTCACATCTACTCACAACGCTACCCCATAGCTAATAAATAACTGACAGCAATCTCTGTACGGTCTCCACGATACAGGTTAGACCTAGTGTGGAGACCACAAGTAATCTAAGTACCTCAATCTAGTATATACTGTATTGTACGTGAACTTTGTATAATCTGCTACTGGCAAATAAAGACTTTTGTATTTGTATTTGTAGTGTCCCAACGATATTTGGGCTCATGTGAGTGATAGTGATAAGTGACGTTTCGTTACGTAGGTGGCGCCACATCTGCGCAACCTACGTAACGAATCTGTCAAAAAGCGTTAGTTCTACCTGTCGCTGCAAGGTAAAAGATCGTTGGAAATCGCTGTAGCTGAGACACAGCTGAGACAACCGGTTTATTGGTGTCGCAGTTGGTTGGTTAAATCAGATAACTAACACCCTAGACCGTTAATTACAGAACGACTTTTAACTAAGTCACTAGCATTTTGATTTCAATAAATCATCATCGAAAACATTTAACGATCTGTCTTCCCGAAAGCCAGCGTGTTGGTTAAAACAAGATGGCGTCACGACAACAGCTGATTACTTTGAGAGTCTACCTTTTTGGCAAACGTTGTGCTAAGTTGGTTTTGTGTTCAGTGGTTTTTTGTTTTAAATTTGGTCTTTGGTGCAATTGTAAACATGTTGTCTCCGCCATGAATATTTCACGATTAGTATTTTCACAAAACCGAATTGGTTACTTTATGTCACTTTCTGTGCCAATACTAAAGATAGGTTGTGTTAGGTCACAACTTTATGAACCACCCGGAGCCGAGCAAAGCGGAGCGAGGCGATCCCATGTAGTTTCACAAAACCGAATTTGTTTGCTTACTAACCTACCAAAGTTGAAATGCGTCTAGTTGCCTAGGAACGTTTATACAACTCGTAAAACGTTTCGTTCACTCACTTGTCTGACGGAACTTTAGCGATTTCGTTAAATGTCGATCTTTAATTAACGGTCTAGGGTGTTAGTTAAGTGTCTGATTTAATCAACTAACTGCGTCATTGGTACCAGCTTTTACTGCAATATCCTTTGATTCTAAATACAATTCTGAGTTCACAACTGAGGAAACCAGATATAGGGTAGTGTCCGCGACCCACATTGCAGCTCTTTGTTCTATTACTGCTTGCAGCTGACCATTTCACAACACCACCTGATACTATTTTACAATTCCAAATCATCATTGGTTGAACATCCATTCCAGTGTTGCTGGTTAGACGCATATTTCCGTAGTATACAGGGCCATTTAGTGAACTCTTCGTGTACATTTCTGAATGCTGATACTCACATCTGCAACTAAGAAATATACAAGAATTTTGCGTACTGCTCGTGTATAGTTCGTAGTGAATGCGTGCGAAAGTTCTGTTCCAAACTATACATATACAAGTGTCACTTACGCACGCTATCAAAAATTTTGGAAATTTTTGAATTACACGCGAAATATTAACAGGGCAAAGTCGTGGGTCAGGGTAGGTAAAGGTGATCAATTTATCACTTGGACCGGTCTGTAAACATAAAGCCCGACAGCCAGTGGTCCGTTTGAAAAATCAAGCTTAAATTTATCACTTGGACCGGGCAGTATGAATAATGCCCGGTCCAAGTGATAAATTGTGAGTAGGTTAAGTTTAACTTTTTGTAGGTTTAGGTAGGATAGGTCAGGTTAGACTTTTGAAGTACAACTATCGGAGCGAGCAAAGAGAGCGTAGCTTGGGTTAAATACACGAAAGCACAATGCATCTGTTTTATTACTTTGCCCAAGATAGAGGAGAGATTAATAATGCAGTTTTAATCACATTGCCCAATTGACGTGTGCAGTATAAATAATAGCCGGGCAGTATGAATAAATAATGGATTTATCAAATTTAACATAATACACAAGTATTTACATTGGGTAATCGCACTGTATATAACGGAACCATAATATTGGCGTAGACTATTCCAGAATATACACGATTGCGGCGTAATGCTGATGTATAGTTCGGAAGACGTTAGTGAAAACGTTGCGTTCCAAAGTATACGCGATAATTTCCAGACCCCTGCGTAATGGCCTTGTATATTACGGAAACACGCCGGGTCAGACTTGTAAAACTGTTCGATGTTGTTCTTAGAGATGGGTTACAGATCGGACGGTGCATTGCGTGAGTCATGATTCGCAAATAGCGTGGAATCTGCAACGTAAGGAGACCTAAAACGACTGCTGGGGAAGAACGTATCTAGCGTCACGCCTTTTCCCATACGGGGTGGTAGAGGCACAATTGTGTCCACTTTTTAGCCAGTTACTCAATACTCCATTTTGCGTGAGCGCCAGCTAGCTCATCGCCTCAGCGGTTTACTGAGTCAGTACGTCTCTCCTCGGTGTATTTCCTTAGATTTAAGTTTATTAATCGTTTATTTAGGCATAAAAACAGAAAAACAGATACAAGATTTAAGATGCTTAGCTAGTGTGACGTTCACACGAATTATTGGAACATCTGAGCCTGAGCTAGGTAATGATTTAAGTAGAAATACATAACATTGTCTTTTTAAGGTTCTGACATTTTAAAAGAGGTACGGGGGAGTTTCTTGCCCTTCTTTGCTCCATCCCTAAGCCCACAACTTCCGAACGGGCGGTAGTATACAAAAATATTAATATTATATTGACGTTGACGACGTTGACTGTATAATTTTATGGTCAATAAAAAAAAACACTTTGAATTTTTGAACTATGGAGAAAGAAACCTTCATTCCTGTCACACAAGATGCAGCTTTGAAAACTGGCTAAAAGTGGGCACTATACAAGGCGTAAATGAATTAACGCAAAATGAGAAACTACTTTGTTAGGTACATCATTCTGAGCAACTTTCATTATGAAACCGATTTGATCATAGCAACTTCACTTTTCACTTCTCCATACAAATCAGCTGATTCACTCAGGCCAAAATGTACTGGGAAGTGAAAAATAAAGTTGCTCTGATAAAATTGGTTTCATAATGAAAATTGCTCAGACAGAATGATGTCCCCACCAACAAAGTAGTTTCTCATTTTGCGTTAATTCATTTACACCTCGTATACTGCGGAGGCCTTTGCCCAGCAGCGGGACACATTATAGGCTACGTAAAAAAAAAACTGTGAATTACTGTGCCTCTTCCATGACGTATGGCAAATGGCGTGACGTTAAATTGAGTTTAATTAATTGTGCTTGGATGATATAATTTCTTATTTTATGGCAATCTTGGAAGATATGTACCAAAAGTTTTTTTTTTAATCTGAACCTATTCACAAGCTATTTTAGCTATATCTATTCTCTAGCAACTCCTTTGGTTGACGCATCCGCTTATTTCTGCAGCACTTGCAGGTGCGTTCCGAAACAACATTTATCTCTCCGATGCTTTCATCCTCTTTACGCCCGTCTTCTTGTTAAACACGCATCCGTCTTCGTTAGCCCAGTTTTCATACCTCTCTACTAGACTTACCCCCAGTTTCTGAGACGCTGGTCACGAGTCACGATTAACTAATCGGTGGTTAATTCAAAATGGTGGCACGAGATTGGCTGATGGCGGCATGTAATTGGCTGAAATTAGTTAATTGCTCTCTAAGCTAATCATAACCTGTGATCAGCGTCTCAAAAACTGGGGTATGTGCTGTAGAGTCGTTGGTTTGCATTGCAAAATAAATTGTAATTAAATTGCTTCTACTCATACCAGGGAGCACTTTTCCAGTGGAGAGCGCATAGATACATTTACCTTTGAAACACAACTCACCAATTTACGGGCGGCGGCGGGGGGTCGAGGTAAGAGAGCTGTGATTGGTCAGCCGCTGCGAAACTGTCTGGCGGCCCGTCATCCTACATAGGTTGCGTATGCGAACGTTTGTTGAGTACAACAAACGTTTGGCGAGCCGCATTCCCCCGCAGGCGCAGTCAATTGGATATATAGTCTCTGACTCATACTCAGCCCAAATCAACCCACTGCTGGGCAAAGGCCGCTTCTCTTCACCGCCAATCCGCATGATCCTGCACCTACAGTATCCATTAACATCCTGCCGAATTGATGATATCGTAGGACCATTGAGCAGGTGCAGACACGCGAATACCATTGCCATCATTTTTTGGCTAAGGTAAGAGCATCACAAGAACTTTGAATGAGAAGCAGAGAAAAGAACATAAGTCAAAAAAGTGAACTTTACAGGAGAAGGAAAAAAGTGAATAAAAAACTATGTGTGTGTTGTTTGTATATTTTCGTATATTTTAGTTTAAATTCCGGGATGGCGCGATACAAATCAATGAACACAGGAACCATTAGGTATTTCACGACGAATGCAAGAGCTAGATAAGTAAAATATTTTTAAGTACCGCCTTTGTAACGAAATGGTTTAGCTGTAAGGTTGCGATTGAAAATAAATGAATTGAATTGAATTGAATTCATATTCCGATGAATATACAGCACATTGAGCGCAGACATTTTGAGTGACAGGTGGCCAGCCCATCGATGCCAACTCGTTCAAAATAATAATGATGTTCAATGACAAATCAAAGACAATTCGCACAGAGATAGGAAACCGCATGCCAATGGCAAAGGTAATTGGCAACTCTACTGATAAGCAGCGGCATTCAAAACACTCAGCATTGGCACGATGCCAACCCTTGCCAAGCACCAGTAAGCTCCAGAAAGAATAGACTAGTGAAAAATATATTCCATCTCTTTTTACTGCTCTCAAAAATAAGGGATAGAATAATCGTGTCTACGTGAATCGGTTTTGTACCCGAATTAATAATAATGGTACTTGGAAAGAATCACAGAAAAAGATGACTGATATCTTCATATCAGGAAACTGCTAATGTTATTGCCAAATCGTATACAATACATACATGTGGATGTGGCTAATGAAAATTTTTCGACAAAGGCTGTTCTAATAATAGAAGGCTATTTGGTCTGTGATTTTAATTGAGTACCAGAGTGAGTACTTAATGTAGCTCCTCGATCGAGTACCAGAGTGAGTACTTACTGTAGCTCCTCGATCGAGTACCAGAGTGAGTACTTACTGTAGCTCCTCGATCGAGTACCAGAGTGCGTACTTACTGTAGCTCCTCGATCGAGTACCAGAGTGAGTACTTACTGTAGCTCCTCGATCGAGTACCAGAGTGAGTACTTACTGTAGCTCCTCGATCGAGTACCAGAGTGAGTACTTACTGTAGCTCCTCGATCGAGTACCAGAGTGCGTACTTACTGTAGCTCCTCGATAGAGTACCAGAGTGAGTACTTACTGTAGCTCCTCGATAGAGTACCAGAGTGAGTACTTACTGTAGCTCCTCGATAGAGTACCAGAGTGAGTACTTACTGTAGCTCCTCGATCGTTTATCTCTTGACATATATCCTACCTTAGAAGGTATTTTGATTGTTATTGTGACTACAATTTTGTATGGGAATTATGTCAAATTTCAAAGTTGGCAAATACCCTTCGAAATTTCGACGAAAAATCAAAAGGTTCACACATTGCATGGATTTTATCATCTGATCGGGCTAGCTCGGTATTAGTTTTAATCAATACTGGGTTCGTATAAGTTGTGTGAACGTCTGTTTATCTTTAAAATTAGTGTTGGTTTGCAATATCTTTTCAAAAGACCCGAAACTTTAAGTAAGAACAATAATATACGGTTCCGAAAATCTTGAGTATTTTTGCAACAACGCGATAATTTTTGCAACAACTACCTATAAATCTTACAATAAATAGGGTGCCTGAAATTGGGTCAACATTAACAGAATTCTTGACATAATAAAATCATTATACATCAAGGCTGCAAGTTTCCTAAAAAAATCATTTTTAAATAACCAGACTTGTTTTTAGGTCACTATTTGCTTGATAAATCACAGTGGTCTGGTATCTGATTCGCTGACTTATCTAACGAATGACAAACACAAACACATCACATAACTCAGGATTGGCCCAGACATTTAGGTATTTAGGTTAACTGGTTTTTCAAAGTGTACGTATAAGTAAACACGTAGTACTTGTACAAAGTACAATATATGGAAATAGAATAGAAATAGAAATATATTTATTTGACAAATAAACATAGGGATATATTGAAAAAAAAGAGGATTGAAAAAGGTTGAGGTTTAGGTGTCAAAATGGTTTGGTTTATTTCTTCCAAAAATATCCAAATACGAAATACTTAATATTTGAACATTCGTTATGGACCAAGTCACTGACACTGAGCCGCCATTTTTCTAGCGAAATCAGGCCCCTGGACTAAATACCTGCGTCTGCGCTGCGCATCCCCGTTCCGACACGATGACAAACACTGAAAGCGCCCATGAAATGCGGCTAGGCACAAAGTGATCTCCTAGGCGCTGAGTCATTGATAGTCAGGGAGCACTTATCCAGTGGAGAGCGCATAGATACATTTTCCTTCGAAACACAACTCACCAATTTCCGGGCGGCGGGGGACGAGGTAAGAGAGCTGTGATTGGTCAGCCGCTGCGAAACTGTCCGGCGGCCCGTCATCGTACATACATTGAATACAACAAACGTTTGGCGAGCCGCATTCCCCCGCGGGCGCAGTCAATTGGATATATAGTCTCTGTTGATAGTCAAATGACGCTGCGTTTATTTATCTGAACGGGGCTCGGAGCCTGCCCCTTCAGCACCGTATTAGTGGGATATAGAATCACTGGCTAAAAGTGGGCACAGTGGTGCCTCTGCCACCCCGTGTGGGAAAAGGAGTGACGCTATGTTATGTTATGTTACTTATACCTAATATGTCATTCAGGTACCTCATTTTTCTTATATTTGCTAGTGTAATAATGTGTAAATGACGCAAATCAAGATACTTACAATCAAATTGAGTTTCCCACGATACAGGCATGCCTAGTGTGGGAATCATTGTTAATCTGTGCTGTAAACTGTTTTTGCAAATAAATATTTTTAGGGTTCTGTACCCGAAGGGTGCCAAACGGGACCCTATTACTGAGACTTCGCTGTCCGTCCGTCCGTCCGTCCGTCCGTCCGTCCGTCCGTCCGTCTGTCACCGGGTCCGCCTGCACGAACCGTAATAGCTAGAAAGCTGAAATTTTCACAGAATGTGTATATCTGTTGCCGCACCAACCACAAATACTGAAATACGAGAGATATTACAAATTGAAAGTGGTCTCGGTACAAGATACGTCTTCACAACACGCTTGAAAAGTTTATACCAAGGCCATTTTGTTTTGGTAGGTAAGCCTTCTTTTAATGAAACTAAATCTAAATGATATGGCAATGTCGTCCCCGGACTTCTACAAAGACTTTAAATATTAATTGATGAATTACGACGTCTCTATTTAGTCTGTAGAACTTTTAGAAAATAATTATAAAATTAATAGTTTTTAATTACTTTTGTTTTCATACAAATCTCAGAGCTCAGAAATTAATTTTTTCCTTTTGGCCACTTCAAGTTTGGCTGCCAGTGATGTTTTAATTAAATACTCTTTGGTGCGTTGAAATGATGTTTTGCAGTCTGCATGACATTGACATAATGAGTGAGTGAACCTCATTGTACGGAAATTGTAGATGGGTGTCTCACGTTTTCCAGTAGGAGTAGGTTGTAGACAGTGCTGCTTACGGCGGCGTTTAGTAGGTACTAAAGGCCCTAAAAGCGCGGCAAGCTTTGAATCAATTCAAATGTTATTTTTCATCACATCTATTCAAAAAGATCTACTTTAGTCCCGGCAAACAGGGACTAAAGTAGGTCATTTAGTCCCTAGGGACTAAAAGTAACTTTTTAATTTTGTTGCCAGTACAGAGGAAAAAAAATGCTGTCACTAATCAGTTTCACTACCACTCAGGCTGACAGACCCAATTAAAAGAGAGATCGATTCTAAACGCAGCCAATAAAAAAAAAGTTTGTACTAAAATGCGTACTCGACACAGATTAGATAATCCGACCGACCGAATCGATTGACACCGATTGGTGACAACAGAGAAACAACCTTATAGAATTGATATCGAAACTCGGACCAAATAATTTAAAAAGTTGTGGATTTGTAAACAAAGCGCGCCAAATCTGAATGCTGTAATTATTTCAATTTCGTTTGCGGATATGAGTAAAGAATATGAGTGAAAGTGAGTGTCTAACTCCAGATGATAACAACAAACGCGAATGACAAATACAAGATCTGTTACCAATAAAATCACGAGGAATATAGGTATGTAAAAACCTGTTGTCTGAAAATGCTTTTTGAACCAATTTTCAAGATTTAGCCAATACTAAACAAGCTTTAACTATGTGGAGGACATATTTGTAATTCGTAATTTCTTTATTGTACTAAGACAAGAATGACATACAGAAAACTTATAACAGATAACAAGAGATTTCTTCCAACAAACCATTACACACAACCACACAACATATCACGACAATTGTGTACTTAAATAAATATAGGGTCTAACAGAAAGGGGTGTACAAGTCGAAAGAAGGTTGTTAGGGACATCATTTTGAACAACTTTCACAATTGGACCGACTTGATCAGAGCAACTTTATTTTTCACTCCACCATACAGATCAGCTGAGCGCTAGGCCCGAAATGTACTGAGTTAAAAATAAAGTTGATCTGATCAAGTCGATCCCATAGTGAAAGTTGTTCAGAATGATGTCCCTCATTCCGCTTGTACACCCCTTTCTGTTACACCCTGTATAGGTACATGTATGTTATTTTATTGATTACTTACTACTTTTCTCATAGAGGGTGATGAAAAGTAGAGTGTCCACCTCAGGAGTAAAAACTATTTTTGGCTCGAGTGATGTACTTTGAATCCCTCGCTCCCTCAGGATTCTACTTTTGAGTCCCTCGTTACACTCGGGACTCAACTCTAGAATCCCTCGGTCGCTCAGGAGTCAAAAAACACTCTCGCCCCAAAAATAGTTCTTTACTCCCTTGGTAAACAATCTACTATTTCAACTAGCTACAAAGTTATTCTGACATAAGATGATAATTTGAACAAAACTTTTTGGGTATTTCATGAAAAATACAGTTACAGATCACACATATACAGGGTGGAACAAACGAATGGGCCCTGGAGGGAAAGTACCTTAAAATCTCAAGATATCCGTCCGTCCGTCTGTCTGTCACCAGGCCGTATCTCATGAACCGTGGTAGCTAGACAGTTGATATTTTCACAGATGACGATTTCTGTTCCCGCTATAACAACAAATACTAAAAACAAAATAAATTTAATATAAAGGGGGCTCCCATACAATTAACGTGTTTTTTTGCGGTTTTTTTAACCGACTTCCCAAAGGAGGAGGTTTACAATTCGTCCGGATGTTTGTTTTTTTTTATTTATTTTTTTTATGTATGTGCCTCGATAGCGCCTAAACGGATGGACCGATTTGGAAAATTAGACCGATTAGACCTATAGTGATTTTTATGTTTTTCATAATAACTCGTGCAAATGCACATAGTAAGCATAATATTGTGATGCGGAACTGCTGATGAAGACCACATATGGCCACCAGATCTGCTCAATACTAGGTACAAATACAATGCGTGGCTGACGGGCAGGCAACGCATAGCCTAAACCGATGGACCTAGAGCCATGAAACTTTGTATAGGGGTTCCTTAGTAGCGTGGGGTAGCACTGATATGGGATTTGACAAAATTAATTCCCCTGGGGGGGGGGATAAGGGGTTACAGTTTGTATTAAACTCAATCTAATCAAATAGGGTTTGTGGAAGTCGGTTTTTTCTAAAGTTTACTTTTTGTTTCAATTATATAGATAATGGTACGGAACCCTTCGTGCGCGAGTCTGACTCGCACTTGGCCGGTTTTATTTCATTTTCATTTTTTTTCAGGTAAACCGAATCACACTTTTTTGCCTTTGACTTTCTAACTTTTTTACTTTGTAGTTTATGTATTACATAGTACTATTATCTCTTCTGTGGTTTAAGTTAAGGTTGTAAGGACCATTTATTCGCTATTTCGTGCTTATAATAAGATGACATTTGCATTCCGAGCGAACGGGAGGAAGTCGTGAAGTCCTCGGTGATTTAATATTTAATTGCGCAACTTCTACAAGGTGTAAACGAATTAACGAAAAATGAGAAACTACTTTGTCAGTGACAAAATTGTGAGCAATTCTTATTGTGAAACCGATCTGATCAGAGCAACTTTATTTTTCACTTCTCCATTTCACTGATCCACTCAGGCCAAAATGTACTGGGAAGTGAAAAATAAACTTGCTCTGATCAAATCGGTTTCATAGTAAGTTAATAATAAGGGTAGGGTATAATGGTCAGTGAGATGCGGCTGTTTCCCTGTAGGTATTGTATTTAAACATGAGTGGTGTTGTTGCTGTTACCGTTGTTTATAATCAGCGCACGCATACCAACCGTATGTCAAACTGGCGCAGTGCCAACATTCCAGAGAGCGCCGGACACCTTTGGGAGGGCTATACAGGATGTCACAGGTGGACGAAATAGAGGATGTGTCAAAAAAGTTCAGTCTTTTAGAGGGAGTCTTTTTAGGGCCGAACTTCCACTTCTCAGATATATCTGTCTTGTTATCTGAGGAATTTGACATTTAACAGGAATTTGAAATGTCAATGTGGGTCTTGAAAGATCGACCCATAGTGACAATATAATTAGATGTTCCACGTTTCATAGCAAGCCTTGAATACGAATGACTAAACTCGTAGTACAAAAAAAAATGAAACAATACAATGAAACAAGGTCAGCCAGCACCTCGCCCATGCGAGCTTATCTTTTTGCTACGAAAATAATTCGTTAATTCACAAGGTGTAAATGAATTAACGCAAAATGAGAAACCACTTTATTTATTTTATTTTATTTATTATATTTGGTACATAAAACAGCAGTGGAGATAAAACATTAAAATAACAACAAAACATATGAAAGAGCCGTCTCCAGCGCCAAAAGAATGTGCACACAACATGGTAATAATAACTAGAGAATAAACAAAGGTGCTATACAGCGAATGGATTACTTACTTAAATAAATAGACATATTAAGGACATCATTCTGAGCAACTTTAATTATGAACCCGATTTGATCAGAGCAACTTTATTTTTCACTTCCCAGCACATTTTGGCCTGAGTGGGTCAGCTGCTTTGTATAGAGAAGTATAAAATAAAGTTGCTCTGATCAAATCGGTTTCACTTTGAAAGTTGCTCAGAATTATGTCCCTAACAAAGTAGTTTCTCATTTTGCGTTAATTCATTTACACCTTGTATACACAAAGAAAAGAAAGATAATAAAATTCAACATACAAACGAGTTGTCGTGATTTTTATCACCCACTTCTAAATACTAACACACGTCAGAATGAAACATCACTTCCTCTGACCTTTTCCTGTGTAGAATTTTACAGTGATATTTTACGAGTAATCATAGAGAGACGATCGAAAGTGGCCCACACTCAAAGGGGGCAATTCTCTGAGACAAGCATAACAAAAGCTCGTCAGAGGTATATATATCACAAGCTTCCCAGTGACGACGCCAAAAATGGCGTATCGTAGTCAATCAATATCAATCCTAATACATAATTTAAAACTATTACCTACTATTATTTTGCATGCTTAAACTTAAGCTGAAAACACTGAACATATTTTAATATTAAGATCCTCCACTGTACTGTTTTCTGGCAAATAAATATCATTTCATTTCATTTCATTTTATCAATAAAAAATCGATCAAGTGCGAGTCGGAATCGCACGGTACCAATCGTTAAACAAAGCTTAAGCACTCAAAACAATAAAACAAAAAGAAAATTAAAAACACGTCTCTTGTATGGGGACCCCCTTTAATTTGTAATATCTCTCGTATTTCAGTATTTGTTGTTGTTGCGGCAACAGATAAACACATTCTGTGAAAATTTCAACTTTCTAGCTATTACGGTTCGTGCTATAGGACCCGCTGATGGACGGACAGACAGTCGGACAGCGGAGCCTTAGCAATAGGGTCCCGTTTGGCACCCTGCGGGTACGATACCCTAAAAAACGAATGTATAGATTTGCGATATTTGCGATTACTTTCTAGGGAGGTCTGCAAGAGGCAATATTCAATCAAATCATTGTTATACACTTTCACATCTTTTTGCGTCACGCCTTTTCCCATACGGGGTGGCAGAGGCACAACTGTGCCCACTTTCAGCCAGAGTGATGCAATACTCCATTTTGCGTGACAGGGGGCTAGCCCATCGCCGCAGCTATGAACTAATGAAGGTTTCCTCACGATGTTTTCCATCACCGTGTGTCCGTATAACGTACTTAAGATAAATAACTAATCTCATTGGTCAGCACCGGGAATCGAACCTGCACCTCCGGCGTGAGAGGCAAGCAAGAAACCCACTGGACCACGGAGCTCCTAATCATCTCATCTCTTTGAATTATGAATTTTGGCCTCCTAAAATATTTTTGACACAGTGCTCGGAATGTGTCATACTTATATGACAGCTCGAAAGGCCATCCGCTGCAGAAATAGCGAGGAATGCTTGCGATGGCAAGACGGGTGACACTGCACAGCACACATGTGTACCGAACATAGTATATCTGGTGTATCTGGTGATCGTACGCACTCAGGTATACCTTCTACATATTTACTAAAGCATATCAATGCCTTGAGGCATCGTTCACTGCTTGAGGCCCGCCCTCAAAACGTCTTGCCGATTCAGTTTTAGGGCTCCGTAGAGAAACAAGGAACCCTTACCCTTATAGTTTCGTCAAGTCTGTCTGTCCGTCTGTCCGTCCGTATGTCACAGCAACTTTATTCCGAAGCTATTAGGACTACACAGTTGAAACTTGGTATGTAGATGCATTCTGTGAGCCACTTTACGATTTTTATACAAAAAAAAAATAATATTAAGGGGGGCTCCCCATACATGGAT
This sequence comes from Argyresthia albistria, assembly GCA_963457715.1. Lineage (NCBI taxonomy): Eukaryota > Metazoa > Arthropoda > Insecta > Lepidoptera > Argyresthiidae > Argyresthia > Argyresthia albistria. Next base: position 1,924,884 of record OY735256.1, read on the forward strand.
CTGAAACCAAAAAATATTTTTTGATTACTTACTCTGTTCCGCTCTCAAATTCCTGCGCCTGCGTTGCCCCTCCATTTTCAGATGAAAGTATCAAAGATCAAATGTCAAGTACTTTTTTTTCTAATAGTTGCGTTCTAAAACAGTGTAAATAAATAAATCAATAAATTGCACCCAAGACCAAAATTGAAACAAAAAACCACTGAACACAACAAACCAACGTGGCACACCGTTTGCCAAAAAGATGGACCCTGAAAGTAATCAGCTGTTATCGTGACACCATCTTGTTTTACATCATTTAACCAACACGCCGGCTTTCGATAAGACAGATTGTTACCAAAACGTTTTCGACGATGCTTTATTTAAATCCAAATGCTAGTGACTTGGTTAAACGTCGGTATTTAATTAACGGTCTAGGGTGCCAGTTAAGTGACTGATTTAACCAACCAACTGCGACATGAACAAAGCCTAACTCAAGGGCAACACGAACAATGTAGATTAATGTTTGAAAATTATTCATAGCCTGACTTTTCCAGACTGAGGTAAGCACTCACATTAGTCATTACCCCAGGTCTATTTTTAGCCTCTCACCCGCGTCATTGCAGTTTTGGACATGGCTGAAATACCGCTGTTGTTGGCCAACACTCTAATTACCGTTGGCAGCTGGTAATTAAAGGAAAACATTGAACTTGAGCGGTTCTTGTACGTCAAGATCGGCTAAACGTGTCGAATTTAGTTTTGTTTTACACTGGTTTGTTTTACTGGATTGGCTCGGTGGCTTATCTTTGGATGCATCTACATCGAGAATTTCGGTTTGTTCTTAATCCGAATAGTCCAGATTAGTTATCGGCTCCAGTTTTCAGTCGTCATCATCGTTGATTTGCAAAAGTTCTAAGTGTCTGGTTATAAGCACTGTCCAAAACGGAGAAAATTAGTAAGTAGTTCAGTGAAGTAAGATTGGGTGGAGTTGAAACTGAAAAAGTCCAAGAAAACGGAGGAATAAAGATAAAAGAAAGATAAAGATACAACTGTGAATAACTGACAGCCCGTTTCCCTGCAGGGGTGAACGTTCCGACGATGGAGGGATTGTACAGACTTGATTTTATCAGTACCTACCGACAGTCATATGAGATTTATTCGGTGAAAGGTGTACAAACAAACAGACAGACAAATAGATTTTCACTACCGATATAAAATAGTTTCGTTCACAAACAAACTGTCAAGTAGTTGATGGGCCAACAAAACATAATAAATCCTGGAAAGTCGCCAGACTGTCTCTGAGGATTTGTGGGCTGTCCAAATGTTTTACTTCTTAGTTCGCGTAAATCATGTAGAAATCGACAGATCAGATGCTATACCTACATTAAACTGATTAGGTACTTAGCAGCCAGTAATTAAGCGCTGTTGAAGCTGTTACCCCGTTCACTGCAAACAAAATCTAAACAATAACATCGATGCCGGATTTTAAACGTACCAATAATATCTGACGTCTTTCGTTCCTTACGTCATTATTTAACGTTCCAAAAAGCATTCATCAAATACGTCACTGCTGACAAAAGAAAACCGCACACGCGAATTTTCATCTCACACGCATGTTGGCGTTCTCGCTCCCTCTTCTGATGTTGAAGCGGGATGGCGAGATGTTATTTCGATCGCGTATGTCAGTCCAGGGTCACCGGGCCAACAACACTGGTTTCCTCAATGAGATTAGTCACTGCTCTACACATCAATTGGTTGGTTCGTCAGTACTATCCGCCATAGAGTAACTTTCATTAGACTGCTTATGACGATTATGCAAGCGAATATCTCGATTATTCAGCCTATGGATATATTTTTTACAAACAGGCACATAGTTTCTGGCCCCACACTAGGATACCCTGTGTCGTGGCAACCAGAAACAGCGACATCACAAACATGAATAAACCTGAAATGTAAACACCCAAGACCTGTTTTTTTTATTTCTTTATCCCCAGCCGGGAAATGAACCCGGGACCTCTGTAGGTAGAGCCACCACCACACAACCACTACAAAAAAACATGTTTATATTTCATTTCTTATTTATTTTGGTCCCAGTATAAAAATAATTTACTTACTATAACATGAATTAAATTACATTCCAATAGAATTATCACATAAATTAAACTTAGCTTAATACTTATATTATTTTACACATTATGTGAATTTAACCTTGAATAAGTTTTTACGATTATTCCCGCATACTGAATGTACTGTACATTCTCTATTTTCATTGTATTGATTACTTCTCTCTTACCCTAAAACGAATCAAGTAACTATACATGTATGTATACATATTGCACGTCAATTATGCAAACCTGAATATTTCAATTCATACACTACTTTCCTTAAATTAACATCCATTTGGTCATAAATTTCAGTCTGATTCGCATATACGTTTCTCGTGTATTCTATTTTATCCCATTCTGCATTAATCGTAACTTCCGCGCTATTCTATGCATCTAAACTCAAAAAACATCTTCGACCGTGCGACCGCGTGAATTTCCCATACAAACGTAATACAAAAATGATTTTAATTTGAGAACTAGTTCAAAGCATTTAGAATGTTAACTGGATTTATACACTGTCTACGCAGGTTCCTGGTCGTATACCAAGCTTCTTATTCAAATTATTTAAAAATATTTTTAAATTGGTTGAAGAGGAACCCTGGTAAACAGACCAGGAACCTGCGTAAACAGTGTATAAACCCGATTAACAGTCTAAATGCTTTGAACTAGTTCTCAAATTGAAATCATTTTTGTATTACGTTTGTATGGGAAATTCACGCGGTCGCAACCCCCTTAACTACAAAACTCATATACTGAATCCTATAGCATACTTCATTATTTTCCTCCCAAGTCACTCTTTTAGGCATTATGATTATGATACATTATCTTCATTCAAATATTCAGATACTACTCAGCAGCAGCAGATTCTTTCTTCATTCATCCCGAGAATCCCAACTTAGCTCCAGTCAGTCAAACCTTGGTTTTTCGCGACTCTAGCTCCTATCAATAGGGCCATATCTTCGTCGGAACCACGTCATAGCATTGTAGTCTGCTTCGTAGACATCAGGGATCTCCTTATCAATAGCTTCGCAGTAGACCATCTTCACTGATGCTTCGCTGAACAGTCTTTCCTCGAATTTTATGAGCTGCTTGAAGAAGCCTGTGTTTGGTCGAACCTGTGGCCTGTAACAGGGAAATAAAGTTAAACATACCTTATCCCAGTAAAGAGTGGTACTGTTGTGCCTACTACCTTAGCTCGACTTGGCAGGGTGCCCCCAGAAACGTTACTTTACTTCATTCGTTTGAGCAATATTTTCTTCTATTCCCGGGGACTTTACTCTAAACAACCTGCACGTGGACTTTGTGCATACCCCCGCCACCAACTCTTCTATTTCAGACATCCTAATGATCAGATAGAGTAGGGGCCTAGAGAGTAAGAGTTGGGATGTTACGAATCCAGGAGATCTGTGATTGAATAAATAGGATTGGGAGCATGGAATCGGTGAGTGACAAACTGCACTGATACCTAAATCGCCAATAGATAAGTTCGGAATTGATACCAAGTATTCAAAATTCTACCTTAGTAGAGTTCCGATGATAAAATGAGAGAGTCATAATTATTTTTCAATTTCGACTTAGAGAAGTGACGAGGAAGTTCACTTACCGTCTTAGTTTCATGTGGTGATAGGCGTCGCATAGAGTCATTTTCTGCCATTTGACCAGGTAAGCCAGGCACAGGGTGACAGACCTCGACACGCCAGCGACACAATGCACCAATACTGTCTCTCCTCTGCATACGACCTGGAGGTAGAAAGGGTGGAGTTAGTGAGGTTCATGCTTAGTAGTTACATAGTTACATGCATGGATATGGCAAATGCTCGAGAAGCAGATAGATAGGTTACTGCAATATCCACGAAGTCGATAAAAAAAGGTATTTGATGGACTTCATTCATTCATTATAAAAGTTCATAGAATAGACAATATACATAGTTGAAAATGAACTAATTATATCCCTAAGTGCGGATAGCAATGATGACGATGACAACTCTTCTGTTAGTTCAACTTAATAAAAAAAAACAATTCTTTCCGATTATTTTGGTAGCATCCCTAATGTTTAAAAAATGGATTTTATGAAGTTTTAGGTCAGCCGTCAAGTTGTTTCTAAGCATGGATAGAGTATACCTCATTGATCAAGTCAGCAACCGTCTCCATAAACGGGTGCATATCAGCACTGGGCGAGTCTAGGAGCGGCACATAGACCCTGGGGGCGCAGTCCTCGGGCGGCGGCGGCAGCTCGGGGGCTGCGTTGACCACCAGGCCAGGTCGCAGCGCCATCACCGCGCCGGGCAGCGAGTGGGCGCCGCACACATAGAGTGCGTCTGTGATGCGCGATACGCCGAGAGGACAGCCTCTGTGGGAGAAAAAGACTTATGGTGACTTGCGTGGGACACGGAAGACGTCATGGAGAACGGAGGCCGAGGCCGGAGACAGAGTGAAATGGAAGCAGATCGTGGAGGAGAACTATGCCCGATTACACCAACCGTTAGGGGAAACTTAGCTCTATTTCTTAGCTCTCTAGCGATTGTTACGAAGGTCGGCCCCTTAAATTTAGGGGGTCCTATAGTAGCCTAGATGACCCTTAAACTTAGGTTAAAGAGAAACAACCGCTAGATGGCCTTTAAAAGAAAATAAAGTGTCCCCTAAAATATAGGGGTTGGTGGTGAAAACGGGCACTAGACTCACAAAGGGTTGTAGCGCCGCCGTAAGTAAATACGCGGGATAGTTCGATAGGGTCAGTGGAGGCTACTTGCGGTACAACCAGATCGTCAGTAGAAAGTCAAGCGCTCTTCGATAACTCCAAAAACATATGCTTCATAGTTATGGGGCGTTTGTTCTACACAAGCACGGGAAATCTATGCAGCTTACGAGTGAACCCCGCGTGTAATATCCCTCCTTAATTCCTATGATTCAGAAGGGTCTTATGAGCTGACGACTTTTGACAGAAGATAAAAGAATCTTTGCCCGCAAATCACCTAACGGACAAGCATGCATGAATCGATAGAGCCGCAGGGGCACGTAAACATTGCATTCCGTGGTGTTGACACGCTTTGGCATAGTGCCAACCGAAGCTGACCTCACGAACTTGCCTGCCGCCGCCGCCGCCTCCGGCGCCGCGCCCCGGTGCCATCGTAAACACAACACAGACACGCCAGTCCGTAAACCTTTATCGGGCAAAGAAAATATATCCCCGCTGTGTGTTCAACTTTGCGGCTTGGTAATAAAATTGACAAATGAAAAGTCTACCACGCTTAATTCTTGAATTTCCGGTGCGGTTACTTCCTCTTCCGGTATATCATAGGCATTATAATTTTTGTTTAGTCATTGTTATTTCACTTGACTGTTTATTTTATCTAAACCTATGAACCTTGATAGGTAAAGTTAAATCTTATTGATTTTGGAATTTTGTCATTATCACAACATGTGAAGAAACATTTTTCAGCTAGCACGAGTCCACGACCGTATATCACAAACAACTTACCTGTTCAGTTCCTCCTTGGTCATCTTGCGTTCTGTTTCCCCCGTTGGCTCATTCCCGCCAACTATCGCGCCCTCATCTTCAACTTTTAACACTTTCATCTTCACTCAACAATCCAAAAAAAACTCTCACTTCCAAAATTCACGAGGGCTAATAGAAAATATTTTGAGCAAAAATTTCGCGCCTTCCGCGAAGTATTACAATCTTTTCGAGACGGAGCACGTCTGATCAGCTCGGATGCTGGTATTCGACTGAAGTGAAGTCCTGTCCCATCAGCACATCACCTGAAGCTGGGCGGCGGATTGGAATGCGTGCGAGGGCGGGCGGCGCCCAACCCGACGCGCTCACTGACAACATTCCTGAAGACGTTATTTTCGGAACAGCTGTTTTTGTGACGTGTCGTTTATTTACATGTTTTCGACGCCGTTTTCGGCGGCAATTGTGAGATGTTTTTATGTTGTTTTTCGATTGGGAAAGACTGAGGTGTTTTGATTTTGTGTTATGCTTTTTACGATATTTCATAGAGTGGGTGCAATACATTTTAAGGATGTTTATAATAAAACTGGATGTCTTCCACCACCTTTTGCCCCATAGGTCAACCAACCTAACTATCAACCATTAGCTTCAGATTCAGCTACGATCAACCATTATACCAATGTGTACTTAGAGACCATCGATCTTACCAGGCGAATAAACATCCCACGGTCTTTGCTATCAAATCGCTGTTTTTGCTATCAAATTCAGTATAATCGTTACACAACTTAAGTTCTTCTATCACTCAATTCAATAGGTACGACAGACGACAGACGGCGACTTAAGAGCATTACCGACGACGCATTCCTCAGTTCTATTCTCGAATCGGCTCAGAGTGGAATTCCAGGCATACCACGCATACCAACCGGGCTGACAGTCTGTCCATACAGCGAACTCTTCGTGGGGATATATTTTGGGCTTCAGATCAGACTGAAAGCCGTTTTTTAAAAACCTTGATAGAGGAACTTTTCGCATGGAACTCCACGGGCGGAGTAAAAATTGTGTATCTGCCACCCCCTTTGTGAAAAGGCGTGACGCCATTATATTCTGGGAAAGTGGACTTATTAAAAGCTTTGCACCTATGTGCAGCCATGCACCTATGTGCAGCCATGGCTATCCCCTCCTCTCTGATAGACAAAATAGCCACTCGTATGCCCGAGTTCTCCAACAGTTAGGGGACACTTATCTGTTTTTCTTTGCTGTCTAGCGATTGTTACGGTGGCCGGACTCTTATATTTAGGGGGTCCCTTAGGTGCCTAGATGACCCTTACACTTAGGGAAAACCGAAACAACCGCTAGGTGGCCCCTGAAAGAAATAAATCGTCCCCTAAAAGATAGATACAATGTATTCTCTGATGACCGTGCGTGAGCTTCCAACTGAGATTCGAAGGAGAAATGCGACAGTAGCTGGAAAAAAGCTCATCTGGTAGAAAGGTAAACATGCAAAGAATTCGACGTTATGGTTCGCTAGCGGTTTAATATAGTAATAAATGTATACTCTACTTTTACATTTGAATTGACTGCATTCAGGTTGGAAAGTTTCAAAACTTTGTTTACAAAAAACTACATACAATTTGACAGTTCCCGTGTCATACTAAGGTACAATCGCGAATGCGCCAACTAGCGTGAGAAATGATCTATGGTTGAAAACTTCCCGTAAAAGAAAACTATGTACCTAAGTACTAGCAAAGAGTTTGATAATCTGAGTTCTGAGTTATTTATCTCTGTTGGTTAAAATAATACTCCATTCCTAAATACTAACCTCTTCACAAAATCACCTCACAGAGTACTTTATGACATGTCATAACACAAAACAGGCATAAGGCCATGGCATATCTTTTAATAAATTACAATTTACGCCGATTTTGTACTGGTACTTCCATATTATATCTGAACAATGTCTTTGTTCGTAACGATACACTACGGGCCATGTGAAGCTTTCTTCACTGTATCTCACAGACCTCAGAAACTACGCGGACTCAAAGGTAAGATTGATTTATTGTCTACGTAAGTATAGCAACATTTCGCGTATGGCTGAGACTGCATACATAACTCCTATTGTAACCACAAGGGTCCCATAGGACAGGCTCTGCCTAGTTTGGGATCCGCTGTTTTTCTCTAGACACTAAAATTCTATAAGTATTTCTTTTCTTCTGTATTAACTTGTGTGTAATTCGAAGGCAAATAAATGATTTTTACTTTAAAAAAAAAAACTAAACAAAGCAGACTGCTGCTCCAGTATTGGAATGTATTGTATAGTCCCGAGCACTGATATTGTAGACAGCGACGCTGCTGATACACAGGGCCTATGGCCGGCTGTACACATGCCTGCCGTAGGGGCAATCTAGGGTAAGAAAAAGTGTGTGGGCTGGAGCCGCCTGCTGAGTGCGCTTGGAGTGGTCACTCACACACAGCAAGCGACTCCAGCTTAACACACTTTTTCTCGAGTGGCCCTGTGTGCGGCAGGCGCGTGAGTTGAGTAGCCGGCTTGAGGTTGATAATAATAAGACAAGCTTTTATCAAACAGACACGCTGCTTGAACCATCTATCTTCAACCTTTGATGATGATGATGATTTAAATGTCTATAGTCAATCATCCTGTGTCATGATAATTGAAACAAAAAGTAAACTTTAGAAAAAACCGACTTCCACAAACCCTATTTGATTAGATTGAGTTTAATAAAAACTTTAATCCCCCTTGGGGGATTAATTTTGTCAAGTGCTACCCCACGCTACTACGGAACCTTTTGTACAAAGTTTCATGGCTCTAGGTCCACCGGTTAATGCTATGCGTTACCTGCCCGTCAGCCACGCATTGTATTTGTACCTAGTATTGAGCAGTTCTGGTGGCCATATGTGGTCTTTATCAGCAGTTCCGCATCACAATATTATGCTTACCGTGAGTAAATGCACGAGTTATTACTAAAAACACAAAAATCACTATAGGTCTCCCTATAATATTTGAAGAGTTCCTTCGATTTATCCAGGATCCCATCATCAGATCCTGACCTGGTGGTGCACAGTACCAATGGGAAGGTAAACCCTTTCAAACAAAAAATATTTTTCCAGGCGCAATCGGGGCACATACTTAAAAAATAAAATTAAATAAAAAACATCCGGACGAATTGTAAACTCCTCCTTTGAGAAGTCGGTTAAAAACTTCCCGGATAGATAACCCAAGAATGCTTGATTTTATATCTCAATTAGCGCTATTGTACAGTCGTGAAATACTAAAATACTCTTTATCAATTTATTATGTGCATTATAGAGAACTTACGCAGAACTTATCGGGACTTACTGGGACGATCCATAAGATCACCCCCCAATGCCAGCAAAGAAGTTCTACTTAAAAAAAATGCTAAAATGACTTACCTAGTGTATGCCCTGCCTGTAGGAGTTCCGTATCGACGTGTTTGTTGTGTCACAGATCATCTCCTGAAGCTCGGTTATGGTGTGGAGCTGCATCGAGTTGAATACAGGAACTACTGCATGATTGAGATGTACGGCTTAGAAGTAAGGGCCTGTGTTTATGCGTTGTTTATGTGTCTTGCTCCGCGCTCACCTGAGAGCTCAATAGCTGTCACCTCTCTCTCTCTCTCTCTCTCTCTCTCTCTCTGTCCCTCTATGACCCCACCTTGCCCTTAGTCACAGTTTGATCAAGGTTAACATAAAGAAACTTGGCGCCGCCTGTAGGTACCACAACATAGAGCTCATACACACGAGCAGCATGCTCGACGGCTGTCGACAGCAGCCAGAGACTATATATCCAATTGACTGCGCCTGCGGGGGAATGCGGCTTGCCAAACGTTTGTTGAATACAACAAACGTTTGGCGAGCCGCATGCCCCCGCAGGCGCAGTCAATTGGATATATTATAGTCTCTGCCAACTGCTGACCACAAAATCATCTTGTAGGTACCGAATTGGCCTGTGCCTAGCAGTTAACGCATCGCGTAGCTAATTCGTAGCATCTGCTACGCAACTCGTAGCGTCTACGCAGATGCGTAATGAATGACATAGTGATAGTCTCAGACCCTCCCCCAAAATCTTGAGCTGCGACCGCGCCTGTTAGTAGTATGTGTAGATGCAGTGTAACTACCTGATAGTAATCCTGGCGGCACCCATGGTGGGTTACCTGACAAGCTGACGATGGGCCGAAGGATTGCCGCTCTGTTCGCAGGTTTTCCGGTGCAACGTCAGCAATTTAATGTGCAACACCGGCTCGGCGCACGACCCGGTGTGTCAGCGCGCGCTCGCCGCCGTGGAATATGCGCGTGAGCACATATACCGCGCGAGGAACTACTTGTGGCTCAAGTGCTGGCTCGAAGACGAGGTATCATTCCATCCTACACTACTAATGGCATCAGCCCCCCTACCGCGCAACCGCTGTCGGCATCGGCATCGTGTTCAAACGCGCAAGAATTAACTTTATCATTATGTCAATACGGCAAGTCAAACACGAAACCGATGCCGACAGCGGCTGCCAGCTTAACTTGGCGTTGCCTATGTGCGGCGAAATTCAATTCAAATCATTTCGTCGGGTCTCGTCCCCGAGACGTGCCAAATCAAACGCCGCTGCCTGTTAGTAGGTAATTTAGCATAACCAAAAAAATACATGAAATTAAGCACTTGGGTTGACACTTGACAGGACTATCCAACCCATGGCCTTACTCTAACCGTTTAAGCGATTCAGATCCGCAGATTAGATACATCACCATGACAAATTGATGGTTTCAAAATAGCAATTGGCTGAAATTCATTTATAATAAGAGTGACCTGGGCCCGTACCTCCAACCAATGCGGATTAGCTCTACGTAATCCGACAAAATAAGATGACCGTTTTAAAACAACTCTGTAAAAGTAAAGGTACTTACGATTCTGGACCGCAAACCGCAACCGCAGGCGACACACTGCGGCGGCGCCGCAAAACTCCGTCATAGAAAATGCTACGCGACTGCAGACCGCAATGCTGCCGCGCTCGGAAACAATTTCATAGAGATGCATAGAAACCAGTAGTGTCGCCTGCGGTCTGCGATTGCAGTTTGCGGTCTGGGCCTCACGATTCACGATGCAATCTGGTTGCATGCAATCTGCAACCTGCCTGTTCACAGTGCAATCTGTTGCAAGGCAACAAATTGCTAGTCAGATGACATCGTGAGTTGGGCCTTTTAAGTAACAACCGTCCATCCGTCCAAACCGCCGCGGCCCGCGAGGTTAAACTTAACCACATAAATAAAGTTCAAAACCTACTTAAAAAAAAAAAAAAAAAAAGTAAACTTTAGTAAAAACCGACTCCCACAAACACTATTTGATTAGATTGAGTTTAATACAAACTGTAAACCCACAGATGTTCAAGAGGACAGAGTACGCGCCCAAGGAGTACTGGCCGGTGGAGGTGGACCTGCAGCGATACGCCGGAGTGATGGAGTGCGCCGCCTGCTGTGGCATCGTTACTGCCAAAGCTGACAATGACAAGCAATAGCCTGACGAACCCTGCCTTGCACGAAACAAATATTGAATTAAGCAAGTTACAATAAAACTGTTACATAATTGTGTGGCTCCATCTTTCTCGTCCTACCCACATTAGACTTCATGGGCGTGAACTGTCAAAACCTTTAGTTATTGTTCTGAGATCAAAACAGACGGACAACAAAGTGATCCTATAAGTTTTCCTTTTTTTCCTTTTAAGGATCGGAACCCTAATAATTGAAACAATAAGTAAAACATTAAAAAATCCCGACTTCCACAAACCCTATTTGCTTAGAAACCAATACAAACTGTAACCCCCTATCCCCCCCCCCCCTCCCCCTTTGGGGAATTAATTTCGTCAAATCCAATCTCAGTGCTACCCTACGCTACTTAAGGAACCCCAGTACAAAGTTGCATGGCTCTAGGTCCACCTGTTTAGGCTTTGCGTTGCCCGTCAGCCAAGCATAGTATAGATTGTATTTGTAGGTATTGAGAAGTTCTGGTGGCCATGTGTGGTCTTCATCATAAATTTTCGCATCACAATATTATGCATACCGTGACTAAATGCACGAGTTATTATGAAAAACAATAAAATCACTATAGGTCTGCCTGTAATATTTGAAGAGTTCCCTCGATTTGTAGGCTGAAAGATTGAATATCTGAGCCTAAAACTCACGAGGAAAACAAAATGCCTGTTTTGTTCTCGTTTCAATTTGCAGCTGTTCCAAAACAGAGCAGCATTTTAATCGATGCAGTTTTATGATGATGATATGAATTTAATGTTTTATTGTGTTTGTACCACCAACCGCCGAGCAAAGCTCGGTTCCCAGATATTATAATATGAACCTCATGCATAAACATCAATCTTTCGTCTCGGTACGATTAGGCAACAGAGGTTTCGTCTAAAATGTGATTCCTTGTTGATGTGACTACCCGTCGCTAGAGAGCGCTGTGTATACCCTCTGACTCGCGGTATAGTTGTTGTCACTCCGCATAATAAAATCGGCTTAGCTGTAACGTCTATAATTTCGTTCTTGGTTTCGGCAAATGCCTGATAAAACTTTTTGCGAAGATAGCGAGACTGCGTTACGTGTACGTATCACGTTATCTTAAAATTCTGAATTTCATTCTAAATCAATCTAACTAAGGTGGTATCTTTACAAGAGGCACAGATGAATAAAGAGTTACAAGAGGCCAATTCTTATAGCAATTTTGACGAATTAGTCAAGTGGGTGGTGCTTCGTCCTTTAATAGGCCAGTTACCAATCGCGAGGGAACTTCACCTATTGAAAGACGAAGCTCCGCCCCTTCGCGAATACGCCTCAGGATTACGCTATTGAGAGTCTATGGGTGACAGACAATCGGCCTCTTATGAATTTAAGGCGAGGTATGAATAATTTCAAACCAAGGTCAACGAAGATTGCGAAAGTGAGAAGCGATTATAACTCGGGAATAGGAACAAGTGGGATGGCAATTGTGCGCTCGCGCTTAAACTGGCATCAACGTAAGCGCCAAACCGAAAAAAAAACATAAAAAATGAGCTATTTTAGGGAATTACATTTCAATCTTCAAATCGCTAAATAACAATTCCCCACATCATCATCATCGTAATAATCATCAATTAGCCCACACCCACCCACTGCTGGGTATTGGATTCCATGTATATGCCCCCCCCCCCCCCCTAATTATTTATTTTTAATTTTTGTTTAAAAATCTTGAAGCGGTTTGAAGAATACATCTACAGGTTGGCAAGAAAGTCTAGAAATTAAATGATGGCAACATAAGTGACATATTAGAGCACTATTGCGTGTTTTGATAGAAAACACGCAGTAGTATGTGAATGTTGCCATCATTTAATTTCTAGACTTTCTTGCCAACCTGTACATACCAAGTTTTAACTGTGGCATCCTAATAGTTTTGGAATAAAGTAGCTATGACATACGGACGGACAGATAGATATACAGACAGTGACAGACAGACAGACAGACAGACTTGACAAAACTATAAGGGTTCCTTGTTTCTCTAACGGAACCCTAAAAATCATCTCGGCTCAGAAGAATGCTCCGTAAATGTCTTATGTTCAATTTATTTAGTAAAAAAAAACAGTCTTCGTAAACATGCCAAGTTTTGACAGTCAAGCGTCGTTGACGTCTGACGTGCGTGACATCAAGTGACATGTCAAAATATCCACCGCCAGAGGGCGCTGTTCTATGCTCGGCCACGTAAGTCAGGGTCGTATTTTCCTAATTTTTCGCAAAATATACACAATTCCACACGCTGTGATATAATGTGAGGTCGGTTGAACATCTGTGAAGTGTATAGTAACATCTTTTGTGGCTACATTTCACCCGGAGCTTGGTAAGTCGCTAATATTCTTCTGCAACACTCCCATCCCTGATCGAGTCATTCGAAGCAGCCGTGATCTAGCATGTTTCAATTAGACATCCTTGTAGAGAGAGCTATCAAATCGTTATCTCCAATACAAATAACTTACGTCTTCTGCGCTGCGAGTATACATGGCGTCAATAGCCGTTGAGTGCATATGCGTAATATCACGACTTGTTAATGCTTTCAGATCGTTGAAGGATGTCAAACGCGCCACCAAATCCTTTTAACAATGTCCCGGGAATACAGAACAACGCGTACCCGGGACAGCAGCAGTATAACCACAATCAGGGGCCACCGAGCCAGCCATATGCCATGAAACAGGACGCAAACTCTAACAGCCCAATGCATGTCCCATCTCCTGTGCAAAATGTGAACAACTACAACCAGAGCTCAAACAGCTCACCAGCATTCAACAGACCAGGAATGGTACCGCCCGGAATACCACAATCAATGTTGCCGCCTGTTACATCAATGCCCATGTCAAGTTCTAATTTTCCACCAATACAACCTCTCGCTACTTCAAGTCCTCGGCCCCCCTCAAACGTTAATAACCCTTCCCCGTACCCCCCTAATCCCACACCCCCAGGCCAGCAGATCAATGATAATGCACCCCCTCTTATACCGTCTAGTCAAACATACAAACAGCCTTTGTTAAATGGGCCTTCAGTTGCTCCACCTGTTATGTTACCACCCAGTTCTCAACAGTCCCAATATCCTGCATCATCCAGGGCATTTAGCCCACCAATGGGGCCACCACCATCTACGCAGTCAGGGCCATACCCTCCCTCATCAAGGGCATTTAGCCCTCAAACAAACCCCATGCCCCAGCAATATCCACCAGCTTCCATCCCACCATCTAGTGCTCCTTACTCAGGCGTCAGTCAACCTCACATTCCTTCTCAACCAAGCACTGGACATTTAAATTCAAACCCTATTATGCCTACTGGACATCTAAATTCAAACCCCATTATCCTTCCCGGACATCTGAATTCAAAGCCCATGCCTTTCGGCCCAATAACCAGTCAGCCAAACAACCCATTCCACAGACCTGACTCTGCACCCCAACTCCCTCAAGGACCCCCAGGCAGCGGGCCGGTGACTAGCGGCCCCAGTTATGCACCACCCTTAGGAGTAAATGGAGCAGCAAGTAATACAGGCATTCCACCTAAGAGGCCTCCCATGCAGCAACCAGGCCTGGGTTTGGCCCAACATGGCCCTCCAATGGGTCAACCCGGCCCTGCTCCAGTGAAAGGACCACCTATGGGTCCTTCCGGCCTACCAAATATGCTACCATCCATGGGACTGCCAAGTAATCAAGCCATGGCACCATCAATGGGTCCACCAAGTAATCAAGCTATGCCACCATCAGCATACCCTGGCCCTCCGAAACCTGGGCCTCATGGGTCAATGGGTCCAAATCCAATGAGTGGGCCACCTTCAGGACCTCAAAGCTTACAACCAGGCTTAAATAGTGGACCTAACTTCAATAATGGACCAATGAATGGGCCACCAATAGGTCCACAAAGTTTGCCACCAATGCAGCAATACCCTCCTGTGTCGGCACCGGGCCTGGCATCAGGTCCTCCGATGGGTAATATGCAGAATCGATACCCACCGATGAGCCAGGGTCAGCCGATGCCACAGGCGAATAATAAGCCTTATCAGCAATACAGCGCTCAAGGAGTGACCCAACAAATGGGTCAGCTGAGTGTGACTCGGCAGGGTTTTGACCAGCTGTGGGGTCATCACAATATTGACCTGCTGCAGTGTAAGCATGTGTTACCTGAATACCCAGATGAGCTACAGGAGATACATCTGCCTCCGCAGTTTGCTGATGCTGCAAATTGCAGTCCTGAGTAAGTAGATTGCTTTATTCAGTTATTCAGGTATCAACCCCTGGGATACCATGAAGATCTCGGAATGACGTGTCTATGAATCCACCCTAAGTCAGTGGGTTTTCTTGCTTTAGGTTCATCATCATCCATATCAGCCCGTATCATCCCACTGTTGGGCATAGGCCTCTCCCATAGCACGCCACTGGCATCTGTCCCCCACCATTCCGGTCCACTGTCTACCGGCCACCTTTATAATCTAACCAATGGGCCAGGCCGGTGGTCAGACAACCCTCCGCCAACCTGCACTGAGCCAGCGTGGTGGAGTATGGCTCAATCTTAAGAGCTTATTACATTACGCTGTCGGCAGGGCACGATTTATATAGACGTCTCACTCATGATGGAACGACTAGAAAGAGACAGTGAGTCAGACAGGGCCCTGCCGACAGCGTAGTCTAATAGGCCTATTACTCGTATCTGGGTAAAGTCCTGTACCCCTCGGTGGGGATATTAATGGGCTACATTTACATTGACTTACTGTGGGAAAAGGTGTGACACATTGTTTAACTCTCTCGCCGCAGGGATTCCTTTCTTTATCTGAAATACATTTTTTTTGTCTTTGTTATGGTTATTGTTGCAACTTGAGCAGTTTTAGAACATTATGAACTTTTCTAGTTAAAATTGTATGTAGTAACAAGCAAGGCTATAAAAGATGCGTTATCTAGATAATTCAGATAAACATTCTGATAAATGTAGACTCTAAGCTTGATAAATAGCTTCATGGTTTAAATAAAATCACATCAAAGCAAGTATATTTTTTTAGGCTAGTGTCATGTGAAATGCAAAATACTATATGGATTCACATCTTGTTAGCTCTTCCCCATAAAGAACATTTAGGCCCAAATCCCTCTGTTGTGTGAACCTCTGTGCATTCCAGGATAATACACATCTTCACATCATATGAACTAAAATATTTTCTTAAAATTTCAGCATATTCAGATCAACATTGAACCGCATTCCGGAGACCAACTCACTTCTTCAAAAGTCGAGGCTGCCATTAGGAATACTGATCCACCCGTTCAAGGATTTAAATGTGAGATTGTAGTTGATACCATAGATTAACTTATATGTTGATACTCTCTGGAAAATCATTTATTTTGCTATTTTCACCTGGCTGTGCGAGAGGCAGGGTTACGTTATCTAATGTATGACCACAGATGAGATAATAGGTAGTATGTATGGCCACAGATTATTATGTATAGCCCTTTGATAGGTCGGTACTGTTGCTCGATCTTATGTAAGTATGTAACATCTGGTTACGCTCGGCGGTTGGTGGTACAAACACAATAAAACATTATATTCATATCATCAGACTGCATTAACATCGATTAATATGTTGCTCTGTTTTTGAACAGTTGCAAACGAGAAGCAAACAGGCATTTTGTTTTCCCCAAAATATGGTCAGCTAATTAAATGTCAGCCTGTATAACACATAAACAGCAATGGCATAGGTATTTATTTTAATGTTGTGTGTGATTGGCTCAAGTTTATTTATGTCTTATTCATATATGTTCATGATTATGACGTAATGTCATTTGCACATCTGGGTATGAGTAATTCATAAATATTATGAGGCTGATAGATAACAAATGTAGTACCAATAATAATGCATACAAGTCTGTTTATTTACTAATGAAAGATGCTTGTTTTGTTATCATTCCCCAAATAAATGTTAACTGTGCGAGAATGTTATATTAGTTTGGTAAATTCGCCTACTTATGAATCTGTAAGTATTTTATCCGATTTCATCAGTCCATTTATCAGCAATTCTGAATGTCTAAAGGCTTCACAAAATAAAAGGCAATTCATTGTGTGCAATAAAGAAATTATGAATTATTATGAATTAAACAGACTATAAAGTCTTCACAAAATAAAAGGTTTGTTTTGACAGTTCACGCCCATGAAGTTTTAACCCCTAACGCGTAGGTAATAGAAACGGTTTTCCAACGAATACTTGTTAGCTTGTACGCAACAGTTGGCTTTTATTACCTACGCATTCGGGGTTAAAACTTCATGGGCGAGAACTGTCAAAACAGGCTATTTATTTTGTGAAGACTTTAATAACACAAGACACACAATACACAGAAACGCCTATGTGCCCACCACTTCTGGTTGGTTATTCATCACTCCGTCTCACGCGACCGGGGCTAGCCCACCGCCGCAGCTGCGGGCTGTTGTCTGACCCGCGTGTGTCGTGTTCCAGCACCTGCCGGTGATCCAGTGCTCCACGATAGTCCGCTGCCGCGCCTGCCGGACTTACATCAACCCATTCGTGTATTTTGTGGACTCCAAGCGATGGAAGTGCAACCTCTGCTTCAGGGTCAATGATTGTGAGTACGAACGGCAGTCATCGATGTAGTTGGATGCAGCAGATGCGCCTACTGGGCGTGTCTTGAAATGAGCGCTTTGCGCCTTTTTTTCTTTCTAAAATGAAATAGAGATAGAAATATATTGATTTGACAAATAAACACAGGGATATTAATAAAATAACCGGCCAAGTGCGAGTAGGACTCGCGCACCAAGGGTTCCGATCACACTTGGAGAGCGTAACACGTGTAATTAGGTTTCCACATAAAAAACTAAAGTGTGATGTCATCCATGTAAACGAAATTGAATATTTTTTAGAAAGACAGTTTGCAGTTTTCATATTTTTCCCTTTATTTGTGCTATAAGACCTTGCTTCGTGCCAAATTTCATGATTCTAGGTCAACGTAAAGTACCCTCTAGGTTTTGATTCCCTTGCGAATATCAGCAATTTCAGCAAAATTGAGACATATGCGGTATCTTTTGATTGCGTTGACCTTTAAGTTTGATTTTTTCACAACTTAGAGTTCACAGACTTAAGTAATCGATATTAATTTCAACTTAATACCTCCATGCGTTTCTGAGAAAAAGTCTTAACAGACGGTGAGACAGACAGACAGACAGACAGAAATTTACAGTTTTCGGATTTCTTCCTTAACTTGTGCTATAAGACCTTCCTACATTCCAAATTTCATAACCCTAGGCCAACCGGAAGTACCCTATAGGTTTTGATTCCCTTGCGAGTTCCACGCGAGTTCATACAAATCCAGCAAAATTATGACATAATATCGCGGTATGTTTTGATTGCGTGGACCTAGAAGTTTAATTTTTTCACAGCTCCAAGGGACCATAGACCAGAGTAATCGATATTAATTTCAACATTACACCTCCACGCGTTCCTGAGAAAAGGGGTCGTGACAGACGGACGGACAGACGGACGGACAGACAGACAGACAGACAGACGGACAACAAAGTGATCCTATAAGGGTTCCTTTTTTCCTTTTAAGGATCGGAACCCTAAAAATAGTATCTACAGTTTATGGTTAAGGTTTAAATGTCAAATTAGTGACGTCACGTCACTTTTGATAGTAAATAACCAGCCAAGTGCGAGTCGGACTCGCGCACGAACGGTGCCGTACCATTATCTATAAAAAAACGCAAAAAAAAAACATGTTGTATGGGAGCCCCCCCCTAAATATTAATTTAATTTTAATTTAATTATTTATTTTTTAAGTAAATAATATACTCAATATATTGTGAACATTTTAAGCGTCTACCTGCTACCAATATCAATATCGAGCAAAAATTAGCAAAAAAATCACGTTAGTTGTATGGGAGCCCCCCTTAATATTACATTTATTTTGTTTTTTAGTATTTGTTGTTATAGTGGCATCATCTGTGAAAATTTCAACTGTCTAGCTACCACGGTTGATGAGATACAGCCTGGTGACAGACAGACAGACAGCGAAGTCTCAGTAATAGTGTCCCGTTTGGCACCCTTCAGGTACGGAACCCTAAAAATGGACACGCTTGGTTCTCATACGTGAAACGTGTTTGACTCGTCTATCATACGTCCATGGAGTGGCGCTGTGGAACTTATGTCGAAGGAGATCATTCACGGTCCATACGCTTTTGGCCCAAAATGAATGTCTGTTGACCCTATCTATGTGCAGATTGAGATAGATAAGACAGGTTATTTCATACGGCCCGTTAATCTATGGCACAGAAGAGATAACAGTACTCCGTACAGAACGGCCACTCCCTTCCCCGCGCTGATTGAGATACCGCACCCCACCCCTAGCGTTAAAGGATTGGTTAGAGGATCAATAGACAGGGCTGAACACCTGACTAGTGACGACGCGTATACTAATATCGCTGCATTTGCCGCGCCACCAGCCCTAGCAAAGTTTACGCACACATTTGCACGTATACAAACATCATTTGGTTCTGTAGTAGTAATAGGTGATTATTTTACGAGCGTTCTATGGAGTGTCCGAGGTGTGTCTATGGACTGTGGTACAAACGTGTCGAACTATTGACCACTATCGACAGCCTTGTTTTTGGACTTGGATCACAGTCTTCCATTCAACGATCTTTTGTGTGATAAGTAGCGGTCGCTAGTGTCATAGTAGTCTTCATAATAGCGGACATAGTATAGTATGTATTCTCTTTGATGGCGGATAACAAGTCCGTAGTACCAATTTTTCCCGCCTGGACAGCTAAGTTTGTGGCTCTGTACAGCATTCGATGTCTGTTTGTGTCTACTCGTCGCTAGATGGCGCTGTGTGTACCCTGAATCGCGCTATATACACAGATCTATGAAATTACGCGCATCTGACAGTGTCATGAACATTAAGTCATGGGAATATCAAAATCAAATGTATGAAACTTTCAGTCGTATTTACCATTCTGCTGTACCTAAAGCAACTTGATTCTTCATTCCAGTGCCCGAAGAGTTCCAATACGATCCGGTGAGCAAATCGTACGGGGATCCGTCGCGCCGGCCCGAGATCAAGTCGGCGACCATTGAGTTTATTGCGCCGGGCGAATACATGCTGCGACCGCCGCAGCCCGCAGTGTATGTGTTCCTGTTGGATGTTTCGCAACTCGCGAGGGAGTCCGGCTATCTCGAGGTGAGGGGGCTTGGCTAGTAATAGTAATTTAACCTCATTAATGTCCCCACCGAGTAGCACAGGCCTTTACCGTATACTAGTAGGATTGAGCCATCATACTCCACCACGCTGTAATTGCCATACATTATTTTTTTTACGCGACAGAGAGGCAACTTTTAGTCAAGTAATGGAAGTGCGGGCGCCGCGCTACACAGCATGAATTGTACTTTGTTGCGGTGTAGCAAGGATCGCTTTTTAGTTGAACGATTATGTACAGTGTCCAATCTGTTCCTAACTCTTTATTAATCTGTGATAGCAGTAAAATAGGGAATTGTGACCGTTATGTCAATGCAGCGTATAATTCCAGGTGTTCTGCGCCACATTGGAGGCGTGTCTGGAGCAGTTGCCGGGCGATGCGCGCACGCAACTCGGCTTCATCTGCTACGACACCGCCGTACACTACTATCTGCTGGGGGAGGGGCTGGCGCGCCCGAAGCAGCTCACTGTGCTCGACGTGGACGGTGAGTGAGTGAATACAATCTACGATGCGTGGCTGACGGACAACGCATAGCCTAAACCGGTGGTCCTAGAGCCATGAAACTTACAGGGGTTCCTTATGTAGCGTGGGGTAGCACTGAGATGGGATTTGAAGGAATTAATTCCC
The DNA here is from genome assembly GCA_963457715.1 of Argyresthia albistria. Taxonomy (NCBI): domain Eukaryota; kingdom Metazoa; phylum Arthropoda; class Insecta; order Lepidoptera; family Argyresthiidae; genus Argyresthia; species Argyresthia albistria. The sequence goes on from OY735256.1 coordinate 1,945,800, forward strand.
CAAGGGGGGGCGGGAATATCAGGTTACAGTTTGTATTAAACTCCTAAAGCACTGGACATTGATTTATTAACCGACTTCAAAAAAGGAGGGGGTTATCAATCCGTTGTATGTTTTTTTTATCTTCATTATTATTTTAAAATGTTTATTACGGCGGTTTATCGCAGTTGCGACTAAACCGCCGTCGTGTTCGGTCGCGGATTGAGTTGCCTAAGCGTCTAGTGTCGGACCGCCGCCGCCGGCCGGTCCGAACGAGGACAATGACCTCAAATATTGTGAAATGCACCCTGTGTAATATTGTGATAAATGAGTTGCTCTCGTTTATTCAAAATAAAGTAGACGTGATGGACGAAGTGTCTCTCGTGCAAATATGTACCTCATCTTTCTCGACTGAGGATATTGAAATCGCAAAGAATTTACTGTATCAATCAATTGCTACGTCTAAGCGGAACATAACGCGTAAGCGGGCAGGCAAAGAAGGAAGAGACCTGGATGACATCATTAGTCTCCTAAAGGCAACTGACCCAGAGCAGGTGCCGATTTTTGTTGCCAGAAATCTTCAAAAGTTACCGCCGATTACGTTCGACCACGTCGATGTGACGAGGCTGTTAAAAGATATTTTGGTGTTACAAAAAGACTTGAAAAGCATCAAAGAAAGCTACGTCACTACGGGCGATCTAGCAGCTTTGAAAGAGGATGTTATCTTCATGAAGACGGCGTCATTAATTAATGACCAGGAACATATGAACATCAATGTTAGAAGGGGTGGCTTCACGAGGAATAATATAAGCCTTAACTGTGACAGTGGACCTATTGGGATGCCACCTTTCTTTGATAAATCTGCTGATGCAATCGTACATAACAGCAATGAGTCATTGAACTCGATCCGTGAGGTGAATGACCTCGGCGCCCGAGACTATGCTACTGTTGCTAAGCGAGCGGACCAGTGGAGGCGCGTGGAGGCCCACCCAGGTACCGCGGTTTCGACATGCGAAACCGCTAGTCCGCGCGTTGAGGCCTCACTGCGACAAGACACGAGTAAGCGCGTTGATGCGTCATCGTCACAGCGCTCTCAAACTATGGAGGCGATACAATGCGAAGGCGTACAATGCGAAGGCGTACAACAAAATAATGAATGGGTACTTGTGCAAAGCAAACGCAAAAAAACCAAAGAGAAGTTCGTAGGTCAAAAGGGTAAGGCAGCAGTACTGCCTGAATGCAAATTCCGGGCTGCTGATACCCAAATACCTATCTTCATCTACAATGTAAATAAGGACACATGCGAACAAGACATTGCCGATTATGTGAAAGCTCAGACTCAAGTTGTAGTGCGTCCTGAAAAGGTGACGACGAAGTTTGAAAAGAAGTATAACTCTTTTAAAATGTACATACCCAGAAAGAAGCTGTCATTATTCAACGATGACGCACTTTGGCCAGAAGATGTATTTTTTAGGAGATACTTTATGTTTAAACCACGGGTGAATAATAATTTCAAGCCAGATAATACAAAATCATCCTAAAAATGGCGAACAAAATAATAGATACTTGCCAGCTAATCAGCTTTAACTGTCAAAACATAAAGAGATCTACTCAGGACATACAAAAATTATGCAAAACTGCTGATATATTAGCCCTTCAGGAAACTTGGCTTTTACCCCATGACATACCTATTTTAGGGGGTTTAGACAAGGACTTCGGTTATACAGGGAAATCAGCAGTTGATACATCAAATGGTATTTTAAAAGGACGTCCTTACGGTGGTGTAGCAATATTGTGGAGAAAGAACTTATTTCAAAGTGTGTCAGTGGTTCAATGTGATAATCCGAGAATCACGGCTATCAAGATACAACAGGGTGATCGTCCTATACTGGTTGTATGTGTGTACATGCCTACAGACTGCTCTGAGAACCTGACGGAGTTCACTAACTGTTTCAGTGCTATAAGTGCTATGGTGGAAAGTTCCAATATAGAATCTGCTTATATACTTGGTGATTTTAACGCACATCCTAATGAACCTTTCTATCATGAACTTACTAGTTTTTGCTCGGAACAGAAATGGTATTGTATAGATTTAGAATTACTCAAGTCGGATACCTACACGTATGTTAGTAAATCGCACCCAGACTGCAGAAGGTGGCTAGATCACATTGCTGTAACAGATTCAGCCAGACAGACAATCTATGAGACATCAGTTATAGAGGATGTATATTGGTCAGATCATTTGCCTTTATCAGTTAAATGTAACTTGAATTTAGTTAGTCCTAAGATTTATAATAATAATAATGATAAAATCACATTAAATAAAGTAAATTGGGGGGTGAGGACACTGGAACAAATTAGTAAATACAGTAAATATTGTAATAATAAACTTCGCTTGATAGATTTTCCAGTACAGTTTCAGGATTGTTGTAATAAACATTGTGATAAATTAGATCACAGACATATTATAGACGATCTTTATAGCAATATTATAGATACTTTATGTGAGGCATCAATATTTAGTTTTGTAACTTCCAAAAATAATAAAAAACGCATTACAGGGTGGAATAAACATGTTAGTACTGCTCACGGGATGGCTCGCGAAAAATTTCAGATATGGATCTTACATGGAAGACCTAGACAAGGTCAAGTTTTTGATGATATGAACTTAAGCCGTAGATTGTTCAGATCCAAACTTAAATGGTGTCAGAACAACCAGGAACAAATTAAAATGGATATACTGGCCAAACTCCATTCTAAAAATAATTTTTGTGATTTTTGGAAGAATACTAATAAGTTAACTCCTAAACCTACACAACCAGTAAGTGTTGATGGGGTCAGTGACCCGAAACAGATTGCTGATTTGTTTATGAGTAATTTTTGTGTAAAATCTCAGTTGCAGCCAGTGCAGACTGTGCTTGATGCTGGGGACCATCATGTTCCGGAAATAACCACAACTTTCAAAGCCAAACAAATAGCTATGATCATTCGTAAAATGGTCAGAGGCAAATCGCCGGGACATGATGGTCTGAGCATAGAGCACCTGCAATGTGCTGGGGTTCATCTACCGAGGGTTCTTGCAATGTTATTTAATTTATGCGTAGTTCATTCATATCTGCCTCAGAATCTGATGAGAACAATAGTTGTCCCTATTATAAAAAATAAAACAGGCGATGTGTCGAGTAAGCACAACTATAGACCTATTTCTTTAGCTACAGTTATAGCAAAGGTATTTGATAGTGTGCTGAATTCTCAGTTTCAAAAGCATCTACATCTAAATGACGCTCAGTTTGGGTTTCGACCAGGACTGTCTACTGAAAGTGCGATTCTGAGTCTTAAGCACACTGTTAGATACTATACGGATAGAAAAACACCTATTTATGCATGCTTCTTGGATCTATCCAAGGCATTCGATTTAGTGTCATATGAGGTTCTGTGGAAGAAAGTTAATAAGACAGGACTGCCAGGTGAACTTACCAGTATTTTTAAATACTGGTATGCCAACCAGACGAACTGCGTTAGGTGGGCCAACACGCATTCGGATGCATATAGGTTGGAGTGCGGGGTGAGACAGGGGGGGTTGACCTCGCCTTCGCTCTTCAACCTTTATGTGAATGATCTGATCGAGGAGCTGAGCAATGCGGGTGTCGGCTGCTCTATAAACGGAAAAATTGTTAACAACATCAGCTATGCAGATGACATGTGCTTGTTGAGCCCCTCGATTAGTGGTTTAAGGAGGCTGGTGTCCATATGTGAGACCTATGTTGCAGCTCACGGTTTGCGCTACAACCCAAGTAAAAGCGAAATAATGTTATTTAAAGCTGGGAATAAGGCTCCATCTCATGTACCGCCTATTATTTTGAGTGGATCTCAATTGAGACAAGTGAGTGTTGTTAAGTATCTTGGTCATGTGGTAACGGAGGAGTTATCAGATGATCAAGATATAGAAAGGGAGCGAAGGGCGTTGGCGATTCGCTGCAATATGCTGGCCCGCAGATTCGCACGTTGCGGGAGGGCTGTCAAGGTGACTTTATTCAAGGCATTTTGTCAGTCCTTTTACACGTGTGCTTTGTGGGTCAGATACAAGCAGAAGTCGTTCGACGCCCTTCGGGTCCAGTATAACAACGGTTTTAGGATGTTGTTGGGGCTGCCGCGTTATTGCAGTGCATCAGGGATGTTTGCTGAAGAGCGCACTGCGGATTTTTACGCCATAATTAGAGCAAGAACAGCATCCCTGATGTACCGTATGCGGGGTAGCGCCAACTCCATCCTGGATATTATTGCGGATAGGATAGATTGTCCGATCCGGTGTCACTGGGTTAACATTCACTTGACATCAAATAGAAAATAAAAAGCCCGGTAGACTGGGCTCTGATAGTCTGTCCTATCCTTACATTTTGTTTGATTAAATTTAATTTAATTTAACTTATTAATAATGTGTTGTTATTACCAAAATGTATGGATCTCAGTTATCTGAAATAAAAATATTTGATTTGATTTGATTTGATTACATCGAAACTGGTACTATTTATGAAACGATTTCAAAAATTCTTTCTTTGTTCGAACGGGAAGCCCAATAGTTTGGTCCCATTTTTTTGAAATCAGGAAACGGTCCAGTAGTTAGGTTTGGTTTCCAATTGTTCGATGGTGCTGCACCAAGCGATAATGGCCTCGAACTAAAGAAGCTTCCGTAGCATCTCAGTTTACGCCGGTGTCATATTTTATTATATCTGTATTAGTATAATATTATAGTATCTGTGGTAATACGTATGGACTTCACTCACTGTCAGGAGACACATTTCGTAGGCTCGTTTTCGGGTCTATAGACGACATTTGTGTACCGAGCGGGGAGGACTAAGTGATAGGTCATGAAGTCGTTTTTTTTTTAGTTTTTAACTTTGTGAATTATGTTGCAACAACTTTTGTTAATTCAATTAGAGCGCTTTCACATATAGGCGTTTCTGTCGCGCGACTGCAGCGCTACTAAGTCGCGCTGCAGCAGCGCGACTGGGTTTCATACATATTTCAGCAGCGCGGCTGTAGCGCTGCGATCGAATCAGTGTTGCAAACGCACGTGTAGGAAGTTTCAAATTATTTACCTACGCGCCCCACAAGGATGTTCGATACCGAAACATGCATACATGAAATTCTAGATTGAAAAGCAATGATTGAAATTCATATTGGAAATGAAGACAATGAAGTCAGCCACCCCACGTCAAACGCGCATCTGCAGCGCGACTGTAAAGCGCGACCGAGTCGCGCAGACGCTAGCGACTCTGCAGTCGCTGTAATGTGAAGGACTCCCGCCTGCAGCGCGTCTGTCGCGCGACAGAAACGCCTATATGTGAAAGCGCTCTTAAACTATACGGGCATGGTTGGTTTCCTTGCAGACGTGTTCCTGCCAACGCCGTCGTCGCTACTCGCTAACTTGTCGGAGTCGCGCGGCGCCGTCTCGCAGCTGTTGGCGGCGCTGCCGGCGCACTACGCGGCGCCGTGCGCCCCCGGCAGCGCGCTCGGCGCCGCGCTACAAGCCGCCTACAAGCTTGCCGTGAGTCCACAATCTATACTTTATTTTATTTTATGTTATCTTATTTGGAAAACTTACAGCTTATAATTGTTTTTTGAGTAAAGAAGAATGCTTATGTCTAAGCCAATTACAAGTTTTCGCCTATAGTTATACTGAATACTTGCTATGTAAGGTTCTAGTAGCTAAACTAAACTAGTAAACTAAAGCTACTTGTAAAAATGAAATGTTGTGCGTTAGTGTTTCTTTTCCTGTGAATTGGCCCAACCATTATGTGTAATGCTGCGCCGGCTGAAGCCTTCGCGCAGGCGCCACACTCTGGACGGGACCATATGGTTACGTTCATTGCCGCTGGTTAGTTTTTTGAAAAATCTCTAGCAGGCGGTGATATACTTTACTTACTTACTTTTATACTTTATTGCACAGAAAACATAATACAGACACTTAATATTAGAAAAAACATGTACAAAGGCGAGCTTGTCTCTAATAAGAGATCTCTTCCAGCAAACCTAGGATGGAGAGGATAATTTAATAAAAGGTAGACCTACATAAGTGCACAAGGATAAATATTAAAATAATAGACTACTAGTGATATCTACATCATATTCAAAATAACCAAAGCGGTTTGGTCAAAAAAAGTGTGTCACAACACCATAGTTCTCTCAAATGGCTGAACGTAGAGACTTGAATTTTGGAAATGATGTAGACATGCTGCTTGAGATTTTGAGAAAACTACGTCCAAATACGCGCTGCAGGCCGCCTATAAGCTCACCGTGAGTCCAGATCACATACTAGATTCTACCTTTGCTAAACATAAATAAGTGGTGAATTTTATATTGCTAATATTTATTCGCAGGCGCCTACTGGTGGACGGATCACAGTTTTCCAGACATGCTTACCAAACATAGGTCCAGGCGCTTTACAACCAAGGTTAGTAATTTACATTGCGATTTTGTATGATAATCACTCGACTCGAAAGCGCGAAAATAATATCCCCTGGTATTATCAGAACTTTTGCGTTTAACACCGGTTATCGACATATCACCGACGAATCACCGATCAAGAAGCGAATGAATAAGCGAGTTGAATTATGATTGTTATGATCAATGTCTAAAGGATCGATCGGTGTTTTGAAGGGTCTCGCTTATTTTTTAACCAAATACAATCTATTATGCGTGGCTGACGGGCAGGCAACGCATAGCCTAAACCGGTGGACCTAGAGCCATGAAACTTTGTAGATAGATAGATAGATAAATCATTTATTCAAAGGACATGGTACACACACATAAATTAATAACAAAAAAATCAATTTAAATAGACGGCACTTAATAGCACGCACTATGCAATTAACAGTAGGTACCTACAGCTGTGTGGTTATGTGACTGTACCTGTGATTGTTCAGAGGTTCCTTAGTAGCGTGGGGTAGCACTGAGATGGGATTTGACAAAATTAAGTCCCCGGGGGGGATAAGAGTTTACAGTTTGTATTAAACTCAATCTAATCAAATAGGGTTTGTGTAAGTCGGTTTTTTCTAAAGTTTACTTTTTGTTTCAATTATTCGTCGAATTTTGTTGATCGAGTCTCAGTTCGTCAGATCAGTAGAATGATTCTCGCGCCTTCGATATACGGATATCGAGACCTATATGGACAGATTCCCATACCAAATACTCGATATAGGTGTAGATATCGTATATCGAAGGCGCGAGAATCATGCCACTGATCACAGTACATAAAGAAGAAGGCATAAGTTGCTGATGGCGATATCTTACGCGCAATTGATTCTTTTTATTTATTTTAGGCTCATTTAGGCTCAAATCAATGGCCAGCGATTTTATACATTATGACTTAAGGGCGGGCCCTAGGCAATCAGAACTAACAATTTCATCCTTAACTTATTTTTAGAGTAAACTAATACAAAAATAAAAAAAGGTTAAAGCCAAGCTAAGCGAGTCTAACTGAAGAACATACTGTGCAATTTTTATAATGATTAGATAAATAACAAGAACACAAATTCAGATGCGGTGCGAAATTGTAAAAAAAAAAAGATACGCGTGTAGCACCGTACACGTGTTAGAAGTAAAACTTCTGTAGCTAGATCATTAAGTGGTACCTATACTATACACACCTATACCTACCTATACTAAAAGAGATTTAAATTTCCAATTTTGAGATCCAAACTCTGCTTCAAGTTACTTTTAAGTTTCAGACGTCCGATTATTTGAAATTATTTAAACTTGTACTTACTTTTAATACGTCATGTCATTTATTTCCCACCATTCCTTATCTACAATTTGTCGCGCTCGTGGTGATATAGGTACTTAACTCATTCAATAGTGTCACTACTATTGTTCTGAGGTCACTACTATTTGCATCTCGCTCAGATTATATACCATCTGACGTCACGTCTTTTAGCCGTCTCGCTCAAATGTATGCATTGCTTTGCTTGTTTTAGAAATCCATATCGACCCGTGTGACATTGATGAAACTCTTTTCTTACAAACTGTATGGATCGCATCGCACAGCTGTCAAACATAAAGTTCCGGTTCCAACAAAGAGGTTGAACGAAGTAGTTTTTGGTCACTTCACTGGTTTTGTTTATCCGGTTTATCCCAGCCAGCGGCGGCGGCGGCGGCGGCGCCATCTTGGCCATACCGGAAATCAAGAACTCGTGGAAGAATGCTTAAAATAATTTTTATTTCTTAACGTTTCATCAGGTTTTTCTCTCACTAATTAACATTCTTTATTGTACGAATGTATTATTATCTTATCTGATTAGTTAAAAACCGTATTGAAAATAGTTGCGGTTTTAAAAGTCTTCAGCCGACCCTGACGTCACCGATTCCAATTTCCGTTACATTTCTTAGCCACTCGTGATAGCACCCGGCTAGCAGCAATTGAAAAGCAAATATATGAATAACCCACAGTTGAGAGGTTAAATAAATTTTACCCCCGTGCCCCAAGAAGTTTTACTTCAAAAAACATTGTGACAGACAGATTTTATGGCAACTTCAGGAGACTTTTATATCGAGCAAAATTAATAATAAAATTACGTTTATGGGAAAGCAAAGTCACGCTGACACTCGTGATAAATAAGCTAGTGAAAAAACGTACAGCAATAATACGACCGATTTGTGTTTTGCTAAAGGCTGCTTTTGCCTAAGGCGCCGTCTTAATAATAAAGCTCAAAACCTACAAAAAAAACATACAACAAATTTTTATTTATGCATCATGTACTGTATTATTATTTCCAGAGAGGACCCGAACGCTCGGTCAGCCAAAGAAGTGGCTCACTTGAACCCGGCCACGGACTTTTACAAGCGGCTGGCGCTGGACTGTAGCGGAGCGCAAGTTGCCGTCGACCTGTTCCTGCTCAACTCGCAATACTCCGACCTGGCCACGCTCAGTAAGTGTCCGGGAGACTCACTCGCTGACTCACTAGTGTAAGTAGGCGTGTGACAAAAAAATCGGTTAAGTGCGGGTCGGTATCGCACACGAAGGGTACCGTACCATCGTACAACAAATCAAAAGCACTCAAAACATTAAAAAAATAAACAAAAAGAAAATTTAAAAAGTTTATGCCTTCACGAGATTTGAACCGACGACCTCCGGATTGAGAGTCTACATCATACCGCACCGGCTAACCACAACCATGTGGGTTGACGCGAAATATGCTATCATATTTAAATGTGTAGTAATATGTGTCTATGACATGGTTGCTATGACAATAAATAAACAGTTTCAGTCAAGATCTCCATTTTGAAATGCGTAAGTGTATCTAAACACGTCTCTTGTATCGGGGCCCCCTTTAATTTGCAATATCTCTCGTATTTCAGTATTTGTGGTTGGTGCGGCAACAGATATACACATTCTGTGAAAATTTCAGCTTTCTAGCTATTACGGTTCGTGCAGACGGACCCGCTGACAGACAGGACGGACGGACGGACAGACGGACAGCGAAGTCTCAGTAATAGGGTCCCGTTTGGCACCCTTCGGGTACGGTACCCTAAAAACGTACTAATTTTGCCAGTTGTGATGACAGTTCTCAAAGCTTGGTAGCTTGTAGGAGGCGCCGCTACAGAAACGCCAACTTATGTCCGAAGACGCCAGTTTCTTTTTCTGGGCAACAGATGCCTCTGTACATAATTTTAAATCTCATTCAAGAGTAAGTAAACAATAACCGGCCAAGGACGAGTCAGACTCGCGCACGAAGGGTGCCAGACCATCGGACAAGATTTGTATGTCAGACAAAATAATAAAACAAAAAGAAAAAGTTTGTGTGAGTTGGGATTCGAACCCATTACCTCAGTAATATTAAGCCCATTCTATGCGTGTCAAAAGCTGAATATTGTAGGTACGTAAAATGTCAGATTTATCTGTTCAATAGGACTTATCTTCTTTTTTTATTTAATTACCTCTAAAAATAAGGGATGAAATTCTAAGTTCTGATTGCCTAGGGCCCGCTCTTAATACCGTAAGATACATAGACATAATTATAAGCTACGATAACTGATACGATATACATCAATCATCTCATCATCATTTTTAATATTTTGGTAGTTAATTTTAGGATGTATTTGGATGTAAGTATATTCTAGCTTTGTAGGTACTCGTAGGCATATTGTTGTGCACAAAGGTCTATACCCTTGCTGATATATCAAACTCTCTCATCGGAACTTGGTTTGCTGGAAGAGATCTCTTTTAGAGATAAGCTCGCCTTTGTACACTGTTTTTATTTACTTTTTGTCATTGCAATTAATTGTGTGCAATAAAGAAATTATGAATATACATAAAGCACGCTATCTCCCCAAAAATAAGGTGAAATATAGCTCGGCATAGCGCCATACGGATTGAGCCGTCGCCGTCGGAACTCTCTTTTTATCTACCGCGAGCCAGGGTACACACAGTGCCATCTAGCGACGAGTAGTCACATCAACAGGGAATCGCATTTTATAGACGAAACCTCTGAGTTGTCTTATCGTACAAACGGGAATGGGAGGAAAACGCACTAAACTAAAATGGCAACTAAGCCCTCTAAAAGACGTCATCTTAGTTGATTTTTTTTTAATATTAACTGTTGATAATAAGAGAAAGCGTGGCCGACCCAGGAAGAGATGGAGTGATGAGTTGGGTCTATGGGATAAAGAGTGGAGGGAGACCGCTCAGGATCGAATGGAGTGGAAGAGGGGGAGAGAGGCCTTTGCCCAGCAGTGGGATATTACAGGCTCATAACTAACTAACTAACTAATTGTTGATATTAACTGTGCGTATTCCTCCCAAATTGGTCCCAGTATTTGTAGTGATCACCTCGATTACTGATATTTAAGGTAATAGAGACTTACTTACTTCCAGGCGGCATCAGCAAATTCAGCGGTGGCGCCGTGCATCACATCCCGCTGTTCTGTGCGCGGCGCGCGTGGCAGGCGGCGCGGCTGCGGCGCGCGCTCGACCGCTACCTGACGCGCAAGATCGGCTTCGAGGCGGTCATGCGCGTGCGCTGCACCCGGTGAGTGCGCACACGCACGCACGCACACACTCACACACACCCTCACACACACACACACACACACACATCCCGCTGTTCTGTGCGCGGCGCGCGTGTGTACACACACGCACACACACACATCCTGCTGTTCTGTGCGCGACGCGCGAGTGTACATCATTCGATCGATTGTAATCGATCGAATGATGTACACTTCGTCGTATTGATTCTCATAATTGTACCAATATAATCGATTAATCGATTATAATTGTTGTTTCTGATAATTAAATCGATTATATCGATAGTATCGATGGTGAGACGCAATACGATGGAATCGATTAAATCGATACTATCGACACAATCGATTTAATCGAGGTATCGTTTAGATTATATTGTTGTGTAATCTGTAACGTAACAATATAATCTAAACCGGTACCTCGATTGTGTCGATAGTATCGATTTTATCGATTATCCGGCAACACTATTTTCTAGAACTGAAAACGTATCGTTACATTACATACAGTTACATCTTAGTCCCGGCCACCGCCTATTTTTTATAGTTTTCTCTGTGATTTCACTCAAGATACCGTGACTTTAATTAATTGTAGGCACGCTATCTTCACAAAAATTCAAAAATAATACGGAATTTGGAAAAATATATTAGTGGGTGTCGAATTCTCTTTTTATCATGCGGAGTGACTACGTTTATACCGCGAGTCAGGGTAAACACAGCGCCATCTAGCGACGAGTAGTCACATCAACAGGAAATCACATTTTGATTGATGTTTATGCATAAGGTTCGTATTTTCAGCTAAATAACCCAAGCTGGTAGCTCATGAAAAGTCAAAACTGACCTAACCTAGTTTCACAATAAATTCATAATTAAGTGTTGACTCTGGATTGACATCTACCATTACATAGTTACATCTTATTCAAGCAATAAGTGGAACAGCTCTTATCCACTTTGTATTGCGTAAGTAGTTCATGCCGTGCACAAATATTCGGTCAACTGCTTAAATTTGTTAAAAACAATACGTTAATAACAATAAATCATTTGGAGGACGCTGGAAAGCTGCAAGACGACTATTAATAGAGTAGTGGCCTGGAGTGAAGAAAATCGGCTGCAGTTCAACAACTCGAAGTGTGTCACAATAACTCTTACTCGGTCGCGCACTCCCATGGTGAACAACTACCAAGTCAACCAGACCCCGATGGAAAGAGTCAGCGAAGTTAAGGATTTAGGAGTCACGCTTAGGGCTGATTTGACATTTAAAGATCATATATTTAAAAGCTGTAAAAAAGCGTACAGGAATTTAGCTTTTATACTAAATCGGGTACAACATTTTGAAAACATCAAAGCGTTTAGAGTTGTATATAACGCGTTGGTGAGAAGCCATTTTGAACACAATGCGGTAATTTGGGCTCCATATGAAAATAAATATATTGATATGTTGGAGAGAATCCAGAACAAATTTATTAGATATTTATATTTAAAACAGTATGGGGTTTATCCGTTGTACCCATTAATGTACCCAACCTTGTTTACCTTGGGCATGACTGGGTACAATGAACTAAGAGTGAGGAGGGATTTGGCGTTAGCCACTTACCTATTCAAGCTACTACGTGGAAAAATCTACAATGCGGACATCCTGCGTAGAATCTGTTTATGTGTACCGTGTACGTGCCGCGCGCGCGCACACACTTGCTAGCCAAAGCGCCGCTCACGCTTGCTAGGCAAAGCGCCGCTCACGCGCACAAACAACAACAACAACTAAATATGATAGCGGAGGAGATTGACATGTTCTCCTGCGCTCTGACTGAATTTACAAGGGTGGCATTATACATTATATGTTATAGATTGTGATGTCATTAGGTATTTAATCAATTGATAACTGCATTATCGAATTAAATTAGGTTCCTCACCTGTAATGATAATGTGTGTGTAGATAGATAAATAGATAAAATAAATAAATAAAAATTTTGGACACCACATTTAACACAATTTTATTTTGAACTTTTTTTTTGAAGATACCGAGACGTGATTTGCACACTCTATCTTCTCAAAAATTTATTAAATGATGCGGAATTGATGATACTGAATGGGCTATTGAGTTCTCTTTTTATCATGCGGAGTGACAACAGCTATACCGCGAGTCAGGGTACACACAGCGCCATCTATGGTCTAGTTATCAATTCTGCGGACTTGTTTACTCTAAGCACACAAATGTTGTTAGAACTTATAAGTATTATACTTATCTACACTATAATAGTGCTGTACATATCGACGACCAATAAACAACAACAAACAAAAATCTCAGATACATAAAAAACTCAACCTCTTGGCATGACTAGATGGATTCACCTTGCTATTTACCTAATATTTTTATCACGCTTTTATTAGCTTCACCTGTATGTTTGTTTGTTTGTGTGTAACCGACTCCTTTGGACTCGATTTTGACCCACTTTAAACGGACAGATTCAATTCAAACTTTGTACACTTATCAAGAATCAGCGACAATGTAATAATTTCATAAGTTTATCTCATTATCCTGATGAGGATCGCCAGGATTAATCAATTTCTCACACAGCCTCTGTGTGAGGAACCAGGAACTAAAAAATGAAAAATAAATATACTCGTAGTTTAAAAAAACTAAAAAACACGCTTTTAAAGCACTTCGAACTAAAAAGTTAAAAATAATTTTTAATATAACCTTAAAACAATAATGAATAAAAAATACTATTTTTATTGTGAAAAAAAAAGCGTCGGGCGCTTTGTTCCATATCTTTCGTACATCGAGCGCCCGACGCTTTTTGTTTCACAATAATAATAGTATTTTTTATTCATTATTGTTTTAAGGTTATATTAAAAATTATTTTTAACTTTTTAGTTCGAAGTGCTTTAAAAGCGTGTTTATTAGTATTTTAAACTATATTTATTCCAGCGTAAAAACTCTTTGCTGTTATTACTTGTCCAAAAACTATATCCAGTGTGGTAATATTATTACCGCACGCGTGTATAACAGCACAGGGTGCTCATCCCATACAAATTAGAATTAGTAATCCTTCGTAAAAAAGAGATGGCGTTAGGAGTAAGATTTGTACTTTAAACGCCATGTTTTCAGTTAACATACTTCTAGGTGGCACTAATCTTAGAATAAATCCTATACAACGTGTAACTTTAAGGCGCCCGTCCAGCTAAAATGCCCAACAGATTGAGTTATTCCAGCAGATTGAGACACTTTCTGAATCCAGAAAAAATATATGTTATAAAATAGTCCCTTACCTAAAAATTTAGTGTTTGAAAAGATCATAATGTCATCATAAAGTATATGAAAAAAAATATAAACGAATAGTCCTTTTTTACCTAAATCGAGTTATTCCAGCAGTTCTACGAGGAATATTGGTTTGATTCTTGTGTCTAAAAATAGGTAATCGAAATATCTTAAAGTTTAGTGTTTAACATTTTAGAATTAATCGGCGATTTCGAATCAATCTTCATTTTATCACTTGCGCTGAAATAAATTGCATGCGGGTATGCGCGAAGGCGACGGGAGGCATTACCGCTTAGGCTCTCGAAGGGAGAGGTTGTGTCGCTCGTCTCAATAAAAGTCAGTCATAAAATAATTGCTACGCGGCATCGTCATGGCATAATAAAATACGGTTTTTCCTCCTCAAAAGTAGCCAAAGCCTAAAAAATTTATGGGATTCGTCTTGATACTCCTGAAAATTGGTAGTACGGTGTCTTACTGGTAGTCAGTAGGATTGAAATAGTAGTTTATGAAACTGTTCCATAATGAGGGGTATTAAAACACGAGTGGGTGTTTTTGATAGTATCCCACGAGAGTTTTAATACCTAGTTATGTGTAGTTTCACACCATGTTTAGTTCATACACTATTTATCTACTCTCATACTCATCTCATTAGGTTCGTTGTGACAAGTCCTTTAGAAATATGGTGCCATCGAGCTAATCTGAATTTGGAGTTCATTTTGTAATATGGGTATGGTTTTCGAGGTATTTTAGGGTTCTAGTGGCGAATTAGGGGTCCATTTTGCATTTCCAGATGGCTGCCGAGCCAAATTTCTATTCTGCAATATGGGTATGGCGTAGTATCGGGTATTAGCTTACTTTTTGTTTCAATTATTCATAATAACTCGTGTACTTACTCATGATAAGCATAATGATATTGTGATGCGGAACTGATAATGAAGACCACATATGGCCACCAGACCTGCTCAATACTAGGTACAAATACAATGCGTGGCTGACAGGCAGGCAACGCATAGCCTAAACCGGTGGACCTAGAGCCATGAAACTTTGTACAGAGGTTCCTTAGTAGCGTGGGGTAGCACTGAGATGGGATTTGA
This sequence comes from Argyresthia albistria, assembly GCA_963457715.1. Taxonomy (NCBI): domain Eukaryota; kingdom Metazoa; phylum Arthropoda; class Insecta; order Lepidoptera; family Argyresthiidae; genus Argyresthia; species Argyresthia albistria. The sequence continues at coordinate 1,961,145 of OY735256.1, forward strand.
CAAAATAATTCCCCAATTGGGGATTAGGAGTTACAGTTTGTATTAAACTCAATCTAATCAAATAGGGTTTGTGGAAGTCGGTTTTTTCTAAAGTTTACTTTTTGTTTCAATTATTATTCCAAATTACCTGCACAATCAATACAACGTAAATGCCCGCACGATCATATGCCAATATTCGAATCAGTTCTTAGTATCAGCAATGGCTCGGATTGTTATCGTTTTGGGCCAGCACTGAGTAACACAAGTGATCCAAGTTCGATCCTCACAGACAGTGTGGCCGATTCTCTAGGTTACACTCACTAAAATTACTTGACAATATTAAGTCCGACAGCTCTTATGCGGTCGCCATAGATTCCATTTTCGAACTCACTTTTGAATTATTTTAATGTACTGATGAACTAATTCAAAAGTGAGTTCGAAAATGGAATCTATGGCAACCGCGTAAGAGCGTCGGAGCTAATATTGTCAAGTAATTTTAGTGAGTGTGCCCTAGAGAATTGGCCCCATTACCACTTTTTCATTCTTTGCTCATCGTTGTCTGAGTGCTGCCGTCTCTATGTATATCAGCGGAGATCAGAAGAAACTTTATAAGGTTGACAGTGGCGCCCCTAGCGGTCGTCCTAAGCAACTTTACACAATGAACAACATGTGCTATGCCTGCCAAGCTGAGATAAAAGTTGATAAAAAAAAGTCGCCGCCATCTTGAACTTTTTTGTTACTCAACCGATTTGCTCCAAAATCGATATCTGAGGATGCGGTTGGAATCCAATCATGATTCTGAAGTCAAATATTAAAAAAAGTCGCCGCCATCTTGAACTTTTTTGTTACTCAACCGATTTGCTTCAAAATCGATATCTGAGGATGCGGTTGGAGTCCAATCATGATTCTGAAGTCAAATATAAAAAAAGTCGCCGCCATCTTGAACTTTTTTGTTACTGAACCGATTTGCTTCAAAATCGATATCTGAGGATGCGGTTGGAGTAAAATCATGATTCTGAAGTCAAATATTAAAAAAGTCGCCGCCATCTTGTACTTTTTTGTCACTCAACCGATTTGCTTCAAAATCGATATCTGAGGATGCGGTTGGAATCCAATCATGATTCTGAAGTCAAATATTAAAAAAGTCGCCGCCATCTTGAACTTTTTTGTTACTGAACCAATTTGCTTCAAAATCGATATCTGAGGATGCGGTTGGAGTACAATCATGATTCTGAAGTCAAATATTAAAAAAAGTCGCCGCCATCTTGAACTTTTTTGTTACTCAACCGATTTGCTTCAAAATCGATATCTGAGGATCCGGTTGGAGTCCAATCATGATTCTGAAGTCAAATATTAAAAAAGTCGCCGCCAACTTGAACTATTTTGTTACCGAACCGATTTGCTTCAAAATCGATATCTGAGGATCCGGTTGGAGTCCAATCATGATTCTGAAGTCAAATATCAAAAAAGTCGCCGCCATCTTGAACTTTTTTGTTACTGAACCGATTTGCTTCAAAATCGATATCAGAGGATGCGGTTGGAGTACAATCATAATTCTGAAGTCAAATATTAAAAAAAAGTCGCCGCCATCTTGAACTTTTTTGTCACTCAACCGATTTGCTTCAAAATCGATATCTGAGGATGCGGTTGGAATCCAAATATGATTCTGAAGTCAAATATTAAAAAAGTCGCCGCCATCTTGAACTTTTTTGTTACTCAACCGAATTGCTTCAAAATCGATATCTGAGAATCCGGTTGGAGTCCAATCATGATTCTGAAGTCAAATATTAAAAAAGTCGCCGCCAACTTGAACTATTTTGTTACAGAACCGATTTGCTTCAAAATCGATATCTGAGGATCCGGTTGGAGTCCAATCATGATTCTGAAGTCAAATATCAAAAAAGTCGCCGCCATCTTGAACTTTTTTGTTACTGAACCGATTTGCTTCAAAATCGATATCAGAGGATGCGGTTGGAGTACAATCATGATTCTGAAGTCAAATATTAAAAAAAAGTCGCCGCCATCTTGAACTTTTTTGTCACTCAACCGATTTGCTTCAAAATCGATATCTGAGGATGCGGTTGGAATCCAAATATGATTCTGAAGTCAAATATTAAAAATGTCGCCGCCATCTTGAACTTTTTTGTTACTGAACCAATTTGCTTCAAAATCGATATCTGAGGATGCGATTGGATTACAATCATGATTCTGAAGTCAAATATTAAAAAAGTCGCCGCCATCTTGAACTTTTTTGATACTGAACCGATTTGCTTCAAAATCGATATCTGAGGATCCGGTTGGAATCCAATCATGATTCTGAAGTCAAATATTTAAAAAGTCACCGCCATCTTGAACTATTTCGTTACAGAACCGATTTGCTTCAAAATCGATATCTGAGGATCCGGTTGGAGTCCAATCATGATTCTGAAGTCAAATATCAAAAAAGTCGCCGCCATCTTGAACTTTTTTGTTACAGAACTGATTTGCTTCAAAATCGATATCTGAGGATGCGGTTGGAGTCCAATCATGATTCTGAAGTCGAATATTAAAAAAGTCGCCGCCATCTTGAACTTTTTTGTTTCTGAACCGATTTGCTTCAAAATCGATATCTGAAAATGCGGTTGGAGTACAATCATGATTCTGAACTCAAATATTAAAAAAAGTCGCCGCCATCTTGAACTTTTTTGTTACTCAACCAATTTGCTTCAAAATCGATATCTGAGGATCCGGTTGGAGTCCAATCATGATTCTGAAGTCAAATATCAAAAAAGTCGCCGCCATCTTGAACTTTTTTGTTACTGAACCGATTTGCTTCAAAATCGACACAATTTTTCAACACGCAATGAACTGCAACCAACGGAACTACTGGGGAATAAAAAGTCCCATACCTACGTCAACACTGTTACCGTATGGGATTTTTTTTTTCATACCGTAACAGTGTGGACGGCGGGGTGTGTACTACTGGGAATAAACGCGAATTCGTTCGTCACTAGAACCCTAAAATACCTCGAAAACCATACCCATATTGCAAAATTTAAATTTGGCGCGGTGGCCATCTTGAAATGCAAAATGGACTCTATATTCGTCACTAGAACCCCAAAATACCTCGAAAACCATACCCATATTGCAAACAGAAATTTGGCGCGGCAGCCATCTTGAAATGCAAAATGGACCCCTAATTCGTCACTAGAACCCTAAAATACCCCGAAAACCATACCCATATTGCAAAACAGACATTTGGCGCGGCAGCCATCTTGAAATGCAAAATGGACCCCTAATTCGTCACTAGAACCCTAAAATACCTCGAAAACCATACCCATATTGCAAAATAGAAATTTGGCGCAGCGGCCATCTTGAAATGCAAAATGGACTGTATATTCGTCACTAGAACCCTAAAATACCTCGAAAACCATACCCATATTGCAAAATTTAAATTTGGCGCGGTGGCCATCTTGAAATGCAAAATGGACTCTATATTCCTCACTAGAACCCCAAAATACCTCGAAAACCATACCCATATTGCAAACAGAAATTTGGCGCGGCAGCCATCTTGAAATGCAAAATGGACCCCTAATTCGTCACTAGAACCCCAAAATACCTCGAAAACCATACCCATATTGCAAAATTCAAATTTGATATCACATAGCAATAGCTATAGCGGGGCTTAAAATACCAGTTTGAAGCCGGTGCGGCACAAAACTTCAAAATCTGACTTCAGAATCATGAATATACTCCAACCGCATCCTTAGATATCGATTTTGAAGCAAATCAGACCATTAACTAAAAAGTTCAAGATGGCGGTGACTTTTTTCAAAATCTGACTTCAGAATTATGATTCGACTCTAACCGCATTCCTAGATATCGATTTTGAAACAAATCCGTCTACAGTCTATTCGTGATAAGAATGTTGTGAAATTAAAATTAAAATGGACAGGACACAACCGTCGCGTTTGAAAGTTTGCCTTCAACCGGTCACTGTGAACTTGGCTTGATAAGAGGAAACGATTTGATTGGTTACGGGGCGTGGCCATTATTAATCTGTGGCGTGGCTAAGCCGCCGGACAGTGATGACTCCACTTCATTCTTATCATGAATAGACTATAGTTAGAAAAAGTTCAAGATGGCGGCAACTTTTTTCTAAATCTGACTACAGAATCATGATTGGACTCCAACCGCATCCTTAGAATCGATCTTGAAGCAAATCGGCCTAGTACATTACAAAAAAGATCAATATGGCGGCGACTTTTTTCAAAGTCTGACTTTAGAATCATAATTGGACTCCAACCAGATCTTCAGGTATCGATTTTGAAGCAAATCAGACCAGTAACGAAAATGTTCAAGATGGCGGCGACTTTTTGTCGGCGGCGATAAAAGTGTGTAGGAGGCGCCGCCACAGGAACGCCAACTTATACTTGCCACTCTGTTGCACGATTGTGAATAACAATCGCTAAGCCACTCGATTGTAGAAATCATTCAAAGTATTCGAATAATCCTAAAACAATCGATAATCGAGGTAGTCGTGAAGCGTGAGTGGTTTCATTCGTTTTGACATTCGATAGTTTAGATGCTCATGTAAAAGTAAACTCTATGCTCTGAGAAAAAGTATCTAATTTTGTGTGGAAAATTCTATGAGAAAACCATCGAAATTCATGAATACTACCTAACGGAAACAACTACCTACCAAACGGAAACATTGTCACATGTTAGTTCTAGGTAACCAGTCATGAACTCTCTTAGCACATATCATAAGTTGCTCATCCTTATGAATATAGATATAATCATCTAAAAAGAACGCTGCAGTGGTAGGCGATTTACGCCAATTTGTCCATGCAGGTAAAGACGCTATTGCCATGCATATTACCACATTCTTTTCCGCAAATTACACCAGTGTACCCATACATATAAGGAAGCTATTGCCATGCACCGCTCCATCGCCTCCAGCGTTTTTAGGGTTCCGTACCCGAAGGGTGCAAAACGGGACCCTATTACTAAGACTTCGCTGTCCGTCTGTCACCAGGCTGTATCTCATAAACCGTGGTAGCTAGACAGTTGAAATTTTCACAGATGATGTATTTCTGTTGCCGCTATAACAACAAATACTAAAAAACAAACGAAATTTAATATTAAGGGGGGCTCCCATACAACTAACGTGTTTTTTTTTGGGGTTTTTTATAGATAATAGTACGGAACCCTTCATGCGCGAGTCCGACTCGCACTTGGCCGGTTATTTTATGTGACGCAAAGTATACCTATATCCAAGATGTTTTCCTAAAAAAGCGTCATATTACAATAAAACATCACTCGGTAATACGCATAGCAGTTAGTAGATCAAATAGGTTATATATAATTCAGACTGTCTTCCTAAATGGAAACAGGGCGTAATGCTTTGATGTATTTTAATTTGAACGATAGGTACGTCCATACATGTTTTATTTATTTATTGAACAAAAATCCACAGCTATACATAAAAATAAACAAAAATTTTGATTTAATAATTAAGTCAATTGAAGATTTCACTATGTAAAAAGTCAATTATGAACAAGTGAGGTTTACATTTCAAGAGACAGGTAGTCAGGTACATACATAAACAATAAAATCTGATGTGTAGGTGGGGTAGGTACATGTATCTAGATCATAATCTTATAATTATCATTGACACGCACTAGCATACCGTTGTTCTGAAACTTTGGTTTCCGGCGTCGCGATCTCGTGATGCGGAGTGAGGCATGGCTGCGCGGCGGGAAAAGCTAGGCCACGCCCAAACCATGAAAAAATCTGGCAACCCCCAGAGCCTTAAGTACGCAAAACCTGAAAATACGTTGTTCAGAATGACGAGTATAATCGTTTCCATCACTATACCTACATCATTTTTTTTTTAAATTTTATCCATAATTATTTATTGCCGCTTCTATCATTTACCGTGATCCAGCGAGATATTCAAATAAGTGTGTCGAACGAAAGCAGCGGCAGATCAATCCACAAAGCAAGCGCGCGCGCTACATTAGTTATCTCTTTCAAACTAAGGATCTCGCAATGAACGTTAGAAGGGAACAAACGGCGGGTGTGAATGTCTAGGTCCTATTTTGTCCTATCGCGGGCGGTGTACTGCGGGCGGTTTTTAAGGCGGCAGAGCTAAGAGAAACTATTAGAATTGTTAGGAAAACGAAAACTGCTCATATCTTCTAGAATTTTAGTTTTTTTTTAATTTTCTTTCAACAATAATTTTCTTGTAATAAAAATCACTTGGGGTCTATAAGGTTTTGCGTACTTAGAGTTACACGTTGTATATCTTAGCGCCATCTCGTGGTATTTGCAATTTTTCGATGGTGCTGCACCGAGCGATAATGGCCTCGAACTAAAGAAGATTCCGTAGCATCTCAGTTTACGCCGGTGTCATATTTTGTTCAAGGTGGTCTATCTGTATTAGTATAACATTATAGTATCTGTGATAATAGGAAGCATTATGATTCTAAAACCCACGTCATAAGGGTCACTTTACGAGCAGGGCCCGAATTCTACTGTTCACAAGCATACCACAAGCCTGGCACAAACTTGAATACGAGGCATTTGGTATTCTACTAAAACCGGAATCGCAATTCACAAGCGCCAGCCTGACGCCAGCCTACTTCGTATTCTACTATCCAAAACGTACTCACGCTTGCGCCAGTTTGACGCCAGCGTACTTTGTTCTACTGTCCAAAGCGTTTTTACGCTGGCGCCAGTTTGACGCCAGCGTAAGTACGTTTTGGATAGTCGAACACGAAGTAGGCTGGCGTCACGCTGCCTCGTATTCAAGTTTGTACCAGGCTTGTGGTATGCTTGTGTACAGTACAATTCAAGCTCAGGTGTGCTGAAAAATAAATAGCAAACTAAATCGAAATAACATCGCAACTGACCTCCACAGCGGCATCGCGATCCACACGTTCCACGGGAACTTCTTCGTGCGGTCCACCGACCTGCTGTCGCTGCCCAACGTGTCCCCGGACGCTGGCTTCGGCATGCAGCTCACTATCGAGGAGTCCCTGGCTGACCTGCAGCAGGCCTGCTTCCAGGCTGCCCTGCTCTACACCAGCAGCAAAGGTGAGTCCAAGGAAGAGTCTCATTGGTCTGAGCATAAAACTCATTCTGTTTTGCTTGTAAATAATTGGGGTGTTGATCTCCAGGCTTAAGGGATGCTTTGGGAATCCAAGCTTACTCCATGTTGGTAAAAACTGTCCAACTCCATCATCTCGTCGTCTGTCTGTGCCTAAAACGGCAATACCTACAATCTCGACGTCAGTCGTCTCTTGCTATTAAAAAATGTCAGGCGCTATTGTATTGAAATTTACTTAATACCTACTATTTAATTCTAAACACCCTTGTTTCGTGTATTTCAGTATTTGTTGTTGTTGCGGCAATAGAAATACACATTCCGTAAAACATTTCAACTCTCTAGCTATTACGGTTCGTGCTGTAGGACCCGATGACGGACAGATGGACTGCGGAGCCTTAGTAATAGGGTCCCGTTTGGCCCCCTTCGGGTACGGAACCCTAATAACAAGTTTACGAACGAAGGACTCATGAGTTTAATTAAGAGTGCTGAGTACAGTAAGGGATTCAAACGTGCTCTAGACAAAACAGCTGTATTCCTGAGGAAAATAATTCCAGGCTGCGCCGCTCTACACTACATCAGCAGCAATGGTTATTTAGCAAAGAGTTTGACTAAATCTGATCACAACCTCATGAACAAAAAATCTTAACTAACATCTTGCACACAATCGTCCGTCCAAAACCGATTCGAGCGCGATTTTCCACCTACTCACATCCAGATAAAGTTCAAAACCTATGAAAAGAAAATAATTGAAAGATCTGGATCTTTTGTGGTCGATGGACGAGCTCGTGGATAACATGAAATGGTCCCTATTGTCAACTTGAGGATTCCCACAGTGCAGGAAGAAATCATATCCAGCCTTAAAAGATATGAAATCTAGATTGGGAGGGCATCCAAATGTATTGGCTGCAAACCTGATGGCAGAGACATCAACATTTAAGAGACTAAAAAGAAAAGCTCCGCAAGACCTGATCTTGCCACATAAAATTAAAATAACCACTGGTTCCATGCCTACAAGTCTGTCCATATAACAAAACAAAACTACTTACGGATAAATGTCCCAGATGACAGATCGCAGTAAAAGAGGACGTTAAAAAAAATTGTCAATGATAATTATGTTTTCAGGAGAAAGGCGGATACGGGTCCACACACTAGCGCTACCAATAGCGACCAATCTACCAGACGTATTGCATTCGGCGGACCAACAATGTATCATAGGATTGTTAAGTAAAATGGGTAAGATTTTTTTTTATGTAGTCGTTAAGTGTCCCACTGCTGGGCAAAGGCCTCCCCATGCTGTACCCACAATTCCCTATCCTGGGCTACGTCCGTCTACCCTGGCAGACACTTATCGAGGTCATCCCGCCATCTCCTCCTTGGCCTGCCCCTGCGCCGGTGTCCGTCTTGTGGTATATATTATATGTATTATTAAGTATTTATACTCCAAAATGTATTTTTATTGTGGAGTGTAGTGTATGAATTACACTCACACTCTCAAACACTATATTGTGACGCACATAGGTACAATATGTTAGGTAAGCATTTAGATGATATAAATGATGATGATGATGATGATATGGTTCCCATGATATCTCATGGCGACCTTGCCATGATATCTCAGGACTTAACTGTCAGAACACCGGTTTCAGCGGCTCGTTTTCGTGTTTTAAGACGACATTCGCATCACGAGTAATAGGTATTTATGTTAGTTTAAAGATTTTAAATTTGTGAATTATACATACGCGTAAATATAGCGTCCGTGGTCTATTGGGTTCCAAGGTTGCTACTCACGCAGGAGATGCAGGTTCGAATCTCGAATCGAATGCTGACTACGTACAGGTATCGCAGGCTATGTTGACGTGAGCGAGAACGAAAACGAGACGTAGATGACAGCAGAATTTTGAAATCTATGTTCTATTTTGTAGCGACAGCAAACTCAACAGAAAATTGAAATAAAATAAATAGTAATTTGAATGTATTGTTGTAACTACTTACTGGACATTACATATGGCACCTTAAGGTTTAAGATATTTATTTCTCAAAAAGAATACAATATTCACTTACTTGAGAAACAACACAAATAAATAATTACACAAATAGATTTCTTCCATCGCGCCTTTTTTTTTAAGGTTTAAGATATTTATTTCTCAAAAAGAATACACCTTTAGCTGTCGAATGTCACACACGCAGTCATTACCGGGCATGGAATGGCCAGTCTCCTTTGATCGTAATTATGAGATGTAATTCTGCCCATATCTACGGGACAACGATGTGTTAGAGTGCATGCACTCAGAACGGTTTCTATATCTCATCTTATCTTTGACGACCTCTGTGGCGCAGCGGTTGCGCATCTGCCTACCATGCGAGAGGTCCCGGGTTCGAATCCCGGCTGGGGACAAAAAAAAACAGGTCTTGGATGTTTACATGTTTGTGAATTGTGATATCGCTGTTTCTGGTATCCTAGTGTGGGGCCAGAAGCAATGTATGTGCCTGTATTTAAATGATTTTGTTTATGTTCTCCAGCGGTGGACCGATGCGCCTCAGCGTCCATGTCGGAAGCCCGCGAAGCGCTCATCAACGTGGCAGTCGACGCGCTGGCGGCGCACCGGCTCGCCAGCAACCTGCCCGCGGGCGCCGGCGCGCTGCAGCTCTGCGCGCCGGCGCCCCTGCGTCTACTGCCACTCTACCTGCTCGCGCTCATCAAGCGGGTGAGTGACTGGAGACATCACAATAATATACCGAACATTTGGCATACCTGCAGTTCCCGTCACGTTGAAAGACCCTAAGCGACAGGGATGGCATGTGTGTATTATGCTTTCAAACACATCCTATCCCTGTCGCTCAGTGTCATTTTACGTGACAGGAACAGATTAGGCCCCTGATTCTCGCGCTATGGAGATCATCTCCCTCGTCGAGATATCGGTTTTGATACCGCCTAAATCCGTTGAAAACGATCTCGATTCATATTTATTTCGATCGTTAACGGGTCGAGATATCTCGGTTGGTCGTAAGGCTAGTCGTGAGAATAGCTTTTTCTTGTTTTTAGGGTTCCGATCCTTAAAAGGAAAAAAAGGAACCCTTATGCCTTATAGGATCACTTTGTTGTCCGTCCGTCCGTCTGTCTGTCTGTCTGTCCGTGTGTCAAAACCTTTATATCAAGAACGCATGAACGTATCAATGAAAATATATTTATTTTATGCTGTAAAATTGTTGAATTTTCATAGTAATCGCAATGGACCCAAAACCTATAGGGTAGGTACTTCCCGTAGGCCTATAATCATGAAATTTGGCACAAAGCAAGGTTATAGCATGAAGTAAAGGAAAAAATCTGAAAACTGCAAATTTCTGTTTTTCTTGTATTGTAATTACTTACTAGGAATTTTTGTTATGTGTTATGTAACAGCTTCTATGAAATAAAACAACTTTTACTTATTATTTTTAGTTATATTTAATTTGGTTTACATGGATGACTTTAGTTTTTTGTGTGGAAACCTAATTACACATGTTACGCTCTCCACGTGTGATCGGAATCCTTGGTGCGCGAGTCTTACTTGCACTTGCCCGTTTATATATGGAGATTTCGGTATCTCAAAATCGATACATTTCGACCATGGACTTCTCGCTAGTTCGAGAAGCTCTTCATACCCTCCTCTGTTCAACCAAACGCAAATGCTGTGCAGGCAGGATGATGATGACGATACAACTTACGAAGTAAACGTTATTCCCCGCAGCGCGCGTTCCGCACCGGCACTTCGACGCGACTGGACGACCGCGTCGCGGACATGTGCGACATGAAGACGTGTCCGCTGGACGCGCTGATGCGTCGCGTGTACCCGCCGCTCTACCCGATACACCTCATGTCGCACTACGCGGAGACGGCCGACGAGGACGGGCCGCGGCTGCCGCAGCTGCAGCTGTCTGCCGAGAGGTATGCACGCGTCTTCACGCGTATATGCGTCACGTGTTTATGCGTCACGCGTATATGCGTCACGCGTATATGCGTCACGCGAATGCGTAAAACCTAACAGTAGAAGTGATTAACGTTAATTAGCTAAAATGGAATACGTAGTGTTATCGCAGTCTTGGACGCGTCTGTCTGCTCTGCTGCGCTCGGCCAATGGACGACGCCCGCTCAAAACCAGTATGCCTAGAGATGTACTCGATTGATATCGGTTGATCCATGCCTACGAGACGTAGTTATCGGGCTGGCCGGAATTCACAATGTGACAGTATGGGAATAGGCGTGACGCTCTGTTATTTTATGGAAGTTACCAATATTAGTTAATACCTCTCTAAACGTGGACACTATTTTGCCTCTGGTACCCCTTACGGGAAACGTCACGACACTACCGCCCAGTTTCCGACAGGAACATTAGCCGTGATCAAGTGCCGCTATTCCGAATTAATCTTCGCCTAATCGCCTGTTTCATTTAACGATTCAGAAAGGAAAATCAGGTGGCATTAATAAACACATTTTACTGTGGAAGTCGGAATTCATGTTCGTAGGCGGCAGTGCACTGCACAACACACTGCAACAGCAACACTGCAGTGTTATGTTGCGGAGTTATATGTAGCGACAAAGTGTGCGAACTCCGCAGCCTCTCCGGGGCCAGAAATGCGAAACGATCTCGTAGAAGTCAGGATGCCTGCGATACTCTGAGACGTAATTAAACATAAATGAAACATAAAGTTATACTTAAACCCCTATTCCCCCCCCCCCCCCCCAGGAATTAATTTCGTCAAATCTCATCTCAGTGCTTCACTACGCTACATAAGGAACCCCTGTACAAAGTTTCATGGCTCAGGTCCACCGGTTTAGGCTATGCGTTGCCCGTCAGCCACGCATAGTAGATTGTATTTGTACCTAGTATTGAGCAGCTGAAAAAAAATGACATTAAAATTAGGGGAAATTAATCTCATCCCCCTGCAATAGACATTAATTGACGTCTTGGTAGTCACTGTCAGAGTCGAGCACTTTTTAGTGCTTCTGTGAGCAATAGGGTTGTTGTCCAATACCATATTGTAAACCTCCTTTTGCAAAGTCGGTCAAAAACTCACCAAACGCCGCACTCCGCAGAATAAACTCGGACGGCGCGTACCTCCTCAACTGCGACGAGTGTGTCATCATCTACGTGTGTCGCGCCGTCAGCGCCGCCTGGCTCAGCGACACCTTCGCGGTGGACTCGTTCGCGCAGCTGCCCGACGAGATGAGGGCCGTGCCGCGGCTCGAAACCGACGACAATCAGATGCTGCACCTGCTGTTGGACCGGCTCAACGCGGAGCGGCCGTACCCGAGTGACTTGCTGGTGTTGAAGTGAGTTGTTTGTTCGTTCGTTTCGCTGCCGACTAGGCGGGGTCTTTGATGTGGATGGAGACGGACGCGAATACATAATGCATATGCAGTGAGCAGAGACTGTAAATCCAATTGACTGCGCCTGCGGGGGGATGCAGCTCGCCAAACGTTGGTTATTCAACAAACGTTCGCATACGCAACCTATGTACGATGACAGGCCGCCAGACAGTTTCGCAGCGGCTGACCAATCACTGCTCTCTTACCTCGTCCCCCGCCACCCGTAAATTGGTGAGTTGTGTTTCAAAGTAAAATGTATCTATGCGCTCTCCACTGGATAAGTGCTCCCTGGCTGTGAGTCATTGATTTATTAATTCATCCATATCTGGGTGCACGGCAGTGCACCACCAAGTCGAGCAAGCACAGCCGTACCATCCTTTTCTCGAAGCAATTCAGGCCATATTCGACCCCCCTAAAACTTCGTTGTGGATAAAACAAGAAGCCTGATTTTTCTGTTACTAATTAGGCCTTATATCAACACGATATATTAAATTTTTTATTCAATTTGAACCAGTAGTTTAAGAATAGGGTTTGAAACTGAAAGCCAATTGCAGAGGGCAGCACTATGGGGTGTCTAAGAACTGCCATATTGTCTAGTTGTTATTGTTTCACGAATAATTGAAATAACAAAATAAACTATATCAATGTATGCGACATGGAGTGTGATTCAATTAAAAGTCGAGCTGAGAAAAAGAAAAGCGTCCATCGTTGGTAAAAAAGCAGTTTTAATTGAAAGGTAAGTTATAAACTGGCATTGTTATGATATAAAGGTTATGTTGCGGTTTTATTGTAAAATCCATTTTCTTGTTGTAGACTAAGGGCGTACGACAAGAATAACCTTCTCGGAGTTGAAGATGAACTCGAGGATGAGATCCCGGTCATTCCTGACTTGGAAGAGTTCTCCGAAGCTGTCTATCCGATCGCTGTTGTTGTTGTGTTGTCTGTGTGATTGTTTTGACCTTAGAATGTGAAAATAAAGACGGTACAGCAGTTTTCTTCAACACTTTGATTAGAGATTTATCACCTGTATACGAATTTGGTCCAAAATAATCGTCAGGTAGGAAATGGGTAGCACATAACCTTGACGAAGTACTTGCATGCCAATTTTTTATACGAAGAGCTTTCTCCCACAATTTTCTTCTTTTAGCGTCTTTAGGGAATATATGAATCCCCACATTTTTGCAATCAACAGCTGCACAACGAGGCATTGAAAGAATTTATTCATAAAATAATTAGTTTGTTTACATGTTTACTAAGAGGAACTGTCAAATTTATAGACGGTCCACAGTGGCGACCTCTGAAGTGAGCAGTAGGCAGTTTATAAGCCCATTGTAACATGTCAAAGTTTCCTCATTTTGTCACTGACTGACTGACCGATCATCAAAACTCCCAGGCACTTCTAGCAGACATAGAACCTTCAAATTTGGGATATAAATAGTAATTAGTATTCTTATCAAGGGAAAACTTAAACATTTCAAGCTTATGTTATAGTTTTCCAGAAAACCCATCTGCATCAATAACTTTGTAATCTTATATAAAATGTATAGGATTACAAAGTTACATTTGCAGTTTATGAATCATTGAATGCCCCTAGGAAAATATGCCTTTACAAACAAGATTCTATAAACATATTATGTAATACATACATAATATCACGCCTGTTTCCTAGAAGAGGGATACGTACATCCACCAGGGACCACCACTTACCACGGTCCAGGCATACATCCCTCGTTTCCTTTGGTTACCATTATGCTTAAATTATTATATATTACTAGCTGACCCGGCAAACGCTGTTTTGCCATATAAATAATTATAACACTTAGGGGTATGAAAAATAGATGTTAGCCGATTCTCAGACTACGAAGACAAACACTGTGACACGAGAATTTTATATACACGGTGTAACAAAAAGGGTTTAACTCCCGAATGTATGTGGTTACTATGGGACCAACTTGATCAGAGCAACTTGATTTTTCACTTCTCCATATAAATCAGCCGAGCGCCCAGACCGAAATGTATGGGGAAGTGAAAAATCAAGTTGCTCTAATCAAGTTGGTCCCATAGTAAAAGTTGCTCAGAATGATGTCCCAAACCACATACATCCGGGAGTTAAACCCTTTTTGTTACACCCTGTATATATGTATGATGTACATTCCCGACAAAATGCTTCAAATATAATAAAACTATTCAATCAATATAACAAATTGCGTTCTAATGCGACGGGAGTGGTAGCAGATTAATCCAATTGCTCGATAGATGGCGCTGCCTGTATTTTAACTCACGCTATGGTTTGAAACCGTCGCTAGCTTAAGTAGCGGAGTTGCTCGCCAGCGATTTCAACTAGTTGTTGATAATTTTTGTATCTGCATTAATTATTATATTTACTAACTATTTGGATTTGTTCATCTAGCACATTTGCCAGAACTAGTAGTCGCAATGGATTCGGAAATAGTGTATGTGAATGACCAACCATGCCCACACCGGATTGTACGGATACCTGGCGATGGGTCGTGTATCCGTACAATTTGTGAATACAACAGATTGAGAAGCATTTACCGCCCAGATTTGTCAAAAATTTTAACATCAAAGCCTCAGAGAAAAACACATCGTGACAGGGAGTGGGCTTTGAGAAAAACTGTAGCTGAAGCTCAAGAAGTAATACCAGAAAAGAAAAAGAGAAAGACTACCTACAAACATAAGAAATAATCATAAGACAGGTTTTATGTTTTTTATTGTTATTGTAAAAGTACCAAAGGTACCAAATTTTAAAAAGTAGAACTTTACAAAAAGAAGTGAGATCCCATCAAAAACATCCTGTAAAAAATACCAAGTCTCGCAGCTCTGTGATTCTACCGTAAAAAGTTGTGAGATCCATGTTATACCAAGTCGGTTAACTGATTTAGTCCCTACTTAAGGGGCCTTCTGTCTTAAGTTAATACGTAAGATATTTTCATATCTATATTCAAATCTTTTACTTTTTAAATAAAAATATCGACTTGGCCATCGCATGCTTAGTTTGTTTAGTCCTTTACAACCAGGGTCTGCTGGAAGAAATCTCTATTTAGAGATAAGCTGACCTTGGTACATGTTATTTCTGTTTTTATGTCCTGTCATGTATCGTGTAATAAATATATACAAATACGTTATCTATCACACAGAACTAAGAGCCAGAAACCTGGTTTTTCATCAAATTCCTTCCGAATGCATAAAGAAGTGAAAGGTACTGGAATTTAATGGACTGAAAATAACTAGAGCATTAGTAATTTTGTTGCACTAGTCTTCCATTTTCTATTGTTGCCGCTTGTTAAAGGTATACATATATTAGTTTTGGAACCAAGTTTTAATCGTGTAGAACGCAATTATACTCTAAACAACCTAATATAATGTAGATATGATTTCGAAGATACATTGTGCCTTCATGCGATGGCCAAGTCGATATTTTTATTTAAAAAGTGAAAGATTTGAATATAGATATGAAAATATCTTACGTATTAACTTAAGACAGAAGGCCCCTTAAGTAGGGACTAAATCAGTTAACCGACTTGGTATAACATGGATCTCACAACTTTTTACGGTAGAATCACAGAGCTGCGAGACTTGGTATTTTTTACAGGATGTTTTTGATGGGATATTGTTATTTTTAATCCTTTTATAGATTCCATCTTACATCGATTCATTAATTTATTCTATTAACCGTTAATTTTAGTACTCATTTCATTTAATTTCACTTAATTACCCATAGATATACAAGGTGTAAATGAATTAACGCAAAATGAGAAACTACTTTGTTAGGGAGATCATTCTGAGCAACTTTCATTATGAAACCGATTTGATCAGAGCAACTTTATTTTTCACTTCTCAGTACATTTTGGCTTCAGTTTACGCCGGTGTCATATTTTGTTCTAGGTGGTCTATCTGTATTAGTATAATGTTATAGTATCTGTGGCGGAGCCCATTACTGACTGATTCCCCCCCCCCCCCCGCAGGGACACCTCCCCCGCGCGCGCCCTGTTTACGGAGCGGTTGGTCGATGACCGCACAGAGGGCGCCTTCTCCTACTACGAGTTCCTGCAACACGTGAAAGCGCAGCTTAAGTGATCACCTACTACTGCTACCACCTAACCTAAATAATCACCTATTACTGCTACACCAAATGACGTTTGTACAGGTGCACAAATGTGTGCGTAAACTCGTTCGTTCGTGAAAGTGTGTTTAGCCTTGTACAAAGAGTCTGCGACGAGGCTGATGAAGTGCGGGGTGAGGTGCGGTGTCTATATGAGCGCGGGGAAGGGAGTGGCCGTTCTGTGTATGTAGCGGGAAAAAAATACGCATCGAAAGGAAAAGTCAGTGACTTTTATGTACAATGTCATAAGGTTCATTTCATCTGAACTCGAACACTTTTTCGCGCTGTCAAATATTCCTGCTTGAGGCTCTGTACGTAGTACTATTTTATCTCTCATGTGCCGACACAGAGCCACAGATCCCGTGTCGGTGAAAGAGAGAGATATCTTGTTCGCCGCTGGCCCCCGATTCTCGCGCTATCGAGATCATCCCAGTCGAGATATCGGTTTCGATACCGCCTAAATCCGTCGATTACGATCTCGATTTATATTTATTTCGATCGAAAACGGGTCGAGATATCTCGGTTGGTCGAAAGGCTAGTCGAATAGCTTTTTCTTGTTTTTGATAGAGATTTCGGTATCTCAAAATCGATATTTCGACCATGGACATGATCTCGCTAGCGCCAGAATTGCCCCCTGGCTGTTCACAATCCCGGCGAGGACTCTTTTCACTTGATCGCAGCGATAAAAGCTATCAACGACAAAACTCGCTTGGCGGTCAGAGCGATCATTCTACTATGCAACATGGATCTGAGTGCACGTGAGCGAGTGGTGCGAGTAATCGCCCGTCGCACTCGAACACTCGCTTTATAACCGAGCGACAAAACTATCAGAACTACACACTCGCTGCTCCCCAACTCGTTTCTAGTTCTAAAGGCCCCATCAAGAGACCGTAGAAATTGTTGTCAAATTCAATGAACTCATAATAACATACATCTAATATGAAACTAACGAGCAAGGTCACTTGGTCGGGTTATATTTTTACTATGGAGTTTGTTTACAAATATTATACGGTCTCCTGACGGGGCCTTTAGCTTTGATCGCTTCTCGCTCATCGTCGGCAGTGGGACCAAGTGCCAGACCCACCAAAGAGAACCGCCACGAAAACGTCACTTGGGCTGTCAGTTTCCATGCATTGTATGCTGTTGGAGATTTTGAGTAGATGGTGGCGCCATCGCTCATTCTCTAGATAAAGATGGCGGCACTGTAACAGAAAAGCCACCAAGTTACAGCTTCCGAACGATCTTTTAGCGTGTGATGACAGGTGTAACTGATGATGATGACCAAGAGGTATGAAAGAACTGTGTTGACGACAGGTTTGTTGAATAAGATTGCGTGGTAGTGGCGTCCCCTGTAAACGTCACTCAGGCGCCGGAAGATCGTTGGAAGACTGTATCTAGAGAAAAGCTGTCAATACAGTTCGTTTCTTCTGACGCCTTTAAAATTCCACAGAATAATATTACTCGCTCGCGAACTCAACGTGAATTCCGAACTCAATGTTAAAGGCACCATTCAAGACCTACGCAAACCGGGACGGTATGGCAAGTTTTTACCAATGGACATTCAAACGTATCGATATGGAAATAAGGCATAAATTGCTATGGTTTAAAATAATGCCGAAGCATATCAATTTATGTCTTATTTCTATAGGGATTCATTTGAATGTCCATAGATAAAGACTTGCCATGCCGTCCCAGTGTGCGTAGGCCATTAAGCAGACCTCATGGGAAGCTGCTTGTTTTTTTTATTAAAAGAGATGTATATTTACCCCTATAGCTTTTACTCCCTTATTACTCCGAAAGTAATAACAAGGTGGTAAAAGCTGTCGGACTTCATGCCGTCAGTTTATTTCGATAATTAGTTTAGTACCTTTAAAACTGCACACGATCTCGCTTTGTAGATTTTGTCGCTTATCAATCGGCTCCAAACACTTGGTTCTCTTCAAGATAAAGAACATATTTACGCAATTTTAAGCAATATTGCCAAAGTGTCTAGCCACTACACTGCCCTAGCCTTTGATAACTTTGTACTATGTATATACAAGTGAATTATGCCCGATGTCACCAACGGTTAGGGGACACCTAGCCCTTTGTCTTAGCTGTCTAGAGATTGTTTCGGAGGCCGGCCTCTTAAAATAAGGGAGTCCCCTAGTACCCTAGATGACCCTTAAACTTGGGTCAAAGCAATACCACCGCTTAGTGTCCCCTAAATGATAGGGATCGTTTGTGATATCGGCCATTAGAACCCTAACTTCGTATTTTCTAGAATATTAAAAGAAAACACGATAAATGTTGTGAATTTAGCATGTAGAATTCTGATAGGAAGTTAGAATTACAATGTGATGTCGAAACATTTTATTAAGGGAAAGAAAGAGTTATAATTATTATTAGTGGAATAAAATTACCATGGCATCACATTTTCAAGGAATGCTTGTTTAACTAATTCTTCATAATGTCTAAATAGAAACTGACTTCTATTGAATGTTACAAATGAAAGAAAAACAAGGGCACATAGACCTAGGCAGTTATTTTAAAAGCGGCTGTGTTATGCGGGAATATCCAGTTAACTTTAATGTATTCTTATTTTAATTATTTTGTCAAAGGGTAGGGCGTAGCGTAGGTCCGGCTGTATTGGGATGGGAATATCAATGTTTCATTGTTGCAATTAAAACAACAATAAAATTATTTATGAAATTATAGTTAGTCTGTTTTATACTCACAGAACTCGATTCAGTATATTGGTGTTGAATTATGGACTTATGGATCATTCTATCATTCGAGGTTGAAATAGCATGGAGACATGCTAGGGTATACATACGATTAAGTTATTTTTTATGACAATGCCTTACAATATGATGTTATACATGAATCGGCTAGGATATATTTGCCTACGCTGATAGGACTGCGGTGTATTGCTTCTTGGTTTGTATTTATTCTTTTCCGGTTCCCGTCAGCTGCAAATATACCCTTGTCGATGTGTAACAGCAACTAAGTCCAACCGCGTTAAAGAGATAGTCATTCATTATGTATTCTGTTGTTAGATTCTGTATCCCGAAATCTATCTCGATACTTTTGGAAGGTATTGCTTTTGTGATTGTGACTGGGATTCGATTTGATTGGAATTTCGAGAAACAATTCTAGAACTGGCGAATTTCATATTATTGAAATTGAATACATTGAACTACTATTACTAGCGTACGTACGTTCGTAGTAATAGTAGCTCAATGATTAAATACCTCGTAATCAAAAGGATCTGGATTGATGAGGCGGTACACAAGCCTAATGTAATCGATCACTGATATGTTACTGCAATAGTAGGTACCTATAATAGGTATCTATAGAAACTATTTAACAAAGTTAGTGAGATTTTAATATCGATTAGCATTCGATGTGTGTGGACTATTTACTTAGCGCGGGGAGACAATAAACTTGGTCGCGTCTGTATGTAGCGACTGATATTATAATAATTTGTTATTATGTATTAAACTTAAACATATATGGTAAGTAGGTATGTCTGTCGTTGCAGCTAGCGGAGTGAACTCGAAAGCCTTGTAACTTGTTTCAATATAATGAATCGGAAATCACACTTGTTTTACTGTTCTATTCTATTTTAGTTAATGGCACTTTGTTCTATTCTATTCTATTTTAGTTAATGGCACTTTGTTCTATTCTATTCTATTTTAGTTAATGGCACTTTGTTCTATTCTATTCTATTTTAGTTAATGGCACTTTGTTCTATTCTATTCTATTTTAGTTAATGGCACTTTGTTCTATTCTATTCTATTTTAGTTTATGGCACTTTGTTCTATTCTATTCTATTTTAGTTTATGGCACTTTGTTGCCTATCGACAAATTCTGTCAGTGTCAGGTGTAAGGCTTGACATGGGTCAGACAAGCCGCGAGGTTAACAGGTTTAGGGAAATATATCCTTGCGTATATTCTAGGATAGCGAAGGCGAAAGATACTAGAGTTTCACATTATGCTTATCGACAAATTCTGCCAGTGTCAGGTGTAAGTTTATCCCTCTTATGGTCTGTCAGCCATAATGATAGCCGACCTCCGATAGGAGATGGCACTCGAAGAAGAAGAAGGTGGTCTGTCTTCATTCTGTCTTCGATAAACTCTTTATGAGAGATTCGTCTGTCATTTTACATGCAATATTTATGATTTATCTGTTCATGTGATTACTTTCTCTGTGCTGTTCACAATGGCTTATCATTATCGCTTCTTCTGCTTGCAGACAGACCCTTACAGGTTTATAAAATTCCAACAGGCAGCGGCGGCAGTTTGAACGGAAAGTCGCAAGTATCATACAGATCATACTTGATAGTGGTCTTAAGCACATACATCATACTTGAAGTATGATAAACATCTGTAAAATTGCCTGTGGATCGCCATTAAAACGTAATTGTCATAAAATTACCCACTGACGGAAATTTAAATGCTGGAAGAGTGATTTATAATAAATACTTATTGTATCTTCATCTTCTGATGAAGAACGAGCAATGCAAGTGGTGTTCTTGGAATCGTGTTTTAGTTCAGATCAGAATGAGGTGTTTTAAGTTATTATATTAATCAATGTACATACACACGCACGACGACACAGCGCATAGCTCGATATTTTAATGCGACATCGTGCAGTCCTCAGACCAAGTAATTGTCTGTGGTGCAACTACTTTTGCTTGACCATACTTTTAGTTAGAGCGAGAGTTTTACCAACGAAGATTAACTTTTTACTCGAGAGCATCTTCTACTTTTCCTAAGAATGACCTCATTTTGAACTGTCATTGTCATACAAATTATCCCCGGGATAGTTATTCTCGCATAACTTTTTGTTGGTAAAATCCAGCCTAATGATCTTTGCTACCACGTGTACCACTGTACTCATACTTGGATAGCGATGTATCGCTAGAGTATAGGAGTACAAATAAAGTTCACTCGAGATCTTGACTTGTACTCGATAATAAGAATAACGCGTCACATGCGTTTACTAAGAAAAGTGATTTATCGCTATCCAAAATAAGAGTACAGTGGTAATTGTATTAAAGATCAACGCTCTCTATTGTCAAGGTAACGCACACAAACTTATAGCTATGTTTATTACCATTATATGTATTCTGTGAGATCACCTAGAAACTGTGTGTGTGCTATAGAAGTTTACATTACAGAACACTGTATGTGTATAGCAAGCTCTGCGTCCTTAACAAATTCTACCTACCTAGTATGATACAATAGAATGTAATACTACACGTTCAAATCTGCATAGGTAAGTAACTATCTATAAGTTAACACCACTATCAAGTACAGTCAACAACACATCAAGCACCAGCTTAAATCGATTCCTTAGCGCCTGTCAATAAGAACCGAGTTAAAGCGTAAAGTACGTCATTGCCGACAGTACTTACGTAGCTCAGACGAACCCTCGAGTTTGCGTTGCGCCGACAAAGTGGGGGAGGAACGTGCGCCGATCGCGTGCGCAGTTGTTATTGATTTTGTGCAGGGGGTCAACCCCCTACGCTGGATATTATGACGCATGTACTCTCTATTTCTATTTTTAACTGTCCATTGCATAACACTTTTTTCACAGGAAAAATGCTAGGAATTTCCACTACGTATGATGCTTTTGATAAATTATATTTATTAGGTACCTACCCGGTACATGCACCTAAATAATAAGACCTACAGAAAGGATATTCAACAAAATACTTCTTCCAACAGTGCTTAGAGCTTTTTTATAAGATAGATACAACGAAGATGGACGACGTACCTATTTTACTTCATTGTGTGAGGGAGTTAGGGGGTCCCGTTTACCAGTATCTTACTATATTTTGAACTCTTACAATTAGGATCCCTGAACTGAACCATAAACATAAGCATTTATATACAGGCACATACATTTCTTCCTGGCCCCACACTAGGATACCCTGTGTCGTGGGAACCAGAAACATTGACATCAAAACATCCAAGACCCAGGGCATTTTTTGTCCCCAGCCGGGATTCGAATCCGGGACCTCTCGCATGGTAGGCAGATGCGCAACCGCTGCGCCACAAAGGTCGTCGAACCAATATCCTGACTTCCAATAATGGAATAATAGCCTATCGATACTTTGACTACTAGGCTCCGTCTACCTCCACTTCCACTATTTACAATGGCCAGTTAAACAGTGCGTCGGTGTAGGTATCTTTAATTCTAGAAGAGGATGGTATCGTATATTGTATGTTTAAAATATGACGTTCGGTCATATTTTAAACAGTCAGCGTAAAAACTACCTATAAGTACATAATGCTGTGGAAGTTCGGCGAATTATGAATCTAGAGAGAGAAGGCTCAATTTGCGCATGAACAGTGAGGTACGTCGGCGGCCGCCGCTTGAGCTCCGCGGGCGCCACCCCTTCGTCTGGTATACGACGCAGGCGCGCGCCGGTACCGACGCTACTTTGGATCGATGGGGATAAACGCGCAACGCCATTTCTCGCGTTAAATCAATACTATTCCCATCGATTTTCGTAGACGCAGCCGCCGCACAACCAACTGGAAGATCGTCGTGGGTGCGCGCAATATTTTGTTACACTAGATCTCTGGGATTTATTTGAATATCGTTTCCGTAAATGTGTTTTACTAACCGGTACAGGTAATACCGATATTATTCATTACCGGTATAATAGGTAGGTGCGTAGGGCGTTATTAATTTAAACTTTTTAATTTTTGAATTTTGCTTCTGCGGATGTGATATTAGAGTTCAATATAACTTTTAATATGGAACCAATACAATTTTGCAAAAATAATAATTAAATTAAGTTTCAATAATAAAAGATTGATTTAAGCCTATTATTTGTTAGATCGAAAGTTGAAATTAATAAATATCGACCAAGGACGCCATAAAAAGAACAAATATCGATTGCCGCCGAATCGAAAAAAAATTAGTTTTTCCGGGACGCCGGCAGAGGTGGTTGTATTTTCTGTTTGTTTGTTTATTTGTAATTGATTCATCAAATAAAATCAAAACTCACATACGGAAATGGGCGAGTAAACTCCATTGAAAGATGACTTCGACGGACACGTACCAGTTGAAATGGCACTCGCACAGTTCTCATCTCAACGGCTCCGTTGCGGCTTTGCTGCGGTCGGAGCGGTTTACGGATGTTGTGCTGTGTACGATGGACGGGTCCCAGATTCCGGCTCACAAGTTCATCCTGAGCTCCTGCAGCGTCTACCTGGGGAATCTGTTCGATGGCCAGCGGTCGGTGACGCGCATGGGCGGCATGCTGTATGTTGTGCTGCCTTCGGAGATTTCCACCAAAGCCTTGAAGATTTTGGTGGAGTACATGTACAAAGGTTGGTTGAACTTGATTGGAACTCTTATAACTTCCTTTGAGCTAGTTAGGTTGTGGAATACAGTTGGTCTGGCGGCGGCCCTGCGACACTCGGACCGAAATGCCGGCTTTGTTTATATCCTTTTTAATGTTGAGGTTATGTTTACATTTTGTTACAAAGCAGTGAGAAATAAAATACTTTGTAAGGCTTCTAAGAGCAAAAAGGAAAAATTAAACAAATGTGAATTATAGAATTCTTAAAAAATCCCATAACATTACTAAACAAAGCGGTCAGAGTGTCGATAAGGGGGCGGAAGCCCCTGCTGGTGTTTTTTTTTTGAAAATTTTCACTTTTTGAGGCCTACAACCAACAAAGTTCTTACTGTGTATCAAATGCTGTAATGTTCAATAAACATGCAATTCTTATTATAGGAGAAACAACAGTTTCAAACGAAGTCCTAGACACCGTTCTGAAAGCCGGCGAGGTCCTTAAGATTCGTGGCCTGTGGAGACAGACGGATGAGCCGGGCAACGACACAACACAAGCTGAGAAGCAGCCGCAAGCCACAACCACCAACATTAGCAAGCCGGCGCCGGCCAAGAAACAGGACAACTCAGACCTTCAGGTAGTTATAGAAATTCATCAGATTCAATGCTTGCTCATCATCATAATCATCAGCCGAATATGAACAGGAATATAGTAAAAAATTGTATTCAAAAGATTCTTTGAAGATGTGTTGACAAAGACGAAGTCAAGCTGTCCTATCAAGCAAACTTAATAGACAGGTCTTGAAGGATTGTTTGTGTAATGCCAGTGTGGAATAGCAATGTGTTGTATTTAATTGTGTTCATACAGTGTCTATTCTAAGCATGTGTGTGTGTTTGGTGTATTTTTACAACCAATTTTACTTTCGTCTTTCAGGTGGCCAAGATAGCATTGAAGAAGGATGACAACAAAGTTATTAGAACGTTCAGCCCTATGCAGCAACAAGGAGGCACCAGGTAGAATTCACT
This sequence comes from Argyresthia albistria, assembly GCA_963457715.1. Lineage (NCBI taxonomy): Eukaryota > Metazoa > Arthropoda > Insecta > Lepidoptera > Argyresthiidae > Argyresthia > Argyresthia albistria. The sequence goes on from OY735256.1 coordinate 1,986,011, forward strand.
TTTTATTTACACTATCATGAGCACCAATATCCCACTGCCAAGGAAACTTTACTCTAATAAGCACTTTAATGAGCCATACGTCGTGTCGTGCGCTCGGCACAACAGACACAACACAAGCTATACTGACGCGCGCCGCTCTTATCAAGTGCCGGCCCGCAAACATTAATTGAATCCACACCAATAAATATATTGTCTGGTTCAGGTATCATAACATGTAAAATTTTAAGGGAAGCATAGAGCTAAAAGTGGCTGATTATTATGGATTAAAGTCCTCAACCAGGCTATTAGTCACACAAACATCCCTAAATCAAAGGTAAACAGTGAATAGAAACATCTTGCCCTCTCTTCCCCACAGAAGTGAACTTGTAAGTAGATTGCCTTTTCCGAAACAAAAACTTAGCATACTCAATTTCATTTTCCAGACCAATGTTTGTTGGTCCTCCCAAGCTGGTCTTCATCAAGACAACGGAAGGCGGGGCCCAGGCTGCTCTACGACCGGGCGGGCCTAAAGGCCAAACCATTCTCGTAGCCCCTCAAGTCCAAGACTCCAACCAGACCCAGACAATCACCATATCACCAGCGAGAAGTGTCGACAGAGAGTCACCGGTCGAGATCAGTGCACCCAGGTCACCCCGAGTGCTGAGGAGACAGACGGAGAGGAAGTATGGGAAGAGGCAGCGGACACAAGCAGCCAATGATGATGAAGCTAAAGATAAGGATATTGAGGATAGCCAGGATAATAATTCGTCAGAGGCTTCAAGTACAAGTAAGCTAAAAATTTATACATTTAAATATTAGTATAATCACAGGGTGCTCACTGCTCATCCCATACTAATTAGCTGCTGTTCTGCTGTGAAAGCGGTATATAGACAACATTAACTCCTCCCCACAGAAAAGTCATCTAAAGCCAACTCGGAGTCATCACCCCTGGAGGTGGCAGTCAAGGAGGAGCCGGAGTGGGACGCCTCCAGCATCGAGGAGGAGGAGCGCTCCATCGCGGAGATGTTCCAGGCGGAGATGAGTGTCAAGAGCGAGCCCTGTGACGAGCTGGACATTGATGATGAGGGGCTGGTGAGCAAATGAGTCCCAAGCTAGAGGTCCCGGGTTCGAATGCCGGCTGGGGAGCAAGGAATAAACCCAGGTCTTGGTTGTTTACATGTGTGTGACGCTGTTACTGGTTCGGACCCTTTAGATGCATAGTATTAACTCTACGCTAAACACCAACTACGCATAACGCCAACATGAACTTAAGCAAAAATACCAACTACACGAAATACCAACTACGCGAAATACCAACTATCACATTACGAGAAATACCAACTAACACAACGCGAAATAGCAACTAACACATTACACACGCGACGACACAGGGTATCCTAGTGTGGGGCCACAAGCAATGTACAGTACACGGCGTTTGATACGCCGGGTCCCGTCCCCGACGACGCCTTCTCACGACTACCCCGTAATATAATCCACATATAATTTCAACCCCAGAATTAGGTGGTTACCCATCTTTACCCACAGCTCACCATCTACTTCCACTATAAAGGCGTCAGCTCAGCCTAGCCGTTATTTGATCGGTCGCTTGTTTGTGTGCCCGCAGATGTACAGTCCGCTGGCGTGCGAGCTGTGCGCCGAGGTGTTCACCGTGCCGGCCGCGTGGGTGCGCCACGTGCAGGCGCACGCGCACGACACCACGCGCGCCAGGAGACGCAAGCTGCGCTCGCAGGTCGGTCGAGTGTGCTGGTGTGCCTGCAGGTTGACACCACCTATACATATATAGTGGCGCCGCCATCTCAGCGCGCCCGCCCGGTGTGACCGCAGTCTCGCCCACATTTCGAACGGTTTATTAGTTCGAATACCATGCTGCTCGAGTTGCCGAGCGTAGGTCTGGGATGAAGAGGCCAATGATCCTGTGAAATAGCATCAAGCCTTTTCCAAGACGGTGTAGCAGATTGCCTAGTTTTAAATTTAAACAGTTATTCAATATTTTGTATGACAGGAGGCTAAGCTAACCCATCGCCGCAGCTATGAAGTAATGAAGGCTTCCTTCGTAAGAAGCAAGCGTGAAACTCACTAGACCTTGTTGTTGTAATTTTAAATAAGAGGAAAACTGAAAGCTAAAACCCAGGTGGCGCTTTGGTGACTGTTCCTTGTTTACGTCAGTGTCTAGTACAGAGTTTCGATTTTTGTGCTTTTTATTGCGATAAAAAACCATAAAAATGTATTCTCTGAGGATGACCGTGCGTGAGCTTCAAACTGAGATTCGAAGGGGAAATGCGACAGTAGCTGGAAAAAAGCTCACCTGGTAGCAAAGTAAACATGCCAAGAATTTGACGTTATGTTTCGCTAGCGGTTTATAATAGTAATAAATGTATTTTTACATTTGAATTGACTGCATTCAGGTTGGAAAGTTTGTTTACAAAAAACTACATACAATTTGACAGTTCCCGTGGCATACTAAGGTACAATCGCGAATGCGCCACCTAGCGTGAGAAATTGACAGTTTTCCACCTTATTAAATGTGCACACACAATACAGCGTTTAGTACTCCTTCAGGTTCAACATCTTAATGCAATCCCACTCTGCCCACAGAGCGACGACACAGAGGAGACTATGGCGCTGCTGCGCTGTGATCTCTGTCAGAAGCACTTCCCCAACCCGGCCGAGTGGGTGCGCCACATACAGAGCACGCACACAGAGACAGGTGGGTGCCACAGACCGCTGAGTCGCTTACAGAATCTCATGGTAATAGCTATCGCGTGGGCGCGAAATAAACATTTACATACAGGCACATACATTGATTCCGGCCCCACACTAGGATACCCTGTGTCGTGGGAACCAGAAACAGCCACATCACAAACATGTAAACTGCCAAGACCTGGCATTTTTGTCCCCGGGATTCGAACCCGAGACCGCAACCGCTGCGCCACAGAGGTCAAATACCGGTTTGTTTGTGGCCAGCGCGGTACGTCTCGGCAATTTGAGCCGTCGCTATAGCTATTGTCTTGCGAGCCGTGCCCAGAATCACGGCCCAGCTGCGCGCTCTGTTTGAAAATGATGCACACAACCTTTGGCATGATATAGCCTTATTCCTTCAGTGCCTGTGCACCACTGAAGGTTGGCAGTCATTCGTCTTTAGTTGAGTTTATTTAGCCCATTAATGTCCCCAACGAGGGGCACATTCGACAACAATGATGATGAAGAAAGTCCTATTCTCATGATACTAAAACTCATTTATCTACATTTGAAATAAAAATAACGGAAACTTAAAAATGTGCCAAAATGTTGTCATATTCAAACAGACCATACAGTACACTTAAATTAAATCAGATGTTATTAGGGGGCTCCCGCACCGCAATGTAATCTCTGACATCCGCTTTTACAATGAAACTAATGTAACCCCTTTGTCAGCCAACACTGACGGGAAGTTAAAATGTTACAAGACTGATCGAAGGCGGTGGGGGTGGTCCGGTTGTCTGAATATAAAGTTGAGTCCTATTTGAAAACATACTTTGATTTATTCATACACATTTACAGTAAAATAACTAAAGTACAAAGTAAAGAAAAGTTTGAAAACCCATAAATATCCCAGAATTGATGAAACAAAATATTAACTTCTCTCTTCTATTTTGGCCCAATTCTGACTTGCACCTAAATGCTTGATAATCATGTTCAACAACAAGTTCTTATGTAAGCAAAGCACTGATATTATGCTACAAGAAAAATAAGAAAACCTAAACTCACTCCAAAATGTTAAAGGTGCAATGCAGAATCAATGCCTATCCATATTTCCTTGCTAACATAGCTGATGATTGTTATGTATGTGGCCGGTTCTCGACACATACCCAACCAAGTTCTCCTGCTGAAGTGTTTTCCTCTCCTTGCCTATAATAGCCATCCAACGCATTTCGTGTCTTATTATTTCGAACACTGTCTGCTACACGCATAATGGTCACTTCAGTTATGCTAGGAGAATGTTATTACATTTCCGAATGCTTTCATTGTGTTTTGCAACTGTATAGGTAATTAACCATCACACTGCTTCGACTTGTGTGAGAATTCACTGAATCACTTTTCTGATGTGGAGTTGGCTTTACTTTTATTTTTTTTACAAATTGTTTATAGTCATTTGCAAAATAGGCTGTTACTAATGCCGAGACGTCCAGGGAGCCACAGAGTACTGAATAATCATGACTGGATATGGTTTCGAAAGTAATCGAGCAATCACTATGAAGTGAATCGTCCAGGAGCTCTATTTTTCATTCGCTCATGTGATATACGAGTGGTTCTGACCAATCGTTGCAGAGCGAATTGAATATAACGAACGAAATTCGGTAGAAAAGAGCGCTCGTTTGCAAAAGAGCGATTGAGAAATAGAGCTCCAGGTCGTTATACAAGCTCTTTGGTAAAGGATTGTATATTGTTTTGGTACATACTTTTAAAGCCCACTTCTCATCAGCAAAGTAGTAACAAATTTGCACCCAAAAAACCGTAACATCCCCTGCAAAACTCAAACAAAGCATTTACTGTGTGTTTTCTACTGAACCCTATTCTAAAAGTGGCGTACGATGTCGGTTGTCTAGAATTGGCCATGTCAAACCAGAGTGCCCCACCCAAACGTCACAATCGTTTCACAGAGGGCGTGCAAAACAAGACTTGCTCGCACTGCAAGAAAGTGTTCCCGTCACACGCTTCCATGGTCATACATATGAGGACGCATACAGGTAAGTAGGGAATTCGTTATTATCTGCTTGCTAATCTGTAAATTGTACTTTCTAGTGTTCTGGAGGGCCGGCTGAAAATCAGCGCTGAAGCTGAGACCTGTCTCAGTTCAGCATTGCTGAGACCTGTCTCAGTTCAGCATTGCTGAGACCTGTCTCAGTTCAGCATTGCTGAGACCTGTCTCAGTTCAGCATCGCTGAGCCGGTCCTTATTAACACTGTCTCTATTTGAACTATCTGTAATGTGTTGTGTAATTGTGTTAATAGAGCTATATCAATATCAAACTTTGCGAGTGGAATCTCTATTATAATTTGCTATCTGATGCAGTACTTAGCTGCTATACAAATGGAAAGTGTATTTTCGCGATATGGGTACAAAAATCACTCCACACAGATCTGCAACACAACCTCTTTCCGGGTTCAAGTCTCGGTTAAGCTGAGGTCAAATTAAATAATCTTAGACGTTTCTGCGGGGCTACCATGAGGCAACGCGACTCACCTCGCGTCGCGTATAAATGTCAAATTTCGCGACATAATGACGTTTCTCTATACTTCGCTTCCAAAATGCGCGACTGAGGTGAGTGGCGTGCCACATGGTAGCCCTGTTGATGTATTCCTATATCACCTAGTATCCTGTATTATTTAGCGTTTGGTCGTTGTCGTCTACGTCACAACTCATAAAGTAGGTATTCTGTTTTGGGTTGATTCCCTGCAAGCACATAACTTTAAATACTCACTTTAAGCATATAAGCAATACCCAACCCCAACCTGCCACCGACTTTATAAAACATCAAGGCCGAGATTTGGTCATCTATGTAGTCTATGTAGTCCAATGACTTAAAATGACGAACTTATAAGCGATCTTTACTGTAAATTTTCCTCGACAATCACATGTCCCGTGTCCACACCAGGCGAGCGTCCGTTCGTGTGCGGGCTGTGCAACAAAGGCTTCAACGTGAAGTCGAACCTGCTGCGACACTTGCGCACGCTCCACGACCAGATCATCTCCGCCGGGCACGAGGAGGAGGAGGAGGCGCCGCCGGCGCAGGACGAGCCGGGGCCCAGCGAGGTACCACAATCACTACTTCCAAGCTCATTTGATGACAGGACACCATTTGGAGTCTGGGAGCACTTATCCAGTGGAGAGCGCATAGATACATTTTCCTTTGAAACACAACTCGCCAATTTACGATAAGAGAGCCGCTGCGAAACTGTCTGGCGGCCCGTCATCGTACATAGGTTGCGTATGCGAACGTTTGTTAAATACAACAAACGTGTGGCGAGCCGCATTCCCTCGCAGGCGCAGTCAATTGGATATATAGTCTCTGTTTGGAGTAGATCCCTGATCCAGTGGTGGCCGGAATAGGGAGAGAAGCGTGGGTCGCCCGGCAGCCAGATGGGTCGACGACATTGCGTCGAAGACCTGGATTTGATTGGCACAGGACCGGATAAGTTGGTACAAAAGGGAGAAGGCTTATTGCGGAGTCGTAGCAGTGAGCGGAAACAAGCTGCCGATGATGTTGTTGATGACGAAGCTCACTCCCCCTTTTACTTTTTATAGGTGTATACGGGCGGCGGGATGCCGTATAGCTCGTTCCCCCCGCCGCCGTATAAACCCTGCACAACTAAGGGTAGGGTAGGGTGGGGTTGCTCATTCATTAGGTTACTTACTGGTGTTTTGTGTACTGGTGAAACTGAGTGACAGAGATGGGAATGTGTATGCGATGGCTGCAGTCGCGCCCGAAAGTGCGAAAGTAATATAAAACACACATGCCATCCCTGTCGCTCAGTTTCTTTTTGCGAGTCGCGTACAGGTATGGCATTGGCTATAGCGAGGGCGCAAAATGAGGTTTGTTTGTAGCCCGCGCGGCGCGTCTCGGCACCGTCGACAAGTCAAAACAGGCTTTTGCGCCCTAGCTATTAGCCACCGGCACGCGACTCGCGCGGCCCTGCAAGGATGCGTGGTCGATGTGCTCCGTCCTGCCCCCAGGTGAAGCGTGAGTCCTGAGGCCGTGGAGGGGGGGAGCCGCGCAAACAGAGCTACTCGCTCTTCCTGCGCCAGCGCGCCGCGCTGTTCTCCGCCAAGAAGTGGAAGCAGTGAGTGACGTCACCAGCCGGCAGCCAGCGGCCAGCAGCGGTGGAGTGTACACGGGGCCCGTCATCATTGTGTCAGTGTTAGATGTGTGTGAGCATGCATTATTCATGCCGTAAACAAACCGAAATTATTATCTACACAGCCAGTGCCAAAATTATGTCAACATGACACGTTGCCATCATTTTGACACTTTCGCTGTTCAATGTTTCTGGTTGTTTAGGATTTGTAAACAGTAACTTGCGTGCTCATTAAAATCTGTTGCTGACTGTACAGCCCGCGGAATATAACATACATACTTCACTAGCTGATGAGCATCAATACGATACCACAATATCTATATTTGAATAACTATTTTCATTTATATGTATCGTTGACTTGGCTGTTTTGAATCTCACTAGTACTATTTCTACACTTCTTTGTCCTACCCCCCTACTCCACGAAAAGACAATTTTATTTGTAAGATGCTTAATTTTAAAATTATTTTATTGAAAAATACTTGTAATGTGTTACGATTAAATTGCTCTTAGGTTTAATATTTTGTGATCTCTTAGGATTTGACTTTAAACATTTAGGTTCATAGTAATTTAGAATACACATTCCATTCATTATGTTCTCGTCATATTACGATGATAATTATAATTTCGTGATAAATTAGCATTCTGAGAATGTGTACTAATTATTGTGTGATTAATTCTATTCTATGACATTCAATACAATCTCTAGTCATGTTTTATGTATGAACAATGCGATTGTTTTAAGTATAATGATGTAAGGAAGGATAATCTTGTGATTAGTTTTGGAAGAACCCGTAAAACTGTTTTGCACTCCCGTTATCAGTACATATTCAGTATTAGGTGTAGAAAATATGTCCGGAAATTACTGTACATAGTTTTGCGGTACCTACCTTTCAAATGTGTATAACGGTTGTTACATGTATGTACCTACTTAATTTAGGTATTTAATTTATTGAAAAAAGAAAAGTATAGACCATACATTTGTAACGTTGCCGCGTTGTGCACCATTATAAATTGTATGTTTTAGTTTTACCATTTAAACAGTTTTCGCTTCTGTAAATGCTTTAAATTCTGCATTCCATTTTAATTAACATTTGATTTTAATGTATGTGTTTACGAATGATAATTGTGTAAATCCGTGTCATGTGCATCACGGACATCGGAACAAGAAGGTACTATTTGCTACGATAATGATAGTATACCTATCTGATGTGAAATAAACATTGAAATGCGAGAAAACGCCATTTTATTAACACACCTCTTGTTTACTAAAAATATGTTTATTAGTGCCTTAATTTGTTTACAATATTTTTTTCACAATTATTGTGATAATATAGTCTATCTATACGCTGCCAGAGACAGTACACAAATGGGAAATGATACAAGTTTGAGAGATAACATAATACGAAAGGGATTCAATGAATGCACATACAAAAATGAGACGCTCGGAATGAATAAGTTAACTGTCTTCTTCCTCGATCTTAGGCGCCAGGTAGTAGCGAATGTGACCGATGTCCTGTATGCGGTACTCTACTACCAGCGGCACGTCCGCTGACATGGACAGTTGTACCTGCGGATGGACAACAGATCGCTAAGTACATTGGCTACAAACCATAACTCGGCAGACAGAATGCATTGAAGTTTTGGTACTGGTTAAGGAAATACCAGGCGTGATTTCTATTGCTCGTCATTTGCATCTACAAAACAAAACTGACTGTAGCTAGCAGGGGACATGCACAAAGGCCCACTTCTAGTGGGCTGAGTGCAGCAATATATAAACGCAAGCATCAGTCAACACTTTCGCGATAAAGCCGCCCCGCGCTGTGTATAGTACCGGTGCAGGAACGTAATGTTGGCATTGTCGGACCTCCCGCAATGCTTGACCTACCTACTACTCCGAGTTGCGTTCGTTTATTCACACCCGGTGTACGGTGTTGACAACAGATATCACACCGGCCGTTCGTTTATTCACTCTAAACAGCACTTGGTGCTAATTCAGGTGCCAGGTATGTGCCCGGTGTAGGAACCTAAGCGTTTCTTTATTCAGTGTTTTAACACCGTGTACATACCCTACACCGGGTGTGAATAAACGAACGCAACTCCGAGTAATGAGAAAATTACCCCAGCAGAGCCAGAGCGATCGGTAACAACCCGAGTGAAACCGAACCGAACTCTGACGAGTAGAAAGAACTTCATACAAAAACTATTTACTAGCGCCACCTAGGGGTAGCCTCAGCGTTTTTTTTTTGTATGAAGTTGTCATTCTTCTCGTCAGGTATCTTGGAGGAAAGAATAATATGGAGCGGCAATATCGGTCTCCAATGCGTGCAGACCTACAAACAGTTTTCGCCCATAGAATGGCGGATGCTGTGCCTTCATTATCAATATCGATAAAATAATTATAGGTGTAACAAAATGGAGGTCACAAGCTCTGATCGAGTTGGTCCCATAATGAGATGTTCAGAATGATGTCCCTATAGTCCCTAATAACTCGTCAAATGATCTTTTGGCGTGTGAGTGACGTTTACAGGGGGGCGTCACTTCTACGCAATTTCATGCAATTACCCTGTCAGAAATCGACAGTTTCACCTGTCACCACACGCCAATAGATCGTTGGCCTGGTGTAGAGAGCGCGAGGCTACAGTAGCGGACCTGCGGACTCAGCGAGGTGGCCTTGGTGAAGTAGTTGAGGTACTGGCACGCGAAGGTCAGCGTCACCGGCTCCTCCATCTCGATGACCACGGCCTCGTCCTCCTTGTCCACGGAGGCGGTTTGCGCGAGCTTGATGTTCGCAGAGCCGATGTCGCCCGTCGCGGAGAACTTCACGCCTGTAATAATCATCATATCATTAGCAGTGATGGCGATGACAACTCTTCTGTTAGTTCAACTGAATAAACAATTTCGATTCTTTCCGACTGTTTTGGTAACATTTCAAAAAGTGGGTTTTATGTTAAGTTTTAGGTTAGCTGTCAAGTTGCCTGTTATATTGGATAGGGTATAGTAGTACCCATAGTCCAATTTTCACGATTTTGTTTGGATCTTTTTAGGGTTCCGTACCCGAAGGGTGCCAAACAGGACCCTATTACTGAGACTTCGCTGTCCATCTGTCTGTCTGTCACCAGGCTGTATCTCATGAACCGTGGTAGCTAGACAGTTGAAATTTTCACAGATGATGTATTTCTGTTGCCGCTATAACAACAAATACTAAAAAACAAAAGAAATTTAATATTAAGGGCGTCCCCCATAAAACAAACGTGATTTTTTTTGCTCTAGGTAGACTCTTAAAACGTTCACAATATATTGAGTATATTACTTACTCAACTGTGGGGGCTCCCATACAACATGTTTTTTTCTTTGCGGTTTTTTATAGATAATGGTACGGAACCCTCCGTGCGCGAGTCCGACTCGCACTTGGCCGGTTGAGTTTTTGTATTGTTTAATTTGGTCTTTGTCAAATGTAGGGAGGTCTCCTTTTATAGGGAGTACATGAAGTTGCTCTGATCAAATCGGTTTCATAATGAAAGTTGCTCACAATGATGTCCCTAACAAAGTAGTTTCTAATGCGTTAATTCATTTACACGTCTTGTATAAGTGGCAACTCACCCTCCTTGGTGCACGAGATGAGCATGGACTCCCCGAACTGCGAGAGGTCCCGGCAGATCCGCGCGAACTCGGCGCTCGGCAGCCGAATCGTGCAGCTGTATTCCGTCTCCGGGATACCTGCACACACAGGGCAGTTATCATAACCTGGCACGTGCACACACAGTGACTCACATACACTAATGCAATTTCACTAGTATCACTAGTATGTTATCTATCACAAAGGCTTTTGTGCACTACAATGAATTTTCCTGTCATGTGCTTTGGCTGACTGTAGATATGTGCTGATATCCCTCCACGAGGCACTCAAGTGCCAAGAATCTTGGAGCAACCTTTTATGCTTTACTGTTTATGAATTAGGATTTGGTACAGTTTTGATCTGTCTGAACAAGCTTTTAGTTCTCTTTCTCCCTACTATAATCCATGTGAGAAGGAAAGGCGCCAGCTTAAAAATTATGTTCAAGCACAGCATTATGTTCAATTATGCTCATCCCATAGAAATTTGAATTAGTAACCCTTCGTAAAAAGAGATGGGCGTGAGGAGTAAGATTTGTATTTTAAACGCCATGGTTTCAGTTAACATACTTCTAGGTGGGGCTAATCTTAGAATATATCCTCTAGGTATATCTTAGCGCCATCTCGTGGTATTTGCAATTTTTCGATGGTGCTGCACCAAGTGATAATGGCCTGGAACTAAAGAAGCGTCCGTAGCATCTCAGTTTACGCCGGTGTCATATTTTGTTCTAGGTGGTCTATCTGTATTAGTATAATATTGTATATAGTAATAGTAAAGTTTATTCAAGAAAATTATACAACATAAGTCTTGCTTATTACACTGGGTAACGAACAAGGGATGTTCACTACTCCCTAAAAAAGGGCGAACCCTGTGGTATAGGGTGAGTAGTAGCACTTCCCTCCATTAAGTGACACTTTAATAATTTTAGAAATGGAACAGGTTAATCTAGTACAGTTCTCTAGCAGTAACTAGTAAAATGATTCAAAGTCAGGTAGTTATGTACTTTACCTAGGCATCGTAGTTACAAACTTATTTATAAAAATAGAGAAAAAAAGTATATTAAATAAAATGTGTGCGCTGTGAGTGTGGATGTCTGTAAAGGGGTATGTGAGTGTGTGAGGGTGTGTTTGTGTGTGTGAGGGGGTGTGTGAGGGTGTGTGTGTGTGTATAGTATCTGTGGTTCAAGTAAGAGGGGTGCTTTTAGCATTGAGTGCAGAATAAAGATTTTTAATGACTTTTCCCAAACACCATGTATAGTCCAGTCAGACATATACACAGATAGTAGTAGTAGTAGTACTCGTAATGATGATGTGTTGCAGGCTGCAGCACGTCGCGGAAAGTAAAGTCCCAATCCTTTTTATGCAATTTTATTGTATAAGTAGGTACACACAGTAAAGGGTGGCAACTCTTCGGATGTCTATGTCTTACGACAGTTGGTGGCGGCCAAGTAGGTCGCAACATCAGCAACTAGCGGTTACTAGCATGTTCGGTAAGACCCTACACACTAAGAACCCTTACCTAAGTGCTCCAGGTCTAAGTTCATCAGCTTCATCTCGTAATCCGACACTTTCTCCTGGTTGGGGCTCTCGAAGACGAATGTGACGGTGTCGGCATTGTCCTGCGCCTTCATGGTCACTGTGTCCTTGTCGCCGGCGCATTTCAGGATTTTAGACATACTGCGGACAGACAAGGTTATTTTAGTTTAGTAGTCACTACGAAGTGCGCCCAAAACTCGTACCCCCTGTCTGCCAGGAGTTTGTATACTCTAACTCTTAGCTATAAATTCCAAAATTAAATAGAATTAGACCGAATCTCTCTCGGACAGATTTGTCCTTAGGCACCCGTGGGGGATGCGATGGATCCGGTCTTGGGCTTGGGCCTACCAAAGGTTAAAGAGATCTCTTATTAGAGATTATCTCGCCTTTATACATGTTTCTTCCATTATTAAGTGTCTGCATTTTGTTTTAGTGCAATAAAGTATAAAGTAAAGTACCTATTTAAATATATTTTAGGTTCGTCATTCTCATGCCACTAAAATCTTTTAGGGAATGTACTACTGAACCCAGTTTTTCCTATTCTTGAACCTTCTCACCCCTCGGTGACCACTGTATGAGCCAAGACTTATTTTGAAGACACCCCTCTCCCCCTGAACTGCTCACTGTCACATAGTATGGGTATGGACTGGTAGGAGCATATAGGTTTCTTTGATCTCCTACCAGTAGGAGTGTTAAGTACTTAGACAACCTGTATTTTTACACCTTTTCCAAGAAGAGAGGTAGGCAGAGACCAAGGATTTTCACTTTCTATTGTTAGCATAGGTTTCTAGCCTCCTTAAAATTCTGCATATGATTCCCTGGAGGTCTTACCTGGCGAGATTCATTCCCATAGATATGTTTCTGTCACATCTGTATTTGTCGAAGCCATCTGCTCGCAGTGTGAGGGACACCAATGATACATGGGAGTTGTCCATAGCCTGAAATGTGAGATACAATTGTATAGACTAGTCGGTTTGGTTTACCTATATTGAAATCTGTACTTTTTCTTGCACAATTTGGATGTATAGACCCTAGAACTGTCATTATCAACTCCACTTTGATCAGGGGCCTGATGCGAACAAACATATACGCTTTGCTTGCAATCTATTTACGATCTATTTGCAATTCTTTAGGAGCATAGTTTTAGAAGCGGTAGCGATCCAATATAAGTGCGTTTCTCAGAGCAGCATCAGGCCCCAGTTGTCACGTAGGGGCTTCCGCCCCTTTATCGTCACTCTCACCGTCACTTGTCACCCATTTTGATCCACAAATTGGTAGTCACTTAGTTCTGGTGGTTTGAGCTTGAGTCTTGTTTTTTGCCACATTTGGCAATTGCTTAGATCCATATTAGTTCAAGTTTCAAGTTTCTCTACCTCAATGCTATTTCAAAACTAGTACCAAGTCTTTATGTGGGTCAATATGATGTGTACCAACCTAGGTCACTTGTAACAGTACCTACAAATGGTAGAACAACTGTTGAGATTAAAAATTATAACCTCAAAATGAGAATTTACCTGAAGTTGTATCCCATTGTCATCACAATCGAAGGTGGCTTGTGTGAGGAGATCCTTGATGGCTTCCAGCACCTTCTTGAGTATCGAACTCCGGAGTAGGCGAGCCTCGAACATTGTGTGTGGTTAGTGGCTGAAACCACCAAATAAAACCATTCAACAACCATTCTGATGAAGAGGTCGGTATAACCGACGCATTAGTAATGCTTTTGATTTGTTCAGGTAAAACCTACAGGAAGAACTTGAGAGCAGATGAAAGCAACGGTATCTCGAAAGCACAAAGGGAGTTGAAACCGTTGAACTGTTCGGATTATTGGAAGTTCGAGACTCACTGCCTGGCTACAAATATGATTTGTACTTACATTATGGATAGATGTAACACAAATTGCACTTTTAGGTGAAGAAATATTCGTAAAAATGATATTAACAGTAGAGATTTTGTTGTGTTGTAAATTGACAAGTGCTGGTGGCAGGCAGCAGAGCAGGCAGATAGCCGGCAAAAGCGGGAAAATTTGGCGCGAATGTGCGAAGTAAAAACAAATCTGTCAAAAACCATTCCGAATCGAGAACAGAATTTATAAGACCTTTCTGCTTATAACTTTCAGAAATAGGTATATAGATTTTACCAAAAAAGGATAAACAAAAAAAGAATTTTTGTAAAAATTCTGCAAGAAAAACTAAAAACGAAGCTAAAACTTATTTTAAGTATTGAATGCGTATCAAATAAATTCGGAACATTGCGATGTCAAAAGACGTGTTCCACTAAGTTACTGGAGTGTTCCACTCATCATGGGCTTAAGGTTTTCACCGAATAGTTCCTTTGGATCAAGGCATTTTAGACTTCGACAAAGGAACCTATTCGGCATTCGGTGAAACGCATTGTACAATATCATTTGAGAGGTCTTTCGAAAAACATAATTTTAGAGATGCGACAATATTCTCTTTCCATAGGGGCCATAATATTAATAATAAGGTAAGTGAGGGAGAGAGGTGAACTACCTTTCACCCAGAGGCGCCCATAGCCAAAGAAACTTGGCGGGAACTGGAAACACATTGTGTTGTTTTAGTACTAATCCCCATATTTCAGCCCAATATGGTAAAAACAGAAACCCTTCTGAGTCATGCAAGAAGTAAAATTTATAATCTTATGAACTAAATAACAAATTCTCAAACTTATTTAGCAAGAAAGCTGTACTACTTGTTCTTGAGCTGGATATTCTGGCAACATTAAGTTGTATTTAGCAACAATGCCAGGCGGGAGAAACCTTCCCCCAAGGAAGTGTTTAGCTCCGTTCAGGAATTCGTCTTTAGCGCAGAGTTTAGGTGCTGATAAAGAGATTAGCATTGCTGGCTTCAGTGGTCTGTCTGACGTAGGTCCCTTTTCCACATCCCAGCCACTTGGTATGTCGACACTGGAAGTAAAACAAACATGGTTTAATATCATTAGAGAGTCAAGTAGATTTGTAAATAATTTATAAATTAGTTATTACCTGCAGACTGGCAGACCACAGTCAATTAAGGCATCTAATGCCGGCTTCAATGCATCTCGTACTGGAGGTTTAAAGCTGAAGCCGAACAAAGCATCAACCATAACCTTATAATCTTTCCTTAAATTCTCAGAAGCAGGTAAATCTTCTACTATGTGAATCCCAGACCGAACACACTGTTCTAGGAGATTTTCGTAAAGAGGTTTTGGTGTTCTCTTTGGGTAGTGAACTGACACTGTATAACCAAATAGGGACATGTGCCGAGCAGCCACCAAGCCATCTCCTCCATTGTTGCCTGGACCGCATACAATCAATGCAGTTTTGTGTCTGAAAAATTAAGAAGTTTGATTGTTACATAGTAAACATAAAACATTAATGAAGGCCTCGGATTCTACAGACAAATTGCATTGCAATTGCTATAGTGAGGGCGCAGAATGCCGGTTTAGGCTTGGCGACGATGCTGAGACGTGCCGCCCCAGCTGAAAAAAAAAGTTTTTTATGCCCTTGCTATAGCAATTGGCATGCAATTTGTTTGTAGAATTGGGGGCCAGGTAGGTTGCGATCCAGAAACAGGTAAGTAGATAAACATGCAACACACGTAGATGGAGGGAATGCCTTCGCCACGGCCGAAGCTACGCTCAGACCAGCCAGCTCCATCAACTGGTCTACACTAAACTTGTATTCATTGAATAAGTCCTGATCTAAAGCGGTGGCTTCAACTTGAGTTAGATATCGGCTTCTAAACGTACTGCACTGCTTTCCACTGCTAGCCATGACGCCAGCTACTCGTAACTGAAAGCCAGAATAAAAATAGTTAGTTGCTGGTTGAATTGGACAAAGTTTTACAAGGGATGTGTGGTGTGGTAGTAACTTACCAATAAGGCACTGCCAAATATTCTTTGAAATAGCATTTACTTAGTGGCGGAATTCTAAATCAATCAAACTACAGAAATTAAATCTATTTGAAAAAACTACAGGCTGGCTGTCTATTGTTTGTTGATGTCTGTTGATTGATTGTTGATGTTGATGTTGGTTGACGTCACACACAGCACTCCACAGAACACAATTACTCCTCTGAGCAGAGTACATTATTTTTTGACGTGACGACACGACATAGACATACCCCCTGTTCCGAGTCACGCCAAAATCAATTACAGCGCCTATGAAGCCGTTCCGAGCCAGTTTTGGCGATACAAAACGATGGCATTGTAGACGCTGTAACTGTAATCAATTGGAGTTTTTTTTTTAAAAAACAACTTCAGCAGTTCCAAAATTGTCACTAGATTTCGTAGGCCATGAGTGAAGAAAATTTGCCAGTCCAAATAATAACAACCGAAGAACATATCTTTGGTTGTGTAATGAAATACATGTGGAACACGATACAAATATTACTGATAAGTACTAAGACTTATTCGCGAAATGGTTAACGGACGGAATGTCAGACAAGAACGTTGGTTGACACGCCGCGCCGTGTTGCTCTATGGTAGACACACACACGGCAGACAGCTAAAGCCGTTTTTCGATACGCCAGCCCGGCACTGGCACCGGCACCGGTTTAGTGAGTAAGAGAGGGATAGAACTATAGCTCTGTCCCTCACTTACTCACTAAACCGGTGCCGTTGCAGGGCTGGCGTATGGAAAAACGACATGGGCTCAAGTTCGGTCAAAAATTACTTACTCTGTGACGACAACAGACTGTGTCAATATGAATTCATGTCTATACAAAGCCACCTGTCGAAAGCTTTCAGAACTATTTTTAGCTGTCAGAAAATCCCTCTAGGGCACTGAGACGGCGATGTCACGGAACTCGACTCGAC
>OY735256.1:2003009-2080111 GCA_963457715.1 Argyresthia albistria
TTAGCCAGCAGCGTTACTAGTTAGCCTGCAGCGTTACTAGTTAGCCTGCAGCGTTACTAGTTAGCCTGCAGCGTTACTAGTTAGCCAGCAGCGTTACTAGTTAGCCAGCAGCGTTACTAATTGGGCTGCGGAATCACTAGTTAGACTGCAACATTACTAGTTAGCCTGCGGAATCACAAAATAAAAAACAATGGTCTACCTATTTATACTTAGCCTATACCTAGATTACCTAAACTTAGCTGAGCGCTTCGTCAATATAAAACAGATTAGTATTAGTGCTATGGGTAACTCACCGAGATAGGCTTGAGTTGCGGTAGAACGCTGGGCGGCGGGTCCGGCTCCGTCTTGACTTCCGTCGCGCCGGAAGTGACGTGTCTGTGATTGATGTGCGCTTGAAGATCACGCTGAAAACAATGCATACAGGTCCATACAGGTTCTCGTACTTGGTCGTTGGTTTTTTACATGTTAAGCGGGCTACACACGACATGATATCGGTAGCGATTAGGGTGTAAAAAGGTAATAAACTGGAACCGCCTGCTGTGTGTGAGTACACAACTCCAAGCGCACACAGCAGGCGGCTCCAGTTTATCACCTTTTTACACCTTAGATCGCCACCGATATCATGTCGTGTGTAGACCGCTTTACTGTCCTACGGTTCACTAAGTCCTCCTGGCCTGATCGTCCTAGTGGACTCAGGAGTTAGGAGTTTAGGCACTATTCACACTTCATCACCTTCAAATAAAAACCAATAATTTACTTTTCCGACATATTTTTCTAAGGGTCGACCCAAACGTACCACAATCACACCTTAAAGCAGCGACAACGTGTGGTCAAGCAGTGGTTAGTGTGAACGTCGCTGCAGCTCTTTGCAGTTGCGTTGTGGTACCGAAAAAAGGTCGTTGTGGTTGCGTTGTCGTTGCGATAAGTCTAGTCATAGTACGCGGCGTCGCTGGCGGTTGCGTTGTGGGCACACACCCCACATAAGCCACATGCGAGCCCACGAGCGACGTCCACAGACGACGAGTTGAGGCGGTCGCCGTGACCGAAATCGGTCGGACCACATCATCATACTTACTTATAAAAATTAAATGTTGTGCGACCGATGTGTATAATGCTTATTGGTTTTTATTAGTGTCAGCCTGGAGGAGGTTTAGGTAAAAAGCAAATAAGGAAAAACGTAGAGAAAAAGCAATAATAACAAAATAACTTTTGTATGTTAAGTTCTCTCTCTTTCGCTAGATGGCGATGGTAGCCATCACTCAAACCTCTTTGTTGGAAGCGTAACTCGCGGAACCGGAACTTAATGTTTAGCGTTGCGACCCATAGAGTTAAAGAGTTCAAAAATTTTATTGACCATAAAATCATACATATTACTTAGTCAACGTCAATATAGGTAATATTAATATTTTTGTATACTACCGTACCGCCCGTTCGGAAGTTGTGGGCTTAGGGATGGAGCAAAGAAGGGCAAGAAACTCCCCCGTACCTCTTTTAAAATATCAGAGCCTTAAAAATACAATGTTATGTATTTCTACTTAAGTCTAAGGAAATACACCGAGGAGAGACGTACTGACTCAGTCCATCGCACCTCTTTGGATTTCTGTGCGCTGAGATGGTAAAGACCATGCAGTTTTGTCATCTAAATATTATTTTACACTGTAATAAGACTTCTTCAATAGGCCGTTTTTGACATAGTTTTTGAACCTCCTTTCTAATAGGTCCGTTGCTTCATTAGGTATTTTTATTATAATAATTGAAACAAAAAGTAAACTTTAGAAAAAACCGACTTCCACAAACCCTATTTGATTAGATTGAGTTTAATATTAACTGTAACCCCTTATCCCCCCCTCCCTTGGGGAATTAATTTTGTCAAATGCTATATCAGTGCTACCCCACGCGACTAAGGAACCCCTGTACAAAGTTTCATGGCTCTAGGTCCACCGGTTTAGGCTATGCGTTGCCTGCCCGTCAGCAACGCATTGTATTTGTACCTAGTATTGAGCAGATCTGGTGGCCATATGTGGTCTTCATCAGCAGTTCCGCATCACAATATTATGCTTACCATGTGCATTTGCACGAGTTATTATGAAAAACACAAAAATCAGTATAGGTCTGCCTATAATATTTGAAGAGTTCTCTCGATTTCTCCAGGATCCCATCATCAGATCCTGACCTGGTGTCAATGGGACCACCCTTGAGATATTACCTATACGCCGAAAAAAGATTTGTTCAAATCGGTTCATAATTGGCGGAGCAATCGCGTAACAAACATAGAAAAAAAAAAAAAAAAAAAAAAAAAAAAAAAAAAAACATACGGGTCGAATTGAGAACCTCCTCCTTTTTTTTGAAGTCGGTTGAAAACTAACACATACTCCCATAAAAGAGTGAAGATATGTTGTAAGCAGAGTTTAGTAATAGTTTGTAAGCAGAGTTTACCATATAGTTTGTAAGCAGAGTTTCGTAAATCTGAGCGTAATTGAAGCGTATTATGCCCGACACGGGTCGATATGGATTTTCAGAATGATGAACAAATCGTTTTGTGGCCGCGCGGGAACTATGAGAATACCTAAAACGCGCTGCGAAGTCGCGCAACGGGCAGCTAGTTTTCAATACAAATACGCGCCCGACCACGTGGTGCGGTTGTGATGTGTGGGTCGACCCTAATAGCTAGGTAGCTTAGTTCCACCACAGGATGCTCACCCCATACAAATTAGAATCAGTAACCCCTCGTAAAAAAGAGATGGCGTGAGGAGTAAGATTTGTACTTTAAACGCCATGGTTTCAGTTAACATACTTCTAGGTGGCGCTAATCTTAGAATAAGTCTTAGCGCCATCTCGTGGTATTTGCAATTTTTCGATGGTGCTGCACCAAGCGGTAATGGCCTCGAACTAAAGGGGCTTCCGTAGCATCTCAGTTTACGCCGGTGCCATATTTTGTTCTAGGTGGTCTATCTGTATTAGTATAATATTACAGTATCTGGTGTGGTTCCACGTATCTCCCTCTCCATCTACCTATGTGATGTTACCTGAGAGAGGTACGTCCTGCGGCAGCCGTCGTTCCCGTAGCGGGTGCCGGCGTGCATGCACATGAACACTGTCCCCAGACCCGTCTGCTCCACTCGGAGAACCTGACAATATAGATAACTTTTACTTATTATTATTATATGTTTATGAATTTTTCATTTCACTCTTTTTAAAGAGGTTCTGACACACGGGCTTACGCCAAGTGCTATGAGGTTATCTATCTATAGATCATGGTCCTTGCCCAAGAATTTTCTTCAATTCAATTCAATTTCTTAAATAATGGCTTCCATCGATTTGATGATTCTGCCAATGTCACGTATCTGAGGTGGCACGGTATTTTATTAAGATTTTTTGGTAAAATGAAAATATCAATATTTCCAGAACCTAGAACAAAAAAGACAAAACAATATATAAATAAATATTTAATAGTTTTAGATTAATTAGTCTACAACAAGAACACAACTACGGTTAGAGTTTGATGTTATTAACATTAATGAAGTTACACAAGATTTGGATAAATGGGGAATTGACAAATGATAAAAGGGATTTGAAATTTGAAGGTCTGGGAATAAAAGGAGGAAGAAGATTGTACAAGGAAACTTTAAGATTAGAGCATTCAAAAAAGATGTGGTCAACAGTGCCCTCTGCCAGACCACACTCACAAAGAGAGTTATCCCTGACCCTAATTTTAGCCAGGTGCACCGGAGTGCAGGAATGACCTAGACGAAGACGGCAAATTGTAGATGTGGTGCGTTTATCCGAACTTACTATTCTGCAAGTATTCAGTATGGTCGCTTTTTGGAGAAGAATATGTATGTGTGGGTCTGGGTATATTGAGTGATTTAAGACTAGTGTGTAATGTGTATGGGATTACTCCTGTGAAGTCCTGTGGACTATTGGGATAGTTTTGACAGTTTGGACTTGCCACTGAGTTTTTCAATGGTATGATCTGTGTATTTTGTGTTTTTTTTTCTGTAAAAGTCGTGGTAAGATTGTGTGTATTTGGTATGGCTATATCAATGAGAAATGCTGTTTTGTTTTGTTTATCGTGGAGAGTAATGTCAGGTCTGTTGAATGTTTGTCTGTAATTAATGTAATTATAGTTCTGTCCCAGTAAATTCTAAAGTCTGCAGATTCTAAGACTGTCTGAGGTATATATTTATTAGGGTTTCTCATTTCCCGACTTTTTTTTGTTCCCGGATACCGAGACCTCTCGAGCACCATCTGTTTCTGGCTCCCACGACACAGGGTATCCTAGTATGGGGCCAGAAACAATGTATGTCATGTTTTATGTTCTTTTAGAAAACCTATGATGGACAGGATATATAGATATTTAACTTAGCTTTAGCTTTTTTTCTATGCTGGGCGGCAGAGACAGAGCGTAGTGCGTGGTAGTGCTCATGTTCAGGTTAGGTGATAGGGGCTAGCCTGTCACTGCTTTAAATGATAATTTACCTTATCCCGGCACCGTGGGCAGTGAGTGTGGTCCGATCTGGCACATGCCAGACAGAACACATGTTTGCATGGTATCTGAAAAAGAAATAGTAGGTGGAATTTAGAAATGTTACTAAGAGCGAATTTTACCAACAAAGAGTAACTTTTTACTCGAGAGTATCTACATTTTTAACTTTCATTGTCATACAAATTATCCCCGGGATAGTTATTTTCGCATAACTTTTTGTCGGTAAAATCCAGTCTTGGGTACTTAAGAATAGAGTTAACTGAGGGAATAAGGGTTATGAATAGAGTTATCTCACGGAATAGTAAGGTAAGGGTTAAGAGTAGAGTGGAGTGGATTTTAAAGTTGACTCCCAATAATAATAATAATAATAATAATATAGCCTTTTATTCCGAATTGAGGTTCACAGTTATTCAAATTTTAAATTTTATCTTTCTTAAGGTTATATGGTGTCCCTTAACTCGGTGTGCCTCTTGGCATAGGCCTCCTCCAACTGTCTCCATTCATTCCTATCTGCTGCCACTCTTGTCCAATATGGTCCCAATGTTAGTCGGATATCATCCTCCCATCTTCTTGTTGGACGTCCCCTTTTTCTGTTGCAATCTCTTGGATACCATAGTGTCACTTGTTTGCTCCATTTGTTTGTGTTGCAGCGTAGCATATGTCCTGTCCAGCCCCATTTTTGATGATCTACTCGAGTAAGTATGTCGGTCATCTTGGTTTTATTTCTTATCTCTGAATTCCTTATTCTGTCTTTTAGTTTTACTCCCAACATACTTCTCTCCATTGCTCGTTGGCAACTAGCGAGTTTTTCTCGGTGCTTTTCATTTAGGGCCCAAGTTTCACATCCATATGTTAGACAGGGAAGGACACATATGTTAAATGCTTTTGTCTTTAGCCTTATGCTTAATTCTTTACTCTTCATGATCTCTTTGAGTGACCAATATTTTCTCCAGCCAGTTGCTATTCGTTTGTCTATCTCCTTTGACATCATATCATCTGGGGAGATAATTTGCCCCAAGTAAACATACTCTTTAACATATTCTAATGCATTTCCATCCACTTCTATGTCGACCTCTTCGGAGTTAGTCATCATTTTTGTTTTGCTTGCGTTCATTAGGAGTCCAACATCTCTGCTTTTATCTGATAGTGTTTGAATCATGACTTTTAATTTGTAAGGGTCTTCTTCTAGTAGGACTATGTCATCAGCAAATCTCAGATGGTTTAGGTGGCTGCCATTGATGTTAAGACCAAACTCCTCCCAGTCCAATTTTCTGAAGATACTTTCGAGCACAGCATTGAATAATTTGAGGGACTCCCAATAAGATAAGGTTTATAATATGAAGTTCCCATTTTGACCACTTCCCAAGTTGACCACATCCTAAGTCATAACGAACCTGAAGGCTTCTTCCAGCTCAGCATACCCCATATTGAGAATACAGCTTGCAATTGTCGTTTAATCAACTCACGCATACTGTGTCAGAAATGATTTCATACAATTTGAACTTAACTTAAATGTTAAAGTTCAAATTTTGATTCAGTCCCAAATTAACTCCCAATACATATCTGGGTTGAACCCATTAAAACTTAGGACTTAAAGCTTACCATGCGTCCATAGATAAGTATAGGCTTTGAGCATATATCACAGCAGTAGATCATTGGGTTGAGAACTTTTTCCCCGATGAGTGTCGCTCGGTGACCCCAGTCGAGCCTCAGCATCGGCTCCGGAGGCCCTCGGGTCAGGGTTGTGAACTTTGGAGCCTCCAGTTGAGAGATGTCTGACGGGACTTCCACTAGAAATAGATTAAGCGGCGTGATAAATTTGACCAGGATAGTCAGCAAATAAACTGACTCCACATAAGAAAGGCAGACTCCACTGGGAGTAGCGCCTTACCCGATATTAAACTACATTGCATCTTTTATAGTTGAAAGACTGATTGCAAGATACAAATACATAAAAAGAAAAAAAAAGTAGAAATAGATTAATGGATAAGATGCTACAGGTGTCAATCAATATTCTTGGTTTTTCACAAATAGGGTTTCTTTGCCTTTTTTCGCCCACAGTATATTTGGAAATATCTACATATAGAAATCAGATCAGATCAGATATTACAGTGTGCGTGATTTTCTCGAAAACAAAAATTATTAAGAATGTAAATCGCATGGAACATACTAGGTATACTTATTATTAAATTATTAATAATTTTTTTCACCCAACACTGACATTTTAAATTTGAAAATTTTATTGTTTTAATTATTTTATATTTGATTATTTGTTTTTTAATAAACACTGACATGTTAAATTTAAGAATTATATTGTTTAATTATTTTATAATTGATTATTTGTAAATATTTGTACACCGTACTATACGGTAAAATACACTCAACAAATTCGAAGTATTGTACATAGAACCACCTATACTGTATACGTGTATTTTAGCAAATAAACGATCTGAATCTGAATCTGCTTCTGCTAACTGCCTATTTTGAAGAATATCTCAGATATCAGATAGCGCTCTTGAGTGCATGATCTTCTCACTATTTTACTTTAACACTAACCGCCGCTCGGAATAACTATTATTAGTTAGGTGGTAAGAGCCTGTGAGTATATTAGTTAGGTGGTAAGAGCCTGTGAGTATACTTTTAGAGAAGGTGTAAATGAACTCTACAACCACAATGTAGCAATAAATAAATGATTTGGAATTTGGAATTAATGCAAAATGAAAAACTAATTTGTTAGGGACTTCATTCTGATCAAATCAGTTTCATAATGAAAGTTGCTCAGAATGATGGGTTGGAGAGTGTAGATAAGGGAAAAAAAACTTAGAATTTTTTTCGCTTCTGCCCCCTTATCAACACTCTGACTAAATGGGTTATGGTTTAAATCATACTGCTATATGTAGACCCAAAGGTGAACACAACATACACTAAAAAATAAAACAGTTTGTTGAGGAATGAACTTACATTTCGGCGGTTCCGGCTCAACAGGCTCCGGCTCCTCTTTAGAATTCTCATTAACGATATCCTCTGGGTCCTGGGAGGTTTCCTCCATGGAGCAATCTTCCTCATCAGAAGAGACCACTTTAGGCACCTTCTTGCCCCTCCCCCTGCCGCGACCTCGACCCCTCCCGCGCCCACGGCCTCGACCGCGGCCCCGGGCAGTCTTTTTCTCACTGTTCATTTACGAATGATCCAGAAGTTCCCTGAAAAACACTTGGACACCGTCCTAACCTAAACCAGATCGGCAACGGCCGAAAGTATGAAACTTTACCTATCAATTGCTTGACCAAAATGAAGGACTGGGTTTAGGACAAGCAGTAAATTTAAGTTTCATTTACTTACTGGCTATATTTAAAGAAATTACACAGAAATCGATTACAAATTACAATACAACTCACTCGACAACAAAATGAATGACTGACATTTGACATTTGTAAATGAGTTTGTGATAAAGCGTTGTACAATTCCTTTAACTTGGATCTCTAGATCGATCAATCGAATCGATTATTACTTTATTTTATTGTATTTGATACAGTTTTTTGTATTTGATAGAATATGCAAGCGACTCTCAGACTCTAGTCTTAGGTGTCGTGGTCGAGTAAAGATCATAAATTTCTAAGTGGCTCTCCTCTCTCTCTCGCAAGATTTTGAAAGAACCTCACACTTTTCTGGAATACCTACTGTTGCAATTCCCTAAAATTACGCATTTTCCGTGAACATCAATCAATAGAAATTTTCATTACAAACAACAAATATTGTTTGACAAAATGTCGTTAATTCTGAGAAATTCAGTCTGAATATGTAAATTACATTTTTACATAATTCTAAACTGAATTAGGTATCTCAGTAACCGAGTATCGGTATCAGTATCTTGTCTTATTACTATTTACGATAGTTTGTCAAAGAAAATTTTGTTGTTTGTAATTATAATTTCCAGTACAACTGTACGACTGGTCATCGCGCAGAAAGCAAGCAAGTAATTAATAAATGAATTGATTTGAATTGAAAAATTACCAATTCCCCTTCAAACAACAAAACAGCCAAAACTACATCTTACTAAGGATCGACCAACTGAAATGGAGATGGACACGCCATATGCTCCAATGCCAGAGGGAAAAATTAAGCAAAAGGATGATGCTATGGTCCCAAACAGACGGCAAAAGAAGGCAGTAAGAAGATGGGAGGATGAGCTTAAAAGTACTCTGGGTCAATTTAGACTAAGAGTGGGCAGACGGCAAACTGCAAACCGAAAGATTTGGAGGAGGCCTATGTCCTAAGACACACGGAGATTAGAGATATTATTATTAAGTCTTATGACTAGCTTTTACCCGCGACTTCATCAGCGTAGGCAGATTATAATGTTTTCTTTCTAGATATGAATTCCTGTAACAATATACGTACAGCTTTGTTAATGGCTTTGCCCTCTAGGTACTAAAAAATTTAACCCCCTTTTCAACCCCCTCTAATGGTTGAAATTCCAACAACATATGCGTTGCGTTAGTTTCAAACTTTAAACTAGGTATTTATTACTAATAACAACTATGGTATTTCATGTCCACAACGTTGTATTCTTACCCTCTCGTCGACACATATCTATCTATATATATATTGTTCTTCATTGTTCATTTGTTCAACCGGTGTGCTTCTGAGAGTGAACCAGCCAGACTCGTTCTTGTTTTTGTAATCGGTGACCCAATAAACCAAACAAATGATACCCATATTGATTTTCAGACTTTTTCACCCATTTAACCAGACATTTAACTTTTTAGGGCTTACATTTTGAAAAAAATCTGAAAGACTTGTTAACATTTATCGTTATTAGTACTTTTGTGAACTTTCGAATATAATAGTCTCCAAACTTTGTTACTCCATACAAACTTTTGACTACCGTTTCACCCCTCAAGGGGTGAATTAAAAAAATCCTTACTTAGTACCCCTGTAGTTAGACCTCCTAAGGAATAATCTACTTGCCAGATTTTACGTTGATATTGAAAGACTTTTAATGCATAACTTCATCCCCGTTTTCACCTCTTTGGGGGCTGAATTTTCAAAAACGCTGATATAAGTATCCATTAATTTTCAATTGTCAGCCTAATTGCAAAATTTGAAGATAACCTAACCTAACTCCAAAACCTACGGATTTTCTTACATACTTTCACCCCCTATTTGACCCCCTTAGGGGTGGAATTTCCTAAATTACCTCCTCAGTGGATGCCTACATTATGCAAGGTATCTATGTTCAAAATTTCAATTCTCTAGCTCCAGCGGTTTGGGCTCTGCGTTGATTCCAGCCAGTCAACTTACGATTTTATTTAAGAGTATTGGCGGGCGGGATACTTTGAAATGGCCGAAATGGCCAGTAATTGCTGTCTGTGATTTTTCTCATTGCACTATTTCGGGGCCATGCCAGCCACGCACTAAAAGAGGGCAATGATGTTAATCAAGCACAGTTCACGCACGTGTCGTCACAATACCGATTTGTATGATAGCGAACATCTTGCGATCGATCGATCGATCATTTCTACCGTCAATTAAGTAGTGGGAACGACACTAGTCGCAGAAAACGTTCCATTTCTTCTTTAATGTCCATTTATTATAGATTCCGGTTATTGTTCTGAGAGATTCTGTTTTCTTTTCCCATTTCATTGAGGTTTTTCTATTATTTTATGCACTTCAAGAAGAAGCATTATTTAATGAATAAAGATAAAAATATACATTTATAATTAAAACAAAATTATGTTGTCGTGATCTTTCATAAAATAAAAAACTGTTAGGTTTATTTCACATGGTAATCTATGTAACGGAACGGTAAAAGTTTTTGAGGTTTTTTCGATTTTGTTTTCAAAATCAGAATCGTGTTTATCAACAACTGTTTTGATATTATATTCCTTGGTTTTGATTTTGTAGTAAATCTAAAGGCAAATATCATAGATAAAATCGCCGTTGATGGTGCCTTGCTGGTGCTGGTGATGGCAGTGGAGAGAGGCATCTTCGTTCATGTGAGTATTCTTTAGAATTTTGTCATAGATCACGCGGTTTCTCTCCTCCTTTTCAAGCTTAGCCGGTATTTTGCCGGTTTAGGTTTATCTCTTGATATACGATATGTATTTTACTTTATGATATTTCACCTGTCTATGAGGAAGAATAACATGACTAGCGAACTCGTAAGAATACAAGAATAAAGATTTATGCAGAACTGCGCATCTAGAATTGCTAGGTACCTACCTAACCTACGAGCTAATGGTTGGTGAATCAAGATTCAAGTTACTATTTTATATTGCTCAACTGGATCTCATTAATGTTTTCAGCACATCTAAAAGTATTGTGTTTGTTGGTTGGTAGGTAGGTAGGTGTTTTTATCACGAATCTCAGTAGGTACGGTCGGTTGACGTTAAAAGTATACAGGAGGCAGCACGCAGGTAATGCCATCTATGAAACGTAAATGAACTGCTTACGGAATGCCTACAAGCGGGGCGGGGCGGCGGCGGCGGCTGTAATAACCGATAGATTATTTCGATCACTCTCTCAAAGTTAGTGATAGTCCGTGTGGCAATGCGCGTTGCATTCATGTTTTGATGCGGCAGCGGCGGTCCCGGGTTCAAATCCCACATGTAGAAAAATAAATAGTGGTTATTGTTTTTGCTTTTTAACTTTCTTGACATCAGTAGTAAGCACCGATAAGTAATAGTTAGTAGCCAGAGTAATTTATAAATCGTTGAGTGGAGCCAGTGTAAAACTGACGCAAAGAAGCGTTTGTTGTTCAATCATGATCAAATAAATTAACTAGGTCTACCCACAATAATAAATAAAAGAAGTAAGTTTTAGTTAGTCGTCCGCTACATTGCATCTGACAGCTACTGTTGTTTATTGCTCCTATCGATTGTTGTGATTGTTTCATTATCAGCTTTTTAATTCTGTTTTGGTTCGCAATGCATCATTTAACGGCGATTATGAAGGCAAGGATCATTGTTTTGCAAGAGGATAATGTGAGCATTAGTGAAATAGCTCGCCGATTGCAAATAACGGTAGGTATCTATGTCCAATATTATAGTCATCCAAATACGATAGGTTTTGTGGCAGTTGTATCTGAACTAAGTGTGACCTCTTTTCACACATGCGAAAATAATGAAAGGCCTTACAATGTTTTTATTTATTTGCAGAGAAAAACCGTCCAATTATGGATAAGGCGGTATGCTAGCACAGGCGAGATAAACAACTTGAGACGTGGACGGAAATCTTTCACGTATACCCCTGCTTGTGCCCGCCACCGAGAAATTATAGCAGCTCATACAGCGGATCCCTTTGCTACGACTCGTTCCACGGCCCTGCAACATGGAATATCTATGGATCTAGTGCGCCGACATCTGCATGTTGGCGGTATTCATTGCTATCGACCAGCGAGGAAAATAGCGTTATCACCAGCCCATCGCCAAGCAAGACTAGAATTCGCTCGCCAATATTTAAATTTTAACTGGCAGGATAATATTGTAATTTTCACTGACGAAAAATGTTTTAAATCAGACAAAGATGGTAGAAAAATTTTGTGGAGAACAACAGGAACACGTTACGATGTAGTGAACACGCTTCCTTGCAGAACCAGTGGCAGGATTACTCTCGGCTACTGGGGCTGGATTTCTTCGATGGGTCCTGGCGAGTTAGTTGAAGTGGGGGGCCGTATGACTGGTCTAAGATATTTAGAATTGTTACGAGATGTCATGTTACCCTCAGTGCGCAATGTGTATCCTGAACCACATCATATTTACTTCGTGCATGATAACTGTGCAGTTCATCGTGCACAAGTTGTTAGTGATTGGTTAAGGACACAATCGAATATGACTATTATTGATTGGCCCTCTAAAAGCCCTGATCTCAATCCAATTGAAAATTTGTGGGGCCAAATGGTGCTTAACTGGGACCCGTCCGAAGTAAGAAATAAGATAAACTTAGACAAACTAGTCACGTCAACATGGGAGTCGTATCGCGGCCGTGATATGTGCTGGAATATGGTGACAGGCATGTTGAGACGGCTGCAGGAAGTCATCAACCACGAGGGTGCAGCAACTCGCTATTAAGCATTTTAAGATAAAGTGAAGTATTATTTATTTGTATGAATATAGATAAGATAAGATAAGATAATTTCATATTTCTATTTAGGAATATTCACTCCCTCAGCGTTTTTTACCGCTCATAAATTAACTACCCCATGTTGGCGTGTCAGGTCAGGAAAGTTATAGGTAGAAGGTGAGTGATGTTATTGTTACAATGTGTAACATGTTGATTCACTTCACTGCACTGTATTTAATATTTATGAGTTAATATTACTCGTCAACTTTTTATGTTTTGATATTTTATTAATAAACTTTTAAATTAAAATTCCAGCTATTTTATTTATCAACCCTTTTATTTTTGTATTCAATTATTGATAATTGAATACAAAAGTAAAAAGAAAGTAAAGAAAACTTGTATATAACATTTTCTTTTAAGTCACAAAAAAGACAATAATAGGATTCGAAGTAGGTCCAAAACAATCATGGTAGTTTCTGCGTCTCGCCGCCATTAACCACTACGCCACGGTCACTATGTCACGGTTGTATGAAATTGACTACTTATTCTACACCTACTCAAACACACTCGCATATACAACACTGCCACACACACCACAACACGTCCACGGAACTATAACCCAGTACGTTGTAGTTACAAGCTGGTTACTAGATGGCATCACTGCTTGCACCCCGCCTGTATACTTTTAGAAGCAGGCGACCGTACATAAAATGTACCCTACCT
The DNA here is from genome assembly GCA_963457715.1 of Argyresthia albistria. Lineage (NCBI taxonomy): Eukaryota > Metazoa > Arthropoda > Insecta > Lepidoptera > Argyresthiidae > Argyresthia > Argyresthia albistria. Next base: position 2,016,280 of record OY735256.1, read on the forward strand.
ACTTAAAACAGCTTCAAATCAGTCTTACCTGCGGTTAATATTTGATCTTAATTTCTAATAAATAAAATAAATATACAAAATCATAAAATATGTAAATACCTATAAACTTGTTCAAAAGTTTATTCTTAGTTCGTATTTTACGATATGAGATACAAACTTATTATTATGTATAATAATATACCTGTATAAGGTTCATCTACATATTATGTACATTATATGGTACTCAATGGTAAAAAATAGGATGACGCCAAACATCTTGAGCAAAATGTGACGTGGTGGGGGAAAGTTTGCGCAGTACACTTACGTGCCAAAAAAACGACGCACTTAAAATTCTCAAAACAAATCGTACCTACAGTATACTGCATGAATCTTAGTGCACAATACTATATACTTAGTTCAATCGATAGAAAATGAGAAAATATACTGTACCATTTGCATGAGGGACTGAGCGGTAACAGGTGCACAATAACTGTTACACTGAGACACGCGAAGTAGGTACATTTGCTGCGAACTATACAGATTTAATGGTCTGTGGATATGACTTATCAAAATAAAACTGTAAATTATTTAGCGACATTTGTCGTCTTTATTGGTGTCTATTAACAAAGAATAATGATTTGACAAAAGACAAGATTTTTTATGGGATACCTACGATGAAATTCCCTAAAATTACGTTTTTCCACGTACACCTATAAAACATAATAATATCTCCATCGATAGAAAACTCATCACATACCATCTTTCTGGCTTGCCTTTTTAAAACTACGTTCGGACGTCGAGGCATTTTTTATCCGTGATTTCACTGCACGCAAGTGTGAACTCAAAGCGGGAAACGATGGTAGACTGATCTACCAATAGCGTGGCTAGGCGCGCTCGATGCGATGCTCCTTCCGCACGCCGCGTCCCGCACCCCATACCGTGGTGCGCAGTTTCATATATCAGATGGTTTCTGCGCATGCAAGGTCATTTGTTCAAGTTGTTTGGCGTCTATCATGAATCGTTGAATATTTGACAATCTGGTTGTTTCCGCGACTGTACCTTGATAAGTCTTCATGGATGAGAATGGAACCAATTTTAACAAGTAGGTATATCTTTATTTTATTATCTGTAGATTACTTTGGGAATCAACCACGTTTGGACGAATTTTACGAGGGGTGGTCGAGGGGAGGGGTGGAGGCACCCATTCAATTAGATTATTTCTGGGACAGTTTCCCTAAATATCCAACAGAGGACTTTGAAAGTGAACAGATTTTTAGAATATCCTATACTCTGTGGTAGTTGTCAATGTCAGCTCTCTAATTGTTTCACTGCTCTGAGGTTCTTGTAGAACCACAGAGCAGTGAAACAGAGAACAGAGACAGAGCGCGACTCTGATTGTTTCTCTGCTCTGTGGTTCTTGTTACAAGAACCACAGAGCAGTGAAACAATTAGAGAGCGGACATTGACAATTACCACAGAGTATAGGATATTCTAAATCTGTTCACTTTCAGAGCCCTCTGTTGGATTTTTAGGGAAACTGTCCCAGAAACAATCAAATTCTGGCTATCAATTTCCCTATTAACTTTTTGATGAAACACTTGAAAGCAAGTTGTAGGTAGGTAGGTATGTGTTGTAGATAGTATCTTAACCCCTCGTCAGTGCGAATGGCTGCTGATGGCAGATAGCAATTGAAATGTAATTGTTATAAATTAAAATTAACCACTTATGAAAGGTTATGTATAAATTATTTCTAAATAGCCAGTAGGTAGTGTTTGGTAGGTATGTATAATTTTGTGACAAATCTAGTTTCAATTTCATGTCAATGACCTCATTGAACAGAAAAAACATACATGTGGCTCATGCATGCCTCATTCCCATGAGAGCATAGAAAAAACTTGTTTGTTGGCGAGGTGTATGGTAAAATAGATCCTTTCAATAATTCAGGATGGTAGAAGACAAATCTGATTGATATTGAATGTTCTTCTGTAGAGATATGTGTAATGTATTTCTTCTATTGGCTGAATGTTAAAAACCGGCCAAGTGCGAGTCGGACTCACGCATGAAGGGTTCCGTACCATTATCTACACACCACATGGGGAATTTGGTCATATTTAGGGTTCCGTACCCGAAGGGTGCCAAACGGGACCCTATTACTGAGACTTCGCTGTCTGTCCGTCTGTCTGTCACCAGGCTGTATCTCATGAACCATGGTAGCTAGACAGTTGAAATTTCCACAGATGATGTATTTCTGTTGCCGCTATAACAACAAATACTAAAAAAACAAAAGAAATTTAATATTAAGGGGGGCTCCCATACAACAAACGTGATTTTTTTGCTCATTTTTGCTCGATATTGATAATAGTAGCAGGTAGACGCTTAAAATGTTCACAATATATTGAGTATATTATTTACTTAAAAAATAAATAATTAAATTAATATTTAGGGGGGCTCCCATACAACATGTTTTTTTGCGGTTTTTTTATAGATGGTACGGAACCCTTCGACTCGCACTTGGCCGGTTATTTATTTAATTTAGTATCTTGTTTTCTCTGTGTACTTTATAATACCTACATGGCCATGGGCTTGTGTTGTGTATAGTAACAGTCAATAAATGGATATTGTATTCTATTCTATCTGTAGAAACGGCAAAAAAATTATTTCTGTTGTATGGGAGACACCTTTAATATTTATTATAAAATGTTTTTTAGTATTTGTTGTTATAGCGGCAACAGAAATACATCATCTGTGAAAATTTCAACTGTTTAGCTATCACGGTTCATGAGATACAGCCTAGGGACAGACAAACAACTGAGACCACTGATTGTCCTTAAATGTTGCTGTGCCCTAGCAGGGCGTCACAATGTACTAACCTTTATTCTACCACCTTGTGAAATTTTGTGACTTTGCAATAAACTATTACTACTATTAAAAAAACATACGGACAGCGCAGGCTTAGCAGGCCCCGTTTGGCCCCTTTTGGGTACTGAACCCTAATTATGCCCTAAAGAGAATTTAACCCGGGACACGGGCATTGCGAGACTATCACAACGATGTGGGAAGACGCGAAAATTACGATTATATTGAAATCCCTGTTCTGATCGAAAATTACTTATTATTATTTTAATGCAGGGTGTATCAAAAAACTTCTCTTCTATGGGTGCCCCTTTCATTTATACAATCTTGTGTAGTTCATCATTATTTAAATTCTGAATTATTAGAACAACACATTCTGTGAAAATTTTAACTTTCTAGCTATATATCACGGTTAGTGCTGGAGGGCCCTGTGACGCGTCACGGACAGACAGACAGACAGACAGACAGACAGACAGACAGACAGACAGACAGACAGACGGACAGCGGAGGCTTAGTAATAGGGTCCCGTGTGGCAGCACCCTTCCGGTACGGAACCCTAAAAAACATGGTTGAATAAGGAAGGTCAATCACTCTTATGGAAATGCCTGTGATAGATCTCAATTTTAAAATTCTTATATGATAAATAAGGTCCCTGTTCTGATCGAAAACTACTAGGTACTAATAAATCACTGTTTTAATACTGGTACCTAAATCTAAAGTATCCGTACAAACGGTGACGCAAGTGGCAGGTTGAATGACCTGCTAAGGACATATTGCATTGCGCTAGGTAAAGACAGCCTAGTTAATGATTGTTGATCCCAGCGATGCAGCTGCCTTTCATTTACGATACAAATTACGTGTGGTTTCTTCGTAACTTAAATAGATATTTTAATGTTGTTGCCAATTATATCAATCGTCGCATAATAAGTGCCATACACGCTGTTTGATGTGATGTTATGTAGGTATGTATGTAGGTACAAACAATAACAAATTGCGTATTGATCTAATGAATAACTACACTGTTTTATTTGCTAAAATATAATCTACCGAAATTGTGGGAATGTGACAGCAGTACCTATAGGGTACGTCCCGTTGGCCTGCAATCATGAAATTTAGCACAGACTAGGCCTTATAGCATAGCACAAGTAAAAGGAAAAATCTAAAACTGCAAATTTCCATATTTCTGCAAAACTATGTAATTTTGTTTACATGGATGGCATCAAACTTTATATTTTTATGTTGAAACCTAATTACACCAGTTACGAGGTAACAAGCTCCAAGTGTGATCGGAACCCTTGGTCCGCGAGTCCTACTCGCACTTGACCGTTTATTTTCTGCTATCCCTGGTATCTTCTTTTTCTTCTTACAGTGCCTCTCCACTACTGGAGGTAGGTGGTCAGCTCTTTCATCCTCCTTTCTGTTCTTCGCCATAAGCATAAAAGTATGAGTTGTTCCACGCTGACCGCTCCCGTCGATTCCCTGATGTTACGGAGCACGACTCCTATTAGAGATAAGCTCGCCTTTGTACACGTTTTCTATGTTTTTTACTGTCCTATGTAACATTTTGTGTGCAATAAAGAAATTATGAATTATGAATTATGACTCCTCCCCCTTATAACTCTGCCTGGTTTATAGACACGAAGTTTTGAAAACCGTGTTTTCTATTGTTAAATAAACTACAATGAAGCACAATACTGATGCAAAAGCCAAACTACAACTGCTAATTAGATGAAATATCATCAATTATGTATATTAATTATAATGAGGTAGTTTACTAATCTCAAGTCAATTCAAGTCATCGTTGCAGATAATTTATTGCTACGCCATCTTATTTTGAAGCGACAAATTGACGGCTCATCCCATCTCTAGGTCAACGGCACGTAAGCGCTGGTTACTGACCAATGGTGGATAGGTATATTGCCTAACACTACTATGTAATTCACTCGATGCATGAACATTAATAATTACGTTTAATTGTTTTGTCCGGCCTATAAGCATAAACATTTACTATTGACTCGACTTGTGACTAAAACCAACGTATTGCAGCTCACGCAACATCCTACCTCTTACCAAAATCACCTCTAAAGCGTTGTCCTAAGTGATAAGAGGTGTGTAGACGTTGCTGTGTCCAACGGCAAAGTATCGCGGTCACGGTCGGTTGACGCTCCCGTTGACAGTATTGATTGTGGGCGATTGTACAATCGAACTCACATTGATGCAAGTACGTTACGGACGCTATTGCAACCCAATAGAGACTAAAAGTGGTGTAACGTGGTTTTCTTAAAGAAGAGTATTTTTGGACGTGTGTAGCTAGTTTTTGCACAGATGCTGTAGTACATTTTAGTAAGTTGCTAGGTAGGGTTCGTAGATGACTATCGGATTAGCGGTATTCTGCCGAAGGAAGACTACAGTAAGTGACGTGTGAAACGTGCCACAAACTTTCCTGAAATACAATAATAAGTCTCTGTACGCGGTAACAGCTTAGGTAAATGCAGTTACGGTGGTATGATGAAGCCACACAGCTTGAGTTCTTATAAAAACGTGCCGAGTACATGCATGTACATAATAACTCCCGGAATGTAACTTGGCCAGCGTTTGCTGTGTGTCTCAAAGACAGACTTTGTGAGAGATCGAGACCTATACCTACAACAACGGAAAGTAGAGTAAAATAAAATTTGGCAAGCATGCTTACTACTTCTTAGAACGACAAAAAAATCCGATGACGTTCACGTTTTCTTGAACCAGGCAGGAACTCTGGAATTCATCTCAATTTTGTTCAAAGACTTTTCGGCTACAACTGCTATACCCTGTCCTGCTATATAATGCCTGTATTAATAAACCACTCTCAGATCTGAGAGCTATCCAAAGCGCCTGAAAATACCAGATTTTATATGAGGAAACCGTACCCTCTCAGGATAAGAGCGCTTTATTTTTACGGGCCTAGTGTAGGCAAGGCATTGATCGACTTTGCGGTAATGGGACTTTTTTACAAAGGAGCTTAACTTCAGAGGACGTGGTAATAATTTTTTCACCACTCCCGCACGAAAGAAGTGTCTTTCCTCTACGAAAACAGTGAGGAAAGTTAGTTTTTCCTCACTGTTTGAACAGTGAGGAAAGTAATGATCCCATTCAGAAACTAACCTTGCCTGATTTTTATGTTAAGTTTTAAAGATATTTAAAAAAGTAAATATTTTTATACTTAGAATAGAAATACTTATAAGTTAAGATTAATAGTAAAGATAAGGCTGTAAAAGTGGTTATTACAGGCCTTACTGTAATTGTTAACCAGATAATTTCAGAAACTTACCAATAAAACAAAATCATAAAATAAACATACCAATAAAATCCAGCATATAAGAAATTGAATTAAATTACTGTAGGTCATTCATGATCACTGATTATTTATTTTATTATTTTATTTTATAATAAAGAATTATTTTGATTTGCTTTGTGACTATTTAATTTATTTACCTATGGTGACTGAATACTTTCTTGCTGGGAGTGGTGAAAAGTTTTGTATGCAACATGTGAGCAAGTTCATTTGCTATTCGTTTTGTTGAGTCTTACGCTTACTCAGGATTGAATTTTATAATCACTCGCTGCGCTCGTGATTCTATTTTTCAATCCTTCGTTCGCTCAAGACTCAAAATCAAAACTCATAGGAAAAACGAACTTTCCTCACTTGTTGGATAAATAACTATTTTGGCTACTTACATGTCATAGACATCACGGCGACAAATACCTCAACTCTGTAGGTACTTAGTTATATATCTGAGGTCTACATGTCATCTACAGCGACCAGAGACTGTTCATCCAATTGACTGCGCCTGCGGGGGAATGCGGCTCGCCAAACGTTTGTTGACGCAACCTTTGTACGATGACGAGCCGCCAGACAGTTTCGCAGGCGGCTGACCAATCACAGCTCTCTTACGTCGTTTCCCGCCGCCCGTAAATTGGTGAGTTGTGTTTCAAAGGAAAATGTATCTATATGCGCTCTCCACTGGATAAGTGCTCCCTGACAGCGACAAATACCTCAAATCTGTAGATATATACATAGGTATCTGAGGTCTAACAAACAAAAGTAATTATCATATCTACTCATGTGTGCCTCATGAATCATAATCATGATGACACAGAGAAACGAGAAGGTTTATGGTACCATACATATAGATTTCATACTCATACTCATATATTTATTGCGTCATTGTGGTACACTTTTACATTTCGACCATAGCTGACTTCCCATGGGAGATGGCACTCCATAATGATAGCTGACTTCCGATAGGAGATGGCACTCCATAATGATAGCTGACTTCCGATAGGAGATGGCACTCCATAATGATAGCTGATTTCCGATAGGTAGGAGATGGCACTCCATAATGATAGTTGACTTCCGATAGGAGATGATGAGAGATAAGATGATAGCATAACGATAGGAGATGGCACTTGAAGAAGAAGAATACATAGATTTGCGAAGTGTATATTTAAATGATTCATGATCGGCTCGCCCATGCCAATACCGTACTGTAACTGTTCCGTCGACCCTCTCCATGTGATCAATAGATTTCCTAGGCTAGGGCTTAGCCTAGGAACGGTTCTGTGCCCTCCTTTCACCTTCGCTTCGCCTCGTCCGACTGCGGAACCCTGAACTCGTTCGTTACCCGCGTACTACAGTCGAGCGGCCTTTAGGTTGTACCTTCTCATGATTTTGTGGCGTGTTTCTATTTTCTGTGTATTGGAATGTTAAGGCTGATTTACATTGATCTAGTAGGTGGATCCAGTATCACTGGATTCCAGCACTGGATTGACCCTCGATCAATGTAGATCAGCCTTCATGGGATTCAAAATGCAGTCAGTCCAAAATTACATAGCCACCGCCTTTCTTATTTGCATGCCAGTATTTTTCAAAGAACCAAACCGTTATGACGGTTGATACAAAATAATGATTTTGGCTACAAGTCCAATAGCGCATTACATGATTGTATTAGTTAGTGTTGATATGCTGCTCATTAGCAATACCTAGGACCGACCGTCCGAAGCGTGTACCTATCTTGGTGCTATCCGTCGCGTCGTCGCTTTTAAATAAGTCAAAGTTTATGTTCTTGCATGACTATCCATTGATAACAGTTCAGACAATTTCTTTAATGTATATTGTACTTGTAAGAGATAGATGGCTGCTCACGTGAGTTTTGACCCCAGATATTCAAGATATTATTTATATATTTTTTTTATATGAAAGGCAAAAGAGCAGGCTCACCCAATATTATCAAAAATTGCGTGTTGTAGTATGTAAACTATGCGATGTACTTTATTTAGCACAATATACCCTCTCGCTCCAAGACGTCTATTTGTTCTCCATTGTAAGTTTGTTCGGCCTATGTCCTTATGAGAGAATACCGATTACATAGCTCCACAAAAAGGAATATTATAAGACAAGAGCTGAACGCGTTTTCCGGGACTTCCCATACGGGGCGCCCAAGACACAGTTGAGCCCAAATTTTTAAATGAAACTTATACTTTAAAATTAAATAATTGGACTGCTAGTCAACTGATAATTGAGATTGTAAACTAACGACGGTTTGACAATTTTACGGTGAGTCGGTGACATACACAGATATTGTCAAACCGGTTTCTTCACAATGCTTCAACTTCAAACATGTTCCTAGGTTTGTTCGGCTGCCTTGTCCTGCCCAGTTGTGCTCATTGTCCGGATTACCAAACCAAACACCGCGCTTGCCCACATAAATATTTTTAAAACAACGCTTTGTTCTCTTGCGATGAAATTATAATCATTCTTTCGCAAAGTGGGTTAACTATGATTGTAAGCCTATAGGTCATAATTCCAACAGGCCCTTGGGATTGAATTGCTTCATCATGGTCTTTATTGACGCTGTATAGTAACTAGTAGGTAGTTGTTTTTTCCACTCAGTCAAAACTAAAACTTCTATTTTCCAATTTCTTCATCCCAACTGTTAGCTTAGACAAATCCTTAATATTATTATTAATTATCAGTTTAATTTACTATATGTTTTGTTTGGTTTATACAACGTGTAACTTTAAGTACGCAAAACCTGAAAATATCATCATTTTTTTTTAAATTTTATCCATAATTATTTATTGCCGCTTCTATCATTTACCGTGATCCAGCGAGATATTCAAATAAGTGTGTCGAACGAAAGCAGCGGCAGATCAATCCACAAAGCAAGCGCGCGCGCTACATTAGTTATCTCTTTCAAACTAAGGATCTCGCAATGAACGTTAGAAGGGAACAAACGGCGGGTGTGATGTGAATGTCTAGGTACCTATTTTGTGCTATCGCGGGCGGTGTACTGCGGGCGGTTTTTAAGGCGGCAGAGCTAAGAGAAACTATTAGAATTGTTAGGAAAACGAAAACTGCTCATATCTTCTAGAATTTTAGTTTTTTTTTTTAATTTTTCTTTCAACAATAATTTTCTTGTAATAAAAATCACTTGGGGTCTATAAGGTTTTGCGTACTTAGAGTTACACGTTGTATAAGTGGTTTCAAGTTAAATAGGATTATTAAATGTATAATTGAAACAAAAAGTAAACTTTAGAAAAAACAGACTTCCACAAACCCTATTTGATTAGAGACTGAGTTTAATACAAACCCTTATCCCCCCCTTGGGGAATTAATTTTGTCAAATCCCATCTCAGTGCTACCCCACCCCACCCTACTAAGGAACCTCGGTACAAAGTTTCATGGCTCTAGGTCCACCGGTTTAGGCTATGCGTTGCCTGCCCGTCAGCCACGCATTGTATTTGTACCTTAGTATTTAGCAGTTCTGGTGGCCATATGTGGTCTTCATCAGCAGTTCCGCATCACAATATTATGCTTACCATGTGCATTTGCACGAGTTATTATAAAAAACATAAAAATCACTATAGGTCTGCCTGTAATATTTGAAGAGTTCCCTCGATTTCTCCAGGATCCCATCATCAGATCCTGACTTGGTGTCAATGGGACCAATGGGAAGGTAAACCCTTTCAAACAAAAAAATAATTTTCCAAATCGGTCCATCCGTCTAGGCGCTATCGGGGAACATACATAAAAAAAAAAACATCCGGACGAATTGTAAACCTCCTCCTTTGGGAAGTCGGTTAAAAACATGATTTTGAGGCGCCCTCCAGCGGGCGGTGGGCGCACCAGAGTTAAATTGGCGCGCCGCCGGCCATTCGATAAGAATGTTGTGAGGCAGGAGACGCGTTTGGTCATTATTTTCTAGTGTTGAAATCGAAAATAAAACATATAACTGTGGAAGATATAAGCTGAGTATTCTTTGTGGAGTCGGTGGATCGGCATCTTGGTTGGTATTGATTACACAACGCTATAGCGACGGAATGAAGAAAGCGAGACCTTTGTTTTTGTATATTTTTACTCATCATCATCAGCCTAGTCTGTCATGGTACCCCCTGTTGAGTATAGGCCTCCTTGTGTACACGCTATTCAGCTGTGCAACCAGCGCGTCCTTTGTCTTCCCTGCTATCCTCACTATGTCATCGGACCATCTGCAGGTGGTCTGCTGCCGACCGATCTTTGGACTCCTGGCCACCACTCATATGGGGCCACAGGTGGCCACTATTTTTTACTGACATAAATTAATTTCAAAGTATAGTTTATTGTTATATTATAAATATAACATAACACTCACTTGCTCAAAGCAGCTAATGTCCTATCACAACAATAGTACGCACGTTCTCATATAAATTTGTATCTGAATGGTATTATGATAGAATATAATGTCGTCACTTGGTTAAACAATTTAAACATAAATGACAGGTATTGTGATGATAATTGTGAAAATCGGTTTAAAGCGGTTTCAGTTGCTTTGCAAGAACACAGTTGCCTACTTATTATGGACTTGTTACCTTGAAGTGGGGTTAATGACAATGAAAATTCTGAATTATTTTCAGATGCCTCGGACCACCAAACAATCTTTTTATTTTCTCTAGTTATAATTATAAGTAACTCCTAATTATACCCCACTGAAATTATTATATGTAGATCAATATCAAAGGGCGATGGGCTAGCCCTCCGTGCCGCAACTACTTTGTTGATATTTTAATTAGAGATAGATCTATCTATCTATCTATCTATCTATCTATCTATCTATCTATCTATCTATCTATCTATCTATCTATCTATCTATCTATCTATCTATCTATCTATCTATCTATCTATCTATCTATCTATCTATCTATCTATCTATCTATCTATCTATCTATCTATCTATCTATCTATCTTGTGTTGTTTATGGTAATTCGATCTGATTACTAATCAGCGTCATGCCTCTTACTTACCATACGGGGTGGAATCAGTTGCGCCCTTTTAGCCAGTTACTTAATACTCAAATTAACGTGAAATGACGATAACGATGACATTTATGGGAAAAAGCAGGTTTCCTGAGTTTGCTTTCCATGTCACTGTCACTTAGACCGTCACTTACAGTTTCCACGAATCCAAAGGCACCTCCTGCAATTCTCATTTGATTGTTAAAACCCGTTAACCCATACACTTCGTATTTGGCGTGAATGTTGTGATCGTCAGAGGTGGGGCCCTTGGTCCTCGAAGGCTGGATTTATTGTGGTACAAGTATTATCATGCCAGCACCGGAATGCGAGCGCATCTCCTATGTGACAGGCGAGCGTATAACTACACCACGGATAAAATCAGTACGTAAGGTGTTCTTCGAGAAAATTCAAAGTTATCACTTCACGGCGATCACGTGGTTTTTATCAATACAAATACATCTGAAGACGCTTTCAGCTGATAAATATCATGACCTGACGTGGACAATGGCGCAATGTCTGATGCAATACTGTCAATAGTTTCATCGACAATGAAAAACAATTTTAATTCACCCTCACCAATTTGTTATTCAAAACGGATTGAGATTAACGAAGTCTGGTTGTAAACGCGATTTTTTCTTACATATTTACGTTGTCAGGCGTATTCGAGCCTTGGCCTAGTTCGGTGCTGGTCATACCACTTGTATGTATTGTAATGTCAATCTTTCATGTATTTCAATGGAGGAAATTTGTTGTTGTTGTTGTTGTTGGCTGTGGCTATTATTCCGGAATGCTATTCGCAATGTCTGCAAAGTCTTAAACTCTAGGAGCCTACCTCTGCAAGCTCTATACACCAGCACCACAGTGATTCAAAAAGTATGTCATGTCTTCGAGTCAGTGAAAAGAAGTACAGTATAAGCAGGTCTACGTCCTTTTAAAGTTAGATTCTTTGGATTCGCTCTTCTAAACATCTGAGACTTTACGATTCAATTTGTTTTAACATGTTACATGGCCATGTTATGCGTTTTCGATGCGATTGAATATATTTTCCTGAACTACATTAAATGCTATTGCTGTAGTAAGTCCTGCCCTTTTGGAACAATTGAGAGCTACGAGCTATATTCTTTTATCAGAGTGCTTAAGTGGTCCAATTGGATTCGGTAGGAGTTTAAATATTTACAGTCTGCCTCAAAATTCAATAGTCAATACGACATTGACCCACTGAATTTTATACGATTCTTTTAATCTTGAGATCATTGGATTTTTGCAAATTCTTTGTAATTTGTTGAGTCGAATTTAAATAGGTTATCACGATTCGTATCAATTTGGATAACATTTATCCTTAGATAAAATTTGGTCACATTTGTTTATTTCGCTGAATATAAATTTATCCTTCGGTTAACATACCTTGATATTACACTGTTTGTTGATCTCTTCGATTGTTTGACAATCTTGTATCAGTTATTTGAGGTTCACTGTCGCACTGCATATATAATGTGAAATGTATAGTCCCTTCGCTAGAAATGTCAGTTTTTTGATTTGTAAGTTTGAATAACTGGACAAGTATGGATAAATAGTTTAGTAGTTTATTGTTTTAACTTATTTGATGTTGTGCACATGGGTCTACTTGTTGTTCAGTTATTTCCTGTCCATCCTAGGTTTGCTGGAAGAAATCTCTTAATAGAGATAAGCTCGCCTTTGTCATGTGTTGTCCTCTTTCAATTGTAAAATGTATTATTTTGTGCAATAAAGTATATGGAAATAAAACAGACTATAATAATTTTGTTTGGCATAATTTTTTGACCGAAATTTTGAAAACCCTCTAGTGCATAAATTATTACGCATGAATGGGAAAGTCATAAACACAGAAAGCAGAAACATCATAAATAAAGTCTACAATTGTTCAGCATAAATACAAAAATACATAACAATCATTTCCTATAAGCAGCAATACATGTTTTTTTTGTTCTTACATGTCAACCTAACACGAAGACTAAAGGGGGCTTCGCTTCGCTCACCCCCTTTAGCCTTCACGTCTACCCTCCTGACCCACCACTTTTCCCAGATATACAGCAGCATATCCAGTTAAGAATTTCACTTGACAAAGCATCTTTAGCCATAAACACAATAATATATAAAACATTAATTAAGAGATTCAAAAGTAGTCCAACTGAAAATATACTAAAAGCAAGTTATGCCAAACCTATTATCTCTTCTGTGGCCAAACCAAACGTATGCCAAAGGATTGTTATAACAAAGTACTATTAATCATTACAAGTTATGTATGACAAACTTGATAGGCGAATAAAAAAATATATATATAAAATATGCGAAGCAAAGGGATCCCGTTATTTGATACTGCGCGATTGAAGAATAGAAGGTTCGAGAAGGGTCTTGCTCTATCAACTTTCTTCTCTAGTGGACGTTACTATCCTGTTGCATTACTTATATAATTAGAATTACTCAAATAATAAATTGTCACTTCATAATCTCATCCCATTTTCCTCATCGCTGCACAAACTGCTATAACAGCACAGTTTATTGAACCTCAAAGCTTGACTAATTTAAATCTTTACGGCTTCAATGAAATGTCAAGAGATGTCTTTTAAATTATCCCTTGCACGCATCTCATAAGTGCGTCTTTTGAATTGTATTAAACTACGAGATTTTTCCTCAAACTAACGTATTTCGAATGTTTCCTTACTACATATACATTTATTTAAAAGTTAATATAATTATGTGCATTTTAATGAAGGGATATTTTATTTTTGTCTTCTGGGATCGTTCACATCTAGTTATCTTATTCTGGGGTTGTTCAACTATTTTTCCTCAGAATCTGCTGCGTGTTTCAAAATTACAGTTACAGTTTTTTGACAGGCAACGAAATTGATAAAATAAAATACTCGATCCTATTAATTATCTTGGCTTCATCGTCATTATGGTTTAAGCATCGTGTGTTTGTTTGAATTTTGATACTTATGAAGAAGATAATGATGTCTAATTGTGCTAATTTGTGATATGGCCGCGTCATCGCGTGACATGACATAACGAGCCACACATGTTACAGTACGGGGCCTTTGTTTTGGCACGTCTCCGGGTCTCGCTCGTCTCGCACTCTCTCTCTCTCTCGCTAAGTCAAACGCCGAGTGGTACTTTGGGTCCCGTCCCGACCGACGCGCGACGTGCCAAAACAAAGGCTCCGTACTGTACTTACACGTGTGTGGTAAAAACAAATATCATTCACGCAGGATTTTACAAATCTTTTAAATCCACTTGTTTCGTTTTCCTTCTTTTTTAGACTTTTCAATAGATACAGTATTCTGCATAATATGTCATTATAACCTATCTAGTTGTCTCCACTTATACCTACTTGAATTCGTTCTGCGATATTATGGGTTTCACTACATGTGGTGAGTGGTGACACAATTCTCTAAATCTCTAATCTCTACGTTAGCTTATACCCTGCCGACCCCGTCACATCTCATAAGCTTTTCCTAATCGTACGATTAGATTCCTTGACACAAATCCGTCTGTTTTAAGACTGCCCGCACGTTAGTGACAGCTATATGTGCTGTTTTAGCTATTTATATTGGCATCTTTATGTAAAGTCTACTCACGATTGTACCTAATCCCACTTTTTTAATCCGATTTGTTCTAGTTTCCATTGCTGTCTATATTAACCTTAACGCGACGTGTATTTATAGACTAGTATATGTAGTTATATTTTACTTTTAAATATTTCATTGATATTAATATTCAGTTCTGCGTTTTCCCACTTGAATTTCGGAGTTTATTAATTCTGTAGATATTTTTCGGACAACAAGTTAATTATGCATGACTGGTTTGTATAATACGCAATAGTTGAAGCAAACAGCCATACAAATGGAAAGTAATTTTTTGGTCAGATCAAAAGACGGAATGGTAAGTTTAAAATGGACTGAATGGGCAGTTCATGAATACCAGTTTAAAATGATGGAATTACCAGTAAAAGTGACTAAATCGCCGGTTGCGAGTGGGCAGTAAAAAAGACTAAATCGCCAGTTCCGAGTGGCAGTAAAAAATACTAAATCGCCAGTTCCGAGTGGCAGTAAAAAGGACTAAATTGGATGGTCCGAGTGAGCAGTAAAATAACTAAACCGGTTGTTCCGAGTGGCAGTTGACAAGTCGGAAATGGTCGGTAAGAAATCTCATTCTCAGCAGTTCTTGTATAAATAATGAGGTGGTAAAATGTATTCCTTGTATATTCTGTATGCACGATTATGCAATTCATTCGGTTATGAGTGAGAAACAGTATGGGATCGCCTCGCTCCGCTCCGCTTCGCTCGCGAGCTGGCGATTTAGTCATTTTTACTGCCACTCGGAACTGGCGATTTAGTCTTTAACTGCCCTGCCCACTGGCGATTAAGTCACTTTTACTGGTAATTCCATAATTTTAAACTGGTTTTCATTAACTGCCCATTCCGTCAATTTTAAACATACCATTCCGTCTTTTAAACTGGCACTTTAAACCCATGCCCATACAAATTCGTCGATCGTATCTATTTTGGTGCGAATGTGTTGATAAGTGTGCTTCCGGCACGCCCCGAGTTTTATTATCTGTTTGCGAATTCACTTGTGGCGTGGTGGGTGGCGGTAACGAACGAGGATTTACTGCTTTTTTAATTCGCAACTCTGAGCTGGATTAAATTGCCAGATGTTGGAAATTTCCGTGACACTGCTCTATCGTAGTCGTCGTGTCGTATTGAGATTCGAACATCCTGTACCTATAACTTTATTGTCTGAGTATTTTTTCCTTTGACAAACCTGAAGACCGATCTATGGTACGGTTTCGGTTTTGGCTTCGGCAAGTTTCAGCCATAAAAGAGATTTCGTCCAAGTTTTTGGTGTCGGTCTCGTCCGAAACTTGGGCCGAAATCGAAGGTTTCGATTCCGAATTCAGCGGAATATTCGTTCTCGGTCGGTCCCTAAGAAATACTGTGTTTATTGCAGTAATATTTTTGAAGACTCCTGAGCAATTGTAGCTGTAGTTTAACCTGAGCCAAACCTAGGCTTTGCCTCCCAGTTTGTGAAATAACAGGATGCGATGGGTTTTGGAAATGTTTTTACGCATGGGCCCTTAAGGAACGGTTCAAAAAATCTCTTGATAGAATTTTATGACAAAATACTTTCGTTACAGATGGTTATCCATCACAGAGTACCTTGTCCTTCTATTTTTCAACCAGGAACGCGGAAGGTATCACGTAAGTATTTCGCAACATATTTCTCAAAAAACATTCGCAGTTATAATGGCTGGTACTATATTATGTATATTCGCGACTTCCCGGCGTAGATTCGGGATGTATAAAAATACCAAGGTCGAATCGATACAGCGAAATAAATACGTTAACAGAGACTCTTAATCGTATCCGGCGAGGTCGTACGAAAATGTACTGTCTTCGTCTTCTACCTCTAGACCTAGACTGTGTAGCGAAAAGAAAAAGTTTTATTAGAAATGTTTGTAAAGTCGCCAATTGGTATTTTGATACACTTGTTGTTTACAAGCACATAAACGTCTTTCAAATGCATATTTATACATCAAAAGTGAATAAATATAGGATATGGGTGTTTTCGGAAAAAATACATGCGTGATGATGATGATGATGATGATGCTGATAGCGGTCCATTTTGCGACGCAGAAAACGACTCTGGCATTGAGGCCAATTTGACTATAATATCTTCCGGTGCGCAGATTAAATTAGATTTACCAATTGGGTTATGCTGCGGGTCAGAGATCTATTTATGTTTGGGAACACTCTTACTTTAATATTGATCATAAACAGATTTACAAGTTCTTTGGAGTCTGTGGTCCTTTGTCTACAACCTGAGTTTCAATTCCATTACAATTAATGGATTATGCTAAATAATCATGAATTCGTGAACACTATGAATATTGGTTGAAATTATCTAAAGGGGACAACGTAGCACGAAGATGACTCAATGCGGAAACTCCGTCGCGCAGAGGGGATTGCACTTCTGAATACGGAACGTCTTGAATTCCTCAAACACCTCGCTTTTAAACTTTTTAAAGCGAAAAAATAAGGAAGTGCTAGTTTGAGAAATGGACAATCTTCCATTTCCAGTGTTCATTATCGTCTGTAAGTACCTACTCGTATATCAAAAGTTCTTATCAGCATTCTTTACCTTCCCTGTGGTGCGATTTGGAGCCAAGCTGGGCCTGGATTGGGGGGTCCATTGTCGGGAACTCCTTATTTTAAGAACTCTACAACCACAATGTAGCAATAAATAATTTGGAATTTGGATTGCTTTGTAAAAAGTGGCGGCTCAGTGGCAATGATTCGACCATGACGGGCAACTTTATGCTTTCATTTGTTTAGCGTATAGAGAATCCTTATATAGTACAGTCAAGATCTACATCCCTTTCTCATGTTGAAAATGACTTTACTATTATTGCTAAACATATAAATAAGGTAATTCGCCATTACAAAAACGTCTGAAAAAAAAAAATACGCGTGTAGCACCGTACACGTGTTAGAAGTAAAACTTCTGTAGCTAGATCATTAAGTGGTACCTATACTATACACCGATACCTACCTATACTAAAAGAGATTTAAATTTCCAATTTTGAGATCCAATCTCTGCTTCAAGTTACTTTTAAGTTTCAGACGTCCGATTATTCGAAATTATTTTATACTTGTACTTACTTTTAATACGTCATGTCATTTATTTCCCACCATTCCTTATCTACAATTTGTCGCGCTCGTGGTGATATACTTAACTCATTCAATAGTGTCACTACTATTTGCATCTCGCTCAGATTATATACCATCTGACGTCACGTCTTTAAGCCGTCTCGCTCAAATGTATGCATTGCTTTGCTTGTCTCTGTGCCCAGTCCCTTTATTTAATTGATCGAGTACGTATTTTCAACTATTCCAAGTTAATGTGTACCTGCGGGGCTACCATAAGGCTTGCCACTCACCTCAGTCGCGCAGATAAATGACAAAGAAGATGGCTAAATCAATATATGGACGACTGCCCCAGACATGTACAAAGACTTCTCAACAGCCAATAGCATTTAAATATTCATTCATAAATTTAATTTAGTTTGTAGAACTTGAAGAAAAAAATAATTAAATATAGGTAAATAAGAGTTGTTACTCAATACTCCGTGATTCCAATATGATTCCGTGACCTTTGCCGTCGCTAGAAATAAGCACCATTTCGCAATAACATGCAACATAACGCCATCTAGCCACTCCTCTGGAAACCTCCTGTTTTCAACAGTTTTGCTAGTTGGAAATTATGTTGCATGTTATTTTTAACGATGGCAAAAGTTACTAATCAATGGCGGAATCATAGAGTATGAAGTGACAACTCTTAATTATTTAATCATTTCCTTCAAGTTCTACAAACTAACTAAAGACGCAGTAATTTATGAGAGAATATTTAAATGCTATGAATTGGCTGTTGAGAAGTCTTTGTACATGTCTGGGGCAGTCATTTTGCCAAATTGCCAACTCCTTTCGCGTCTCAATGATGTTTCTCCATAAAATAGCGCGCATTCATTATGATATGACATTAAATTGTGACAAAATGCGTGGCTGGGGTGACTGGCGTGCCTTATGCTACCCCCGCTAACCTATACATACCTACTTTGCTAGGATTTTTTAGGGTTACTTCATCGCGAAGCGATGACGTAACTCTTATTTAATTTTATTCTTGACATTTCCTTAGTCCGCCATACGAAATACCTCGATTTTGATATTTTACTTCAACATTATTGACTGGCATGAAGCATTAACTTTATAATTACAAAAGCTTATTAAAATCAAAATGGTATAATTTCAACAGTTATAACAACAATTCAACTTTAAAATATGTATTACAAAAATTACATACAAACAAATAAGCGAAACAATAAGCCATTAAACTTATGGCTCTGTAAGCTGTAGACCTCGCTTTGGCCGTTTACTACAGATAAACATTAAATAGGTAGGTATAACACGTACTTAGTAGCTAAACTGCTAATTTGTGACTTGAACTGCACTATATAATAAAAAGTGGCTTTAGAACAGTTCTAGGTACCTACTTATTGTTTTCAAGAAGTCTTAATGCAGCCATCCATCACATCGGAATTTGCTTGAAAACTAAATATCACATTTGGATGATTCTAAGTGACTTTATGCGATTACTAGCTGCCCGTTGCGCGACTACGCAGCGCGTTTTAGGTACCTATTCCATAGTTACCGGCCACAAAACGATTCGTTCATCATTTTAGAAATCCATATCGACCCGTGTGACATTGATGAAACTCTTTTCTTACAAACTGTATGGATCGCATCGCACAACTGTCAAACATAAGTTCCGGTTCCAACAAAGAGGTTGAACGAAGTAGTTTTTGGTCACGTCACTGGTTTTGGCCATACCGGAAATCAAGAACTCGTGGAAGAATGCTTAAAATAATTTTTATTTGTTAACGTTTCATCAGGTTTTTCTCTCACTAATTAACATTCTTTATTGTACGAATGTATTATTATCTTATCTGATTAGTTAAAAACCGTATTGAAAATAGTTGCGGTTTTAAAAGTCTTCAGCCGACCCTGACGTCACCGATTCCAATTTCCGTTACATTTCTTAGCCACTCGTGATAGCACCCGGCTAGTAGTAATTGAAAAGCAAATATATGAATAACCCACAGTTGAGAGGTTAAATAAATTTTACCCCCGTGCCCCAAGAAGTTTTACTTCAAAAAGAGACCATAAAGTAGACTGACATCGTCACATCACATCACTGAACCTGTCGTTTGGCTAGCAGAATTAGCTGTCCACATTTTTGATAGAGTAAACAAAGTGTCGACCCAGTTTCCGACATTGTTTAGGGCACCGCTCCTCGGGCCCGCGCGGCGCTCCGCCAAATTCTATTTCGATTTTTATCTACGTGCCGTGCCGCTGCGCCCGCGCCTCCACAATTTTTGCAATGTTTACCAGCACCCCGTGCTGCAAGCCAACTGCTTGTCAAAGCAGATAAATGTGACACACGTTGTGCAGTCTCAATGTGCTAGAAAATTAGAGGTTATTGGCTAGATTTGTGTTTTGTTTCGCGACCATCTTTAAAAAGGTGCTGTTCTGTAAAGTCTTCTTGATCATCATCATGATGGACAGCACAGCCTCCATTCATCCTCTGCTGGGTGTAGTCCTCATCTGTAACCGCCAATAAATCTCAATAATTTTGATCTATTTTCCCATTAATGATGTGAATTCTAGATATATATCTGAAACGAATTCATCAATTTCCAGCAAACTACCCGCATGTTTATGCATTCAGAAGCTAAATAACTCTCACGACTAACTTAATCTGAAATTAAGTCTCTTGATTGGAAGCAATCATGCACCGTGTGGGCTGTAAGTGGAAGATAGATAACTTATTTATGAATCAGATAGACCACCGCCTCCGTGGACCAAATCCAATACGCGGTCTAAAGGAAACGGTCAGTTTCAATTCAATCAGAAATTGAACTGAACACATAATTCACATTACTTCAACAGTAATTTAACTTTCTAAACGTACCTACAGTTATTACCATTCGTTGAAGTGATTTCCCGTGGCTTGGATCTTTGCCCAAAACCATTTAAAATTGCGTCAATTCCATATCTGAGCGGACCTCCTTCGAGATTTATTAATATGAATAGGTACTTACTTCGTAACATAGTAGGTATTTTAATTCATTATTATTCTTTTCTACACTTTGTCATTGATGCAACCAAAACGAGAGTAAGATTTCTTTACAGGAGACATCACTAATTTACTAATTTCGCCTTTTCAGGTAATCAAACCTTCCCGTGGCCATATTATTGCACTTTCACTAACGGAACTCCTCCACAATCCATAGCTCCGATCCCACCGAACGTCTGCTGACTCCTGAAAATTCCAAGGTAAGTTCACAAAAAATAGACAAAGGAATACAGACCAGACTGGCACTTTGGCAGTAATTTGAAAGAAAAAACTTGATGGAATGATCTCCAAACAGCAAGTTAATGGACTCTGAAATAGTGTCTGTTTCTAGACAGGAGTTCGGTGTTCGTTTAGGCGTGTCTCCCGCATTGGTGAACGTTGCCAGAGACTCATAGAGCTGGCTATTTCCGCGCAAAGACGTTGACGCACACGGCTTGAACTCAGGTACGGTCAAAGCACTGCAGGTATTTGGGGATTCGAAGGACTGGAGTCTGATTGTCTGCTCTGGGTTTATGCCACTTGTATGCTCGTTAAAGCGGACCTGCCATGGTGAGGCGAAGTTTCCTCAATGCAGTACCGCTGTATCAAAGGATCTTGTTTGTTTCGTGTAGGTTTGCCATTACTCTCCTAAAGTAAGCGGTAACTAGGGAAGCAATGAATGCCTGAAAGGGTTCTTTAGCGCAAGCAATGTGCATATTACAAAGTCCACAAGGGGCTTACCGGAAATCATTAAAATGTGTGGCAATAAAAAAAAACCCTGTGTCATCCACCCACCAAAAATATGTATTTGTCGCAGTTGTTTGGTTAAATCAGACACTTAACTAACACCCCAGACCGTTAATTAAAGATCGACATTTAACCAAGTCACTAGCTTTCTTTTTTAATCTTTATTTAAACGACTTGGTACACAAAATAACACTAGCATTTTGATTTAAATAAAGCATCGTCGAAAACGTTTAACAATCTGTCTTGGTCAATCTGTGTTGGTTAAAACAAGATGGCGTCACCACAACTGCTGATTACTTTCAGAGTCTATCTTTTTGGCAAAAGGAGCGGACCCAGAGGACCCCATGTAGTTTCACAAAACCGAATTGGTTGCATAATACCCTACCAAAGTTGAAATGCGTCTTGTTGCCTACGAAAATTTAGACAGCTCGTTAAACGTATCGTTCACTCACTTGTCTGATTGAACTTTAGCGACTTGGTTATGGATCCCTTGCTAGAAAATCCGCTTAATTGTGATGATATCGTGTTTTACTCATTTTAATTAACTCCCTATCACAATTAGCTTAATCGTAATAAGCCTTTCTCTTGCACCACTTCTTTTTAAATCTCATTTGCCAGAAGAATGAATGATTCGAGTGACTTCCGGTTTACTCTGTTATTTGTGAGTGAGACAGAGACAAAGGATACAAAACAGAGCGAGAAAGCATGTTTGTTTTGTCTTGAGATGTCAGAAAACGTCAAGTCATTTGGTAAGCATAGCAACTATCACATGGTATTTTGACAGCCACTAAATTGAGTTTAATCGCCCAAACTTGGCCGATTATACTCTAATTAGCTTATGCAGGATAATCGTGATTAGCAGTGAAATCAGCGTGGAGCAAGACGATGTGTATTTTTTTCGCTAATTCAAATTAAACTACAATTATTCTGCGCTAATCAGCTACTTAAATCGTGGTGAAAGCCGCCCTAAATGTCGGTCTTTAATTAACAGTCTAGGGTGTTAGTTAAGTGTCTGATTTAACCAACTAACTGCGACATATCCATGAAGTTATCTGAAATTATCTAATGTCCATGTAATTTTCAGTGATTACTTCAGTGACATTGTTGTGCTCGTAATTGCATCGATTATAAAGTATTAAGTTGTAGCATCATTGTTCTTTTAATTATCCGATTCTAAGTTCTTCCACTATATTTATACCTGCGTTTACATAGACGATTAGAATTTTATAATATCCAGTGGCTATAGCCAGTGATACTTTTAGAAAAAAAAACTATAGTTTATATAATTTTTCCCAGAACGACAATGATAAAAACAACGCTTATTTTACGGATTACCTACTTGCGAGTCGAATACATGTAACTCTTCTAAATATCTATTACTTATATGAACAACATTCCATTGAAACCATAATATGACTCCCACCTTAGAATAATAACGCGTTATTATTAAGACTCCCACATATAGATGTGCCGAACCGGCAATATTGCCGTCAAGATGGCAATATTGCCGGCTCGGCACATCTATACACTCCCACAAGCTGTTACACCAACCGTCAGTGCGACCTTTTCACAATGCACCCTGATAACTACACTTGTTATAACTCCCACTAAATTACTCAACGGCCTGCATACAAACTGGGATGAATGAATATGCATTTCGCCTGTGCTATGACCCGAACAAGAATGTACCAGTCAAAGTTTTCTAAGAATACCACCCTTATTTCGTTTCTATTAAACAGTGCGTGGAAACGTCTAATCAACCTTATATCAGAGTGTATCAGCTAGTTTCTCAAATAGCTCTGTTAGTTGTAGTTTAGAAGCTCAAGGTGGGGAGAAAAAATCTGCCCTTGTGGGAGTAACATATCTACATACAAAATTATCTTGAATTTCTTTAACTGGATAATAGTTTCTCGGCCTGTCACATAACTCACTGTTATCATTTATTCAAATTTCGTTTACTATCAACTGTTGTAGTTGTCCTTGCTCTTAGATAACGTTTATTATTTATCTTCTATCCTCCAATCAGATATAAGATTATCTAAAACGTGCAAATTTTATGGTGTTTAAATTTTGGCACTCTCTATCTTCGCAATTATTTTTTAAGAGTCTTTCTTATCCAATTTATCCTGAATTATCTCAAACAAAATCTTTTTATGCCAAGCAAAGGGAACAAACACATAAACCAAACAATTCCCGTACGGGATGCAGAACCAGTTTGCTTGCGAGTGGCATTGCGTTCGCGCAGGTGTTTGCGGCCCACCAGGCCTCGATCCCTTTGTCCATTACGCACCGTAGCGTTTGGCGTGAGTTGTGACCTGACCCAGTCGTTGGGAATAGCACATACGACAGCCATTGGATAGCAAAGGTCACTAATCATAAAACTGTTTTTAGGGTTCCGATCCTTAAAAGGAAAAAAAGTAACCCTTATAGGATCACTTTGTTGTCTGTCTGTCTGTCTGTCTGTCTGTCTGTCTGTCTGTCTGTCTGTCTGTCTGTCTGTCTGTCTGTCTGTCTGTCTGTCCGTCCGTCCGTCCGTCCGTCCGTCCGTCCGTCCGTCTGTCAGTCTGTGCGTCCGTCCGTCCGTCCGACCGTCCGTCCGTCCGTCCATCTGTCCGTCTGAAATGGAGTTCTAGAATGGAGTGTCGTTGACATGGCCGTAGATTATTATCGGTATTTTATCTTTGAACATTGTCGTGGACCCACTATCTATGCAAATTGTATGGAGTTAGATCTTTTCCGTGTCGTTTCTTACTGCTTTACTACAGCTTAGCTGATAGGAAGGAAACTGTGTTGGAAGGAAATTAGATAGTTTTCTTTATTAATTGCAGTTGCAACGAAGAGGTAAATCCATATCTTTAGAAACTAAGATAGTTTACTAAATTATGTAAATTAAGCTTTTTTTCGCCGATGATTTTTTGGCATCAACTAATTTTTTTCCTTCTGTTTTGTATCTTTTTATTAACTAATCGATTATTATTTCCAACTTGAAATAATCGAAAGCCAGTGGCAGGCTTTTTCGATCTTTAAGAGATAAAGTTCGATAGAATCTATCCGTTCATAAATTTTGTAGTCATCGGCAACAAAACACTTAACAAAAAGCTGTGATAATAAGATATTTTCTTTGTCGTCGTTTCTAACAATGCAGCGACCTTTGCCATCGCTTTGCGAGTGCAATCCATAGCTATCTATGAAATATCCTATTGCATTGTGCCCATTTGAGTTGTATGTAATAGCTCTAGTAGCCTTGCAACTGTATCATTTTGATCATCTAACTAACTAAACCATATCATTGTTCCTACCCCTTGCATTCCTAACGTCACCCGGTTCATTGCTTTGACACACGACTTCTTCTGGTTCAATGTTCAGCTCATGTTTGTTGGTGGAATTAGTCGTGCCGGCATCAGGACCGCCCAAGGTTGGGCCGGGTATGCAAATGCGTGTCGTGTGATTCTGCGTTCAAATATGGACCTGTGCTATGAGCCTGTATTTGCAATAGTTAAGTCAAGATTGAGGCTTAGGGATTTTTATTTTGAATCCGAAAAAAATAAAAGGATCTGAAAGTACGGAAATTATATTTTGTATGCTTAACGTGGGCAGAACTGGCTATGTCACCTCGTTTGGTTTTATTGAAAAGGTGGTACGTCTGTCACAGGCGTGATTCTTATGTGTATATCTTGAGGTTCTTCTCTAAACCTTGGGTTTTAACTATACCTTTCTCCAACACCAACGACATCCATTTCTATTACAAAATGCTTGGGAGCAAAAGTATTCCCGGCTACGTGCTATAACATCTATAGATTTCACAACGAAATCAAACCTATCCAGCTATAAACACCCTCACCCATCCACGAACGCAGCCCGAGTCAACGGAACAAATTGCTATGCTGCTATTTGAGCTCGCCGACTATTCTGCATCGAGTACCACAGGTTCTGACCAGAAGGGGGCATTGCATTATGAATGACAAGTTAATGTGTAACTGTTATAATAATTGGTACTGACTACTGGCATAGAAACTCTACTTAAATGTTGCTGATTTCATAAACTTTGCTAAGTATATGTAAGGAACTGAAATACTGGCTGTGCTTCGATTTATTTTCCCTTCAGATGACGACTACTGTTTGTAATAGACTCTTTGTTGGTTGTACGTTGTTGGAGGTACCTATATGAACATAGAAATATATCTCTGAGTAAAACAATATATTGACAAGGCTATGTTGTTCATTAGAAATGAGAAATCGTCATACGTTTTTTTCATACTCAACATACAAAACGCTTTCATGTGTTTTATTCGTTCTTAGGTAAGCTAAAACCCTTTTTGGTTTTTCCTGCATCGCTCTTGTTGTCTCATGCGGACTAGTGACTGAAATTGCGTTTACCACAATAGCCACTGATTATTCGCTATGATTGACATCACCCGCAGTCACTGGAGGTGGGCCAACAAGAAAGCGGTAACATGTTGTCAGCATCTTACACTAATTACATGTCTAAATTGTGATTGGCATGCATCTGGAGGAAAAAAAACGGTGACGTCCGAATCCGGGATACTCATACTCATATATTTATTGCGTCATTGTGGTACACTTTTACAAAATTATATCCAACAATAGATAGGTTTCGACTAGAGAATCCTTCTTTTTCCCAAAGGACGTGGCACTGTTTTACAGGTTGCACCCATGTGAAACCAATAGTTCATAACTACGTTCCTCTTTTATGGGCACAACTTTACTTCTTCCATCCTGTACGGGTAAAGCGTGACGTTTGGTTTTTTCCTCTCCTTTATTACCAACACAACACCACCGATATTTAATTGTACTCAAAGGAACACTTCCAACTATGACTAAGATTCTTCATCAGTGTCAGAAATGTAAAAAAAATATATATACCTAATACATTATACTTAATCGTTAATCGACTTTTCAAATACGAAGCAGTATAAACACTGAAGTCTGACTCATTCATATTTTTAGTCTAGGTTTAGAGTTTTCCACGCTGTGACTCATTTGCGATATAGATTTTTAAGTACCGCGACAATCATGAATGAAAAGTTTTAGGTAATTATGTCGGTATAAAGTGTGCTCATGAAGATTTTCGCATGAGAGAGTCCTACACCCAGAAGAAGGTTGATGTGGGTTGAGCACGGTGATGCAAATATGTGCTGGCTAGTGAAGAGACATGAAAAGAAGAAGAAAAAAAGTCTGACTTAGAAGGCTGAAGGAAGTGGAACGGAAGAGACAGCAATCTATTACCGAATTGAGGACGATTAAAGTTTTCTGAAGTCGGTTATAAATAGCACTCGTTCACAACGTGTTCTATCTAGAATGATATCAATTTAGCCAATGTAGATCGTATACATCATACCATTGTACGACTCATGTGTGGTGGATTGGGAATACGTATGGTACCCAATCATACTGCAGGAATGAAGCAAGATGACAAATTAATCCAAAGACTTTACATGGTAGACTCTCGGTGCCATGTCTGAAACCATGTGTCGAAGACAGTATAAATAAAGCTAGTTACATCTTCACGCAATAAGTATCATTCAGTCAAATAGTTCTTAGTATAATGTACTAAAGACCGTTTTCTATTGACCCAGCTGTGTGCAGATGGTCTGCCTTACTGCGCAGCAAATGGGCTTGGAGCGCCACTGTCTCAATATGTGCCTTGTCGATATTTACATAAATGTAAATACACTAATACGTCAAAATTCAATAGGTGGTTTTCGAAAATTTTATCCTAAACAGAAATCACTAGAAAAGTAGCAACGCGTAACTGCGCAGTAGAAAAACGGATTGTTAATAATTTAAATGCCGTTTCAGACAAATGTCCATGAATTTTATATAATCGACTACCTAGACGACTTGACTTTTTATCACATGCTAATAAATAAGTGGGTGTTGTTTACTTCGATAAAGGAATCGCTATAACCACGTTTAATGTGACATTGTTCAAGACATGGTAATCGGAAAAATCGAAGACTTGGAAATGATAATGCCACTGTCTGAGGCAATCGATGTGGAATTTGGAGGATTTTTCAATATATTTTTGAAAGGCCGTCATCTTGACACTGAGAATTCTTAGTAACCATGCTTCATATGCCGATTACTTGCTCACAGTTGAATGATTTTGTCAGCCACACCACGCTGCTTTCTTGTGAAGATGACCTGGCGAAAGGTTCTGGCATACTTCCAATACGTACTCGCTTATCGGCTGCTCTAGTCTTTGTAGAAGTGTTTGACACTGTTTCCACGACTGACCACGTTTCGTCAAACAAAAATACCTCCTCGTTTGAGGTTAGTATTTAAAACACGTGTTTACTTTTCTGGCTTGGGCCAGAACTAGAATAGGGGATACTCGGGTGGCCACGGAAAGTACTCAGAGTAGTACCACCACTTGAACATTCTAACTAGCAGATGGGATCAGCATCTAAAGTAGTCTAGGCTGTGAGAACAACAAATGTCATGCGGTTGAAATCTTCCAATAACGAATAACCTTAAATCTGTTATTCGTTGTCCAAAAAATAATAAACAAAGGAAACGTACACAACCATTAGATTTTTCAGTGAAATAATCACATGCGTTAGTCGTCTTTGAGGCGAAATCAGTCCAATAAATCTCCAACGTTTGCCGCATTTCCTGGTTCCGATTCAGTCCTCCGGCCAGTCCGAAATACGCGTGTTTAAAATATTGCGTAGAACAGAAACTGCGTTAAACTGCTAAAAGTATTTCGGAATGGTTGGTAACAGAAACATTGACGCAAGATCTGAATTGGCATGCTTCTCGTGCGGATTGAGAACGCCATTTCTCTGGAAGCTGGAAATTGGCACTGTATTCGCTTTTAATGTCATGTAGCTTGTACCTATGAGTCTTCTATGACGCGAATCGGCTATTACTATAATAATATGTTGGGCCATATCATCCTTTTATCTTAATCTTTACATGTGACCCTGATTGATCTGTTTTCGCGAACAATGTTTTCATCTCCCTGTCGTGACGTAAAATTTTGCATTGTTTACAATAATACTGCTGAAGAAAATAGATGTCTGAGATAAGACAGTTCCTACATCGATTTTACGAGATAAATGGTTATAAATTGAAAGACTTTATCCGTATCACGCGGCGACCTCCTTGCGAGCGTACCGTACGGTGCCAGTTGCCGTGCACACTGATTCATATGGTCCACAATCACAGTAATTATAAATAGCTGCAAGAAGACAGATTGTTTAGTCTGTCATTTTTCTCACGACTCTGCTTTCATACATATTTAATAAAACAGTTAATATACTTGTAACTTGCTTGTCACATTAACTAGACTGAATTCTAATTTTAACCTTGTGCCAAAACTGATAGACTCTACCAACTGCAGTGATGGATGAGGATCTTAAAGACAAAACGACGAACCACAGGCGTGGACTGCAGTACAACCTGAACATCGTCACGTTTTCAGTTCTTCCAAAATGATCGACAGAAGATTAACCGACGACCATTCTTGTAATACAAAAGTTACACGCCATAACTCCTGACCGCAAACCTCCAAAGGCATGTTAGGTTCATGCGCACCATGTTATCTAACCAGTCTGGCTCAGGTATCGGAAGGAATAAATACATATAAACAACACAGAGCAATGTAGAACATCGACATAGTATAAGTAATTGCATTCTTCCTATATGTTTGCGCACGCGGCTTTTATCGGTCGCTCTTGTCAACAACATGCCAAATGGTTGTTGGGTCTAAGTTTAGGAGACTCTCGACCTGAAATTGTTCTTTGCAGCCATATTTTCTGACCTTAAAAATGATTACTATTCTATGGATCATCCATTTAGTTCTATCCCCGTTTTTTGAGTGCCAGTGGTGCAAATCTGTATTCTCTCTATCTAACACCCCGTACGCGAAAAGGCGTGAAAAAACTGACGAAATGTACACTCGTAAATGTACACTTGTAAATGTACACTTGTAAATGTACACTTGTAAATGTACACTTGTAAATGTACACTTGTAAATGTACTCTTGTAAATGTACACTTGTAAATGACATGATTTCTACCTATTATATCTGTAAGACCTTGTATTATGCCCCATGACATTTAAGGCAATAAATCAACAAACTGTAGAGATAATTAGGGCGTTTGAACCTTTGAGTAATAAGTTCAATGGTTTGAACTGGTATTCTCATTCTAAAAGCAGCCACTCATGCCTGCTCCTGCAGCGATTTAGGAAGGGGGCTGTCAAAAATTGGGGATGACCTTGAATTGCTTCCTTGATTGTGAGGTGTGTATGTAGGCAAGCAGGGGCAATTTTTATGGCTCATCCAGCGGCAGCGGCAGCGATAATCTCGAGAGACGATCAAGAGAAAATTACATTTAGCGTTTTTAGTCTTTGAGTTGGAATTTGGGTGGCGGAAGCAGCGAATCCTTCCTTGCAGGCGTGTGTGTAGAGCAGCTCCGACATTGCTCCGACCGACCCCCTTCCTAGATTGTCGCAGGAGCAGGTATGTGAATAGGTAGCGGAGCGACTTTTGGATACGAATCGATCGAAATAGTAATGACCTATACTACTAAAGAAGTGGGTGAAATGAGCGTCTCTTGTAAGCTTGTGCCAAATTGGAGAATCTGCCGACTGTCGTACGATCTCGTCACTACCACCACATGCGTCACTATCACAAAACAAACTTTGATATCGAGTTGTACAGCGTATGCATTAGGGCTTAGGATCGTGATATTAAGGGCCTTGTGTAGGTAGCAGGAAAAGTTACGCATCGAAAAAGTATTCAAATTGAAATGTCACTGAATCTTCTGTACGATGTCATAAGGTTCATTGCATCTGAACTCGAACTTTTCGCGCTTCTTTCCTGCTTGGGGCTCTGTAAACAATCAAGCATAATTGACAAGCATGTTGGTCAAACTTCGCGTTTTCATCAAGCAACTGCGATAACGATCAAGCCAAATGATCAAGCAAGTTTGTTCAAACCACATTCGGTTTTCTTCTCAAGGTTCAGAATTGCTTGTCAAGCACATCATCAATCAAAATTTTCTTCAAGCACCATCAAGCGCAACAAGCACGTGGACTGCTTGACAAGCACGTATGCTTGAACGTTTACAGGGCCCTTAGCTACTAGAAAAATTTACCCATCATTAGCCTTTCTATTGGTTAGATATTAAAATCCACTGCAACAGAATTCTATAAATGAGAAAAGTTTGAAAGTGTTTACTTTTCAGCAAATTAGGCCAGTCGATAATCGATATCGCGTAGATGGTGAAAGTACGAACAACAAACAAATCAATCTACAAATAATCTACGAACAAATTGTACTAGCATACTATCTCCGATAGTGACCAATATGTTACACTGAGTACCCGTGCACTATAGGGATGTTTGAGATAACGTGGGAGTAACGAAATTCCCGGTAATCCGAATGGAGTAGCAGTGAATGAGGGAACTATAAATATAAAATTAAATGTTTGCTGAATAGTGTAAAACTTGTTGAAAAGTTTGAACGATTTTGCAGTCGATATAAAGTGTTATATTTATTTGGCAGGCTGGATTTTACCAACAAAAAGTTATGCGAAAATAACTATCCCGGGGATAATTTGTATGACAATGACAGTTCAAAATGAGGTCATTCTATGAATATTTCACCAAGTTAAAAAAAGTGGCCAAGTGCGAGTTGGACTCGCCCATGAAGGGTACCGTAATAGCAAGTAATTATAAGACTGGATGTTTGTGTTGTAACTTTGTTTTCATAGTGTTTGTATGAATGACAAAGTTATCTTTGCGGTTTTTAATGAGTGTTTTATATCTTAAAAACTGCTTATTATATTTTGTTCAAACCAATTTTTATCGAAAGTTTATATTGAGATACACAGCATATATTTTTTATAGATTTATCACTCTCTTACTTTAAAAGTTAGAGGCGGGGACACAATTTTTTCCACTTTGGATGGGTCTGTTTCTTTAAAGATTGACTTTGAGGAAAAATGTTTTCAGGAACCTCCACTTCATTATTGAAGACCTATAGACACCACACAAATGTAGGATTGATGAAAAAATTTTTTTTGGTTTCAGTTTCTTGTATGGGGAGCCCCCCTTATTTTTTTTCCGTTTTTGTATAAAAATCGTAAAGCGGTTCATAGCGATTTTGATCATAAGGTTTTGGAAGCAAAATATTCTTGGAGACTGATCGACTGCAATGAAAAATGCTCTGAGAGCAAAATGTCCTCAATTTAAAATGACTGCTAGTGCTTAGAGCACAACATCTTTAATGCTATATAATATGCGCAATGTAAGTAGTCTTGGGAGCAAAACTGCCGCAATCTGAAATCGTTTAGAAACATGTAAATACTTTCTATTCATTTTGAATAATACAAATATAATTTTTGTATAAAAATCAGAAAGCGGTTCATAGAATACATCTACGTACCAAGTTTCAACTGTGTAGTCCTAATAGTTTTGGAATAAAGTTGCTGTTCCTTGTTTCTCTACGGAACCCTAAAAACCGACTTCATGACCACTGAAATCACTTAAAAACCTGTCCGCGCGGGATGCGATGTCATCTATGAACACGATACCTAATGAGCCTACGAAATCTGTCTTCTGACTTTACAATACCACAAAATAAACAAATATCGGTCCTCACAAGGCCCTCACAGCCAGAATTCATCATCATCATCAAGAGCGTAAACGCCACAAAGTCACATAAGGCAAAAATAGTTACTAACTATTAGTTACCTGACAGTCTTTTCTATGTAGAAACCAAAGTACTGGACCGATTCCTGATTTTCAAGAAATGGGACCAATCTGAAGAGTCTTTCATATAAAAAAAATAATTTTGAAATCGGTTTATAAATAATACCAGTTTCGAGGTGACACACATAAAAAAAATATAACAACCGAATTGATAACCCCCTTCTTTTTTGAAGTAGGTTAAAAAGTAGAAGATACTCTCGAGTAAAAAGTTACTCTTCGTTGGTAAAATTCGCTCTAGTGTGTTTGCCTTGATTTTTTTATATCGCTAGGAGGATTTATAGGATTATCTACTAGTAGGAAACTTAGCTAAACATCCATTGAGTCTTGCGGATTTAAATACTTTAAACCATAGTTATTCTTGTACTCACTGGCTTGCTTGCATAACGTTCAAAACAGTTCCATAAATAAAGTTTCAGATGAAGTACAAAGTAAACATAGCACCCGTAGAATACAGTTGTTCTAACTCCTGAAGAGTATACTATCTAGGTCTATCACTCATAGAAAGACTACAGTGGTGCAGGACTTCGCGAATGAACTGAACAGTACTGTAATGGAATAGTGCAATAAATGCAACGGCTTATGCCTACATTCAGTCGTGTTTTCATCATTGGATGCCAAAACTCACTAGAAAGTAGCGGCTAAATATAGACTTTTAACATCTGGATTTATATCGGAAGCAAGGTCGACTACTAATGCGAACTTATGTCGATCTGGGTTCAGGTATGCCAGATGGGAATAACTGAGCTGCCTCAAGAATTGGCTAAAGATTACCATTTCACATCACGAGCGAAAGTTGCTGAGACTATTATGGGGCTGGTGAAATATTATTTGATTTGTGATGTGGCCATCGGATTCTCTTGTCCATATTTTCTTGGAATCTTTCCCTGACTGTCTGGGTCTACCTTTTGAGATTGGTAAATACTTTTTTATATGACCCTTGAGGTAGAAATCCTTTTACTTTTATGATTCTAATAATTTTAAAATCTTCCTATTGAAGATAACTTCACATTTCGAATTACATTGTCTTTACAGTGTAACAGCCGTCTGCACCCTATTTTCGATTGCTTTATCTGACCGGACCTCCCAGCATGTAATCATAATTAAATTGTCATTTACAAAAATCATTCTTCTCATAGCCTAAACTCGTAATTACATTCGTCGCGGTTAGTATTGTTTGTTTGTACGGACTTGACTGAAACAGCAGTCAGCATTTCTTAAAAAAAAGCAAGTATCCGTCGCTAATATAATCATTTGAAAAACATTCTGGTTAGCACCTCACGGCGCGGCGGCGGCGGCGGCGATAGAACAGATGCTAACATGTTTCGTTTTTGACCTAACCTCAAGTCCGTCGGTTTACCTACATATAAATGTTCCATAGCGACGCGTGGATGACGGCAAGGCAAATCCCATCAATATTGTTGTCTCCGGTATGTAGTATGTATGAGAGTCATAAATATCTGATATGTAATAATTGGGATAGTTATCAAGGGGCAAATATTGCACAGGACCGAGCTAAGTGGCGTGTTCATGAGGACGCCAATACTCCACAGTGGGTTCCCTGACAGGCTGATGATGATGATGATGATGATTATGAAATGAAATCTGTCTTATAGCTAACATTATCAAGCCGATAGTACGCGCTTTTACGGCAATGTCAGTGTAGTAGCCATGTGGCCAAAGGGGCATGCCCATTTCAGTACCAAGATTGCCTAACTACTAGATAATCACTAATAATGATGATAATTCCCAAGTTCAATTATCAACATATTATTTTGGTCTATAAAGATGGGGATTTCGTGAATGAATATAAAAGGTATTGTTATTGAAATGTATTTTATTCTGAGATTTAATCTTCCGCATCCTGCCAAGATTCAAAAATCTTACTTGACGTAAAATCAGTGTTGTCATATGAAAAAAATAGCATGTTCTGATATCGACATACTCAATAAAAATTGATTTGCGGTTCAAGCGGCAGATAAATACCTAAAGTCGCCCATTACTTGCTCTGCTCGATACATCCGTATATCCAGGCAGGCAGGCAGACAGACAGACAGACAGACAGACAGACAGACAGACAGACAGGCAGGCAAAGCAAATTTCATAAAAAATCGTATCTTAATAAAAAACAATGGAATATCAGTAACCAATAATGTAATACTGGAATAAATTTTGTTCTATAGTGTAATGCAATGAGCACAAAGTGGTCCAGCGCCGAGAATGGGTGTCTGTGGTAGTTAGTATACAGTCTGGCATTACGCATCCTGGCCATATCATGATATGGCTGGTTTTAAAAGCATTTTTATTCGACCATACGTCAATCTAACACAAAGACTATTCGGGGGATTCGCTGCGCTCGCCCCCTTTAGTCTTCACTTAACATAAGCTACCGCAGTGTTTGCCCTGAAAGATTTCATCGTTTCATGATATTTCACGGTTGCCCATTTCATGATATGTCCAATTTGACGGTATGGCTAAGACACCTATAAATGGTGCTTCAGTACCTTCAGTACCTCCACACAACTGTTTGTCATCAACCGATTATTTCCCCCCATCAAAGCCCAGTGAAGCACAGGGAGAGACTACAGTTTACCAACCGGCTAACAACTACGCGCAAGGCCGTAATGGTGCGTACGTGATCCCAGCAATGTCTATTTACCCAATCCGTACTGAGGCGTTGATTCTCAAAGGTCCACCACTCGTTTCTTCGTCGTTTTCATCTAAGAATTATAGCGTGTCGCACGAAATTTCTAGGCTGGTCGCCAGAATAGTACCCGTATTTGCTTTGGCCGTATTGGGTGGTGATCGTGCGTGATCAGCGTGATGTTTAATGTAATGAGTGAGTTGGGCTAATCACTTGTCGTATTAGCTTGTTGATGCTTATCACTGTTAGACTGGTTTCTTCCATTTGCTTATGCCATTTGGTGCTGGCTACTTGGTAAAGGAATGATCTTAAAATCGTTATTTCACTGGCGAGGCATGCGTAAGTAAATATGTGTTTTCTTCTATATTTTAATGTCTATTTCCTACCTCTAAATTATCTTGTTGATGTACTATGTTTTGTTCAGTGAATAAACGTATGTCTATGTCTAAAATATGTTGGGCCCCACTAGAACATCCTTGTCGCTAATTCACTGAAGAACATCAAGAAGATTGAAGAAACAGCACCTAAAGAAAACATTCTTCATGTTTGTACAAAAGAGATCTCTCGAATGGACTTGGAATTCATGTATTGGACAAAAATAAGTTAACCGAAATCTACAGCCTACAGATAGTTTTGATACATAGCGTAGACGTTGCTATCAGTAAATCGATTGCTATTTAGTAAACCAGGCCGAACGCTTTCAGTTTCATTTCAACTTCCAGAACATTCTACCCCATACAGCCTTCGTGGCAGGAACGAGATGGCAAACATCCCTGTTCCTCTCTCTTGTCCTATTAACCGGGGGTTGGTCGCAGGTCGTCGCTCCCTGCGCGCCGGGTCAACGACCTTCCGCGTCAGCTGATGCACACACAACACACAAACTGACTCTACTGTACAGCAACGTCACTGACCCAGTTTTTTTTTAACGCTAGTTATGTGCCCACAATAATAAAGGAGAGGAAACAAAGTCTTCAGTCCGTGGGTTTGTTGTGATAATTGAAATAAACAAGCTAAAAATAAACGGTACGGAGAGTACGGAGAGCACTAATCTACTCACCAAAACAACTCACTAAGTACACAAGTACCTTTTGTTTTTTGTAAGAATGTTTATGAGCTACTGCAACCTACCCAAATGTTCCTATAAGTTATTGTTATCTTGTTCTTGTGTGTGAAAATAAATTTCTTTTCATTTCATTTCATTTCAAACCGAGATCAAAATGTTGTTTTCTTTCGGGTATCGTAATCAACGCCAGACGACGGGTGTTAGGATTGATAACGGCTAATACAAGGCGGTGTTCAGGAATACGATTTTATTAGGTCGTATTATAACTAAATACCATCGTGCAGCTCAAATCTAGGAATGGAATTAACTATGTATAGGCATAAGTTGTACATTACTATGTATAGGTTGTACTTTGTACAACATCATAATTATGATACCATCGAGCTGGTTTGATGGTGGAGCTCGAAGGTTGGAGAGGAAACTCTGTTAAGATTACTTGTAAATACATCGAGTTTTGGCTGATTTGATTTGCCTTGATTGACATTGTGGTCGATTCTCTAGGTTACACTGACTAAAATTACTTGACAATATTAAGTTTGACAGCTCTTATGCGGACGCCATAGATTCCACTTTCGAACTGACTTTTGAATTATTTTAATGTACTGATGAACTAATTCAAAAGTGAGTTCGAAAATGGAATCTATGGCAACAGCGTAAGAGCGTCGGAGCTAATATTGTCAAGTAATTTTAGTGAGTGTATCCTAGAGAATTGGCCCCATTGACACTTTCGCAGGTTTAGTTGCACGATTAATTTTTGTCGCCCGATTTACCATTGTAAACTCTGGTATTATTTCAAATATAAGATAAGATTCTGATTTATAGTAGTAGTCTTAGTTGTAAGTAGGTAGGTACGTTTGTTTCAAAATTTATATTTGGTAGGTAATAATAATTGTAATTCGGACACATTCAGAATAAATATAGTGGATATTTACTGAATATCACCTCGTAATAGGTACCTGTCTATGGATTTGTTTTGTCGTACGCTCGCGAATCTTATCACCTATACATAAACTTACATAAACACGCTATCTGTTCGCAAACATGGAAATAAATTTTGTGCGCATTATTTTTATCATTTGCAACCTAATCTTATCACTTGCGAACTATAAAATGTAAACAAAGTTGGTGTTGTTGTCACTCGTTGTAGAGATAGGTATGCCAATTCGCTGTTTTTTAACGTGAGTCTAACCTATATCATTGTACACATGGCTTTGTTATGTAACAACCATTTTTGCGTATTAATTTTGTTACCTACATTTTCAAGGTCCCATTAGGTTTGATATAGCACGCTACGCTAGGTATTGTTGGTTGGATTTTATATAATTATAATTGAAACAAAAAGTAAACTTTAGAAAAAACCGACTTCCACAAACCCTATTTGATTAGATAGAGTTTAATACAAACTGTAACCCCTTATCCCCCCCTTGGGAAATTAATTTTGTCAAATCTCATCTCAGTGCTACCCCACGCTACTAAGGAACCTCTGTACAAAGTTTCATGGCTCTAGGTGCACCGGTTTAGGCTATGCGTTGCCTGCCCGTCAGCCACGCATTGTATTAGTACCTAGTATTGAGCAGTTCTGGTGGCCATATGTGGTCTTCATCAGCAGTTCCGCATCACAATATTATGCTTACCATGCGTAAATGCACGAGTTATTACTAAAAACACAAAAATCACTATAGGTCTGCCTATAATATTTGAAGAGTTCCCTCGATTTCTCCAGGATTCCATCATCAGATCCTGACCTGGTGTCAATGGGACCCTTTCAAACAAAAAAATAATTTTCCAAATCGGTCCATCCGCTTAGGCGCTATCGAGGCACATACAAAAAAAAAAACAAACAAACATCCGGACGAATTGTAAACCTCCTCCTTTGGGAAGTCGGTTAAAAAACATATTTAGGTAGGTAGGTAGGATGGTCGAGGAGTGAGGATTAACGATAGAGAGGTCTATGCTCAGCAGAGAGTCAATGTGAGCCATTGTGAGCTGAGCTGGGAATGAATGAATGAACGAATCAATGATTAAATGAATGAACGAAGAATGAATGAATGACAAATGGCCAACATAGTTTTAATTATATTTTTGCTTGCCATGGCTTGCTAATCTTGCTATCTTGCTATATCTAGCATCAGGTTGCACATGCTTTTATCATGGTTCAATATAAAATCAGTCTACATTTGTCCACCGTGACATCCAACAAGGTGACCCCTAGACAAAGAAAGTATCGAAGTCACGATCTACACGAATAAGTACGTATAGTCACAGTATTATACTGTGGTATAGGTCTGTGGTATAGACATGCTAATGTCGGTGCCGCAGCAGTCGAGATATCTTTACAATTTACGGTAATGTTGTAACGATTATATAATTAACCCTCCAATACACATTGGGATTTTAACACATTTGTGACCAAAACCGTTCAGCTGTTTGTTGAAATTAAAAGGAAGTGTGAGTTTAGGGTTTCGTACCCGGGGTGCCAAACAGGACCCTATTATTAAGTTCCGCTGTCCTTTTTCCTTGTCTGTCAGTCAGCGGACTGTATCTCATGAGTTGTAATAGGTGATTAGCTGAAAATAACCCAAAATGTGTATCTTTGTTACAATATTGCCATTTGTGGGAGTGTAACGTATGTGGCAATATTGCAAGACAAGTGGCAATTTTACCGGCAACGGCATTTCAGTAGTCCAACTCGTACTTTGCCGTATTTTAAGTATTATAGGTGACACGATATTAGGTACCAACCCGTAACCTTGGTAAGGTTGGCATTACGTAATGCTTGCTTGGTACACATTTGCAATAGTCTTCCTTTTCTAAGACAGACAAAGCAAGATAATGGAGATTATTCTAGACACTTCTACTTTCAGGAAACCTGAGATTCTTATCTACGAATATGTAAGTATGTATGACACAACTAATTTACAGCGACGTACTGTCTACATGTTCTCACTAGCCGTAGCCATATCGTCAAACGCCATTTCATGATATGGCGAAGCTATTTCTGGCCATATCATGATAATGGCAGGTCTTAATAAAAGCATTGTTATTCAGCACTACCACAGAATAACTAATAGTACTACGTAAAGAAGGGTCACTCCCGAACAAAAATCAAGTGCAAAATAGTTATCTATTTGTCTATGCTAGCTAGCTACTGCATTGCATTGCATATGCTCGCATGCGAAATTAATCGTATGACACGAGCGTTTATATTCCATTAGATACCGCTGACACGACGCCGATCACGCAGGGTTGCAAAACGCACTCAGTTGTTTTCGGCGTCATTGTTTTCACGCGGCCAGCGCGCGCACCGAGAGCCGAGCGACAAACATGTGCTCGCCCCCTTTAGTCTTCACCTAAGCTACCGCAGTGTTTGCCCTAAAAGATTTCATCGTCTTATGATATTTCACGTTTGGGCATATCATGATATGTTCAATTGTTCATTTCGACGATATGGCTACGACATATCCATATCTATCACACATAATGTGAATGTCATATAAATATAACATAACATAGCGTCACGATTTTTCACACCTTTTTACACCCTAGTTCGCCAATTCGCCACCGATATCATGTCGTCTGTAGCCCGCTGCCACAAATTAGTTTGCTGATGTCAGTGGATGGATGGAATCTATGGCAACTATTGGCCACCGCGTAAAAGAGCGTCAGAGCTAATAAGTAGTAATTTTAGTGAGTGTAACCTCGCGAATAGGCCTCAATAACTAATTATACTTAGGTAAAAACTATACAGAATAGCAGAATCTCCTCTTCTCACTTCTTCGAATTTGTCTTAACACTGGTAATATGAATGGAAAATATTCCATGTTAATTTCCCATTGTATACAAAATCTGGTCCTATGCATTCAATTTACTTCAATGTTGTACCTAGGTATGTGGTGGTGCTACTAATGGTGTTCCAAAGGGCTCCACTTTTGGTGCAGAACTAAATACAAATAATATTACTTGCAATCTGTGCTTGCAATACGTAGTTTCGTATTGATGATCAGCGCACGTCGTAATGTAAGTTGGATAAGCAGGTCATGGATTATTTATTATCAAATTGGCTGTTACGAGGATAATGCGCACCATGTTTTATCTACTAGCACACTGCTAGTAGTTAGACGTTAAGAGCTCTACTGACGATGCAATCTGTCTCGCGATTTGTTGCTGCAACTTGTATTTCTCTAGAGCTGTCTATCTTCACTAAATAGGTGATGTGGTTGGTGGGTCAAGTTGGGGGCGAAATGTAGTATTAGGGGAGATTTTGCTTCAAAGAGTTGAGGTAGTTAGAGAGTTAAGTTGGAGGCGGAAATAAAGATTTGTGGTGTAGCGATGCAGCAATGGTGACAATTATTACTTATTTTATAATCAAACCAATTTTAGGTGGTACGAAGTTTACCGGGTCAGCTAGTACGAGTAAACAAATAAAAGTACATACAGTAGTACAAAACAACCTTACATCTCTATGTGATCACGAGGTGTTACTCTGGGTATGTATTTATATAAGCATCGGAAAATGTTGTATGGTTTTCTATCTATTTATAGTTCTGGGCTACACAATTGTCAACATTTCTAGTGAATTTCTTTGCGTGCAAGAGTCAACAATAACAGATTTATAGTTCGTCGTAAACATGGCCTTACATTAAGTTACTGAATAAAATGCGTTTTAAACATATAAATGTTGGTCATCATACGAATGTTTCTTTTTCATCAATACAATAAACGACGCGATAAATAATAGCTTGTTTTAGCAAGTAGATATCGACATAGTTGCATCAGCAATCATGAAGCTCTGTAAAATACATTGTTACTTTTGTTGCAATGTTATTGCCTTCAATTTATAGGATACTGTATTTCGTGCTCTGTGTTTGTTGACTCCGAGCTATACCAATCATATCTTTGTTATGTAACATGTACTTATACTTAGGTATCTATTTAGTTTCAGTAATAATAAATGAGCCACTGAAATCGAGGGCATTTTCATCCAAAATTATGGGCACTAGTACAACTGGTTGTACTAATGACCCTATTTTTTTAATGTATCATTTGTGCTACCAGTTGAACTACT
Organism: Argyresthia albistria; assembly: GCA_963457715.1. Classification (NCBI taxonomy): domain Eukaryota; kingdom Metazoa; phylum Arthropoda; class Insecta; order Lepidoptera; family Argyresthiidae; genus Argyresthia; species Argyresthia albistria. Next base: position 2,057,389 of record OY735256.1, read on the forward strand.
TGGTTGTACTACTGCCCCGGACGGCGATGTAGATCAGAATACTTCGGTATGCTGCATAATGCGAGCAAGAAAATACCACCTTCTTCAATTAGTCCTGCAAGGAAAGCTAAACATAAACATAAACATTTACATACAGGCAGCATTGCTTCTGGCCCCACACTAGGATACCCTGTGTCGTGGGAACCAGAAACAGCGATCACAAACATGTAATGTAACATCACAACTGCGGCCGTAAATGACCCACCGGCTCCAAAACCTCGCAGAATAGTACACCATCGACATATTCCGAGCTGTAGCACCGGGGTCACACACAAATACCAACAATGTTATCCGACCTCCGATATTAGATGGTACGCATAAAATAAGAAGAATAATGTACGTATTCAAGTCCTCAGAAATTCGCAGGACAATGCTGTCACACGATTCAGATTGGTGCGACAGAGAAGGCCTAATTAATACCCATCCATACTAATGGATCGATGTGGACTGAGACTTATGACGGTGATGTAGGAGTACCTAAACCATCCGGTACCCAGAAATACTTTCTGAAAAAATTAAAAACAACTTGTTATATATGATATTGATCCGTGCATATGAGTGGCAGATGTACCAAGATCTGAACATATGGAAATCTGTACTGTATGCCCTATCTTTAGAGCACAGCTAAAGGGTATCTGTACGATACGAGATGATGATTATGTGAGTTGCAGATTATTTGTACCTATTCGATTTTCATTCGTGTTATTTGTTTGCAGTCAAGCCTGAGATATTAACTGAAAGCCACGATCCGTAGATTGTATCAAAAAAGCTTGTTATGTATGACACTCGCTGAATACGCAAGCAGAGTTCTTAGGTTCAGGTTGTTTATCTGCCGTCGTTTCTTATCGTAAGTATTATTTGGTTTTACATTATTATTTAGCAGTCTGATATATATCTGGTAGTCAAATAGAGGTGTCATGCCATTTTTTGTAATAGCTGTCAGTCCGTAATACCACTATAAACATTATTGTTTGTTTAGTGGTCCACCTCCAACACAGCGAATTACGATATTTACAGATCGCATACTGTTTGATAATCTAGATTTGTTCAGTATTCAGCTTGGGCAGGTAAAAGTACTTACTGTTTATCACTCTGAGTTCTTTAGCACCCTTCATTAGCAAGTTATTGTCCTAATTTCCTCCTTATCGATCATTATCCTTAATCTTTGTTTTGCATTTAACTAAACAGCTGATTCCCTCAATTGCAAATATGCCCATAAATCTTATCTACTGTTTAGGACTGCATGTTTATGATGGCTATCATTATCAGCTGACGCAGAATACGACCTCGCATTTATCTGGTAAATTAAAATAGTAATTCGAGAAGAAAACAAGTTCTATAAATATTCCGTGAAAGAGAGCCGTGCTTTGTGCATAGTGAAGTGGACGGACAGCGAGCTTTTGCACATTTTTGCTTTATTTGTCATTATTATCATCAATAAGTTAGGGAAGAATCGTGCCAATAGTGGGCACAGTTGTGCCTCTGCCACACCATAGGGGAAAAGGCTTGATGTTATGTTATGTTACGTTAAGTTAGTTAGGAATACGGTTTAGAATATTCTCATGAACTTTATTCAAGCTGCTACACTGATAAATGGAATGCGATCATTATTATTATAATGAGGATTCAAAAACTCAAGGTTTCCAATACTCATAATTTGAAGGTAGAAGGACCAATCAGCAACTCAAAATCTTCATCTTCGTGTGGAAACTTAAGTTGACATAGGAATAATCATAGAAGATCCTTCCAGTAGTCAGCCACCGCGATTGCTTTGTCATTAGCCTGCTTATGGTCGGCGTGTGTGCAGGAAGTCGGGCACAGCGGGCACGACAGCAGGTGGCTGGAAGTTTGGGGGGCACCGCAACGGAGCTTGTACTTGCGTCCGCAGGCAGAATGGGCCAGCCCAGCGTCGCATGTTGTCTCTGATGCGTCCGACGCATGATCTCAGCTGGTTCAATGTTTTCCACAGCCGCCAGCCCAGGTTTTCGCCCGGAGCGAGTTGCTCCTCAGATTTACCCCAATCAAGGCTTATGTGGATTTGTGGGGATTGCTCCCAAAGCCTTGCGGAGGCAGGCATCTCAACAAGAGGGTCTGTTGTGGCCAGGAAGCTTCGTCTGGATTTAAGACGAGATTTTTCTGGCTCCTGACCAAACAGAGGGTGGCGAGAGTCGTTGCAATGTTTCCCTCTCTCGACCATGGAGGCAACCCCACGGCGAACAGAAGGTGGGGCTATGCCAGCCAGACGGTGCAGCATATCTGTGGGGGTTGGTTTGAGACAACCAGTGATTAGGCGGCAGGTTTCGTTCAGCGCCACGTCCACCTCCTTGTCGTGCGGGGAGTTGTTCCACACTGGGGCAGCATACTCCGCCGCTGACTAGCAGAGAGTGGATCTCAGTGTGTGCGGGTGAGCGCCCCACGTTGTGCCCGTAATTCGTCGTAATAGGTTGTTCCTCGCGAAGACTTTCAGCTTGCTCTTTTGGCAGTGACTTTTGAGCGATAGGGTGCGGTCAAGCGTTACTCCCAGATACACCGGGGTGAAAATGTGTTCCAGCTTGTTGCCCTGCCAATTGATGTTCAGCTTCTCTGTTGCCTTGCGGTTGTTGAGGTGGAATGCGCAGACCTGGGTCTTTGCTGGGTTTGGTCGCAAGTGGTTTACCCTATAGTATACAGAGAGACTTTCGAGGGCACGTGTTAGATCGGCTTCCATGGTTTTAAAGTTCTTAGCTTGAGCTGCCAGTGCCAGATCATCCGCGAAGAGGAAATGTCGCAGGTTTTCAAAGATTGGCTGGTCGTTAGTGTAGATGTTGAATAACGACGGAGACAGCACACTTCCCAGCACACATCCCCAGCACTTTCCCCAGCACACAACCCATTTTTCTGGTCGCGCCATCTGCTTCTTTTTCCTTGGAAGGAGACAAAAAATCTTCTGCTCCGCAGCATTGTAGTCACCACTTGAGTAAGATGGTAGTCCCCAGTAGTTTTTGGATGAGCATAAGGTGGTTGACTGTGTCGTATGCAGCTGACAGATCTACAAGAACGACGCCCGCAGCCACGCAAGCTTCAAAGCCGTTTTCAATGTGTTGCGTGAGGTTCAGAACCTGGCTTGTGCACGATTACCAGCTCTAAAACCGGCCTGTTCAGGGATCAGCTTTTGGTCGAATGACGTTGCTATGCGCTGGAGGATCAATTTTTCGAACAGCTTGTACAGTATACATCAGCAACTGCTGCCCTTAAACCAAAACCAAAGAAACCAAACCAAAGAAACTAATGTTAGCAAGCCAAGTCAAACACACGCAACAAGACTTGGTAAAAAAAACAACCAAATTGATAACCCCCTCCTTTTTTGAAGTCGGTTATAAAATAACCAGTGGAAGAAATGTCAACCATAGAGTATCTTAGACGTCAACGTTTCATCAATCACAAAGAGCGATGAATGAACCTGATCCCAGGGACGATGTATTCCTCTCTTGCGCGTGTTCAAAATGATGGTGATTTGTTTCTTTTTTATTCGAGAATTCAAATTTCGAATTGTGGCCAGCTATCTGATCATAGCCTTGAACCCACTTGTATATCACAGATAAAAAAATGATACTCAAAAGCCAATGGGATATATAATACATCCGGCTTTTCATAATGTACTAATAATGAGTGGTTCTCTAACCCAATAATAATTTGGCACCTTGAGGTTGATTCTTAGTGTAATCAGTGTGTAACGGGCCAAAATCCTCTATAAAATCATGCGCTTTGGTGAACGAAATACAAATACCAAATTCGTTTATTTTGTTTAATAACCGCGGACTTAGATTTCAAACCTAACTGCGACACAATATTGTGATTTACCGCAATAAAGCTATTGACATTTATCCATTGTTGCTTATGGTTTCTACAATTCAAAAAATTCAGTAAATATGAGAATGTTGATTATTGGAAACCCCCGGTATTTTTATCTCGACTATCATTAGTTGCCGCCTTCTTTCAGCATCTTTTCTGTACCTATGTAAATCTACTTCAGGTACCGTCACCCTTTCTCCTCTATTTCTAAGCATTTAATTTACAAAAAAACATGTATCAGTGGGTGTGATTGAAACCGTCGTCGGTCGGGGACCTACAAAGTCAATTTTTTTTTTTAAAGGGGCAAATAACAGCACCCGTAATCGGCGGCGGCGGCGAACTTGTACGAGAGAGACTTATGCTATAAAGGAGCCGGCTACTCACTCACTAACAGCAGGCGGCTCCACTTAAACACACTTTTACACCCTGGATTGGCCCTGCGGCAGGTGTGTCAGTAGCCTGCTTGAGACTATGAGCGTTTCCTTCCAATACTTTGTGACACTTTTCTATAAACAGCCCACAATAGCCGCATTATAAATCCTCTGTTTCCGTCGATTCGATTCACGATATGACGAAGCGGAATAGGTGTGTCTTGTACTCGCACTAGATCGAGTTCTGCCCCTCCGCTCCGTGACGGAGTTGTTAGTCGAAGTCGCTTGAATAAATTGTGTCAATTAAAACTGATTCATCGACACTTGTATGTACGTTCTAGAATATGGATTACAACAACAACGTGACTTAACGTTTATACGGCATAGTCAATTAATACATTAGCTTATTCTATTTTTAGTTGCATTAATTTGTGTTTTGTTGAATAAACACTTAAGGTACGTCACAGAATTGGATGTTTCTGGTTACTAACATGTTTTTCTATTAGTCATAGTCTGTCAAAAAATCTTTTGCAAAATATATCGCGGGCATGTTGTAGGATACTGTGCAATGTTGCAGGGTCATGAGATGCAGCTGTCCCTGACATTTTGTCCCTACAGTCTAGTACAGAGTGTTCTACATAGGTTTCGGGACTTGTAGTTCATCTTCATGTGACACCTCGTGAGGTTGACGACTCAGCCTGCCCGAAGCCCCACATGTTTATAACATCATCCGGCGGACCCGCACAAAAACTCCATATCAGCAATGCTAAGGCGGAGAGCCGTAACCTTGTGTCGGGTGATAGCATAATGTATCGCTGAAACTGCTGGAAAAACGGCTCTGTCTGTATCTCATTTAAGCCTTCTACTGGTCAGAGCAATCGAGGTGATTTGGTTTTCAAATAAGCCTCTTATATACCTAGGTATAGTTCCCAGGTGTTTGTTTCTAAGCCAACACTTACACTCTTATTAAATCCCAAATACCAAAGGTATCGATTGTTAACCATGATACTTGTTACATTTCACCTTTTCGTGTTCTTTGAATTTCACAATTTTATATCAGATTTCATGTGTATAGTTGGCCTTTTGTTATAATCAACTAGTTACGCTGGAATATCGTTAAAAAGGTTTATTGCGTAAACTAGCTGTGTTTGCTAAAATATTGTTACTGAAGTTTTATTAGCAGTCTCTCTAGCTGCTTTAGGTCGACGTATAATTCATTGAACTCTTGGTATTTATGCTAGTGTAAGTAATTAAGTATAGATATTTACTATTAATATAAGCAATTAATTTATGTTATAATTTAGCTGTTTCATGTTATTCTGGAGGTTGTGAATTCAATCAATTCCTTACTACTCTTCCTTGATATTATTTGTTATGTTTACTGCAATATAATAATGTCGTCCGTCAGTGTTTTATATATTCTTTACAAAAACAATAAATAACAATACTGCGGTCAAGATTCTTGTCAAGATACGTTGGAATGCGTACAGTAATTTATAAGATCATATACCTACTAAAACTTAGCTAGGTAGGACTGACTCAAGTATCACCCACTTGTATTAATTAACAGTTGCACTTTGCATCATCTAATTTTAATAAACCAATGTTTGCAAAATTCTGTTATATTCCTCCCAATTCTCAAAAACCTTTTCATACCCGCATCAAATGCACCTGAGGCGTCCCTGCCTGCCTAGTCTGCCTACGTGACAAGCTCGGGCTACGCACCCAGCCAAACCCAAATCCCTACACAAAGAAACGGGGCAAACCAACAAACTTGTTCGTCGATGGTGGACCGTAATCCCAAGGAGATACGGACTGAAATTACCAAATTGTTGAAGCAATTTCAGTTTGTCGGAGGGTCCTCAACAAATTCGACATTTGGAAATACCCGGTTGTAATCGCTATGATTTGTAGGCAGATGTATTTTGTATATTGTTTGCGAGGAAGCTAGTCTTAGCTTACTTTATTTGAGAGTACTTATTCGATATTTACTTTATTTGTCTATCTGCTAATGTCTAATTGTCTATCTATAGTACTCATAGAAGTAATACAAGTATTCGAACCTTCATAGCCACCTGCAAAGGATCTTTCTTTGAAGATGCTGAATGTGACAGACTTCCATTAATAACTTATCTTCAATCTCTTTCAGGTCCTCGCCAATATGTTTGACGACGAAGAAGACGTCAATGCCATTGTTCAGCGGTTACTAAAGAAAGGTTAGTGCAAATATAGCGTGCAGGACACTTTACCTCTAAAATAAACGAATTGAACCCGAGTAAACACCAATAAACACGACCCTGAAATTAGCCCAAACACAAAACTAACGTCATTAGTCTTTGACCGTTGGTAACAAAAGCTAGGGTAGGGTGTAAAACAGAAGCTAAGCGTCTCTCTCTTTTGTTCCCGCCCGCACTTGACAGCTTGACGTCACAAAGGGATCCTGTTGCGCAATGATGCCTGCGCCCCTTCGAGCTCAACGGGAAAGCCCTTCTGGCCTAACGATTCCTGGGAACTACGCAGTTGATGGTAACAAAGCAACGCCTAAAGGAATCATTTTGGACTTTTTGGACTGACGCTCATATTTTGATTCGCCTTAAGATTCGAATTTCCATGGATGTTGTAATTTCTGGTTCTGGTTAACTTATATTGACATCGACAACATAGCATCACGTTACGGAACGGCAGCGGCACAGTTGAGTCCACGCTCCTTTTGATTGCCTTTAATTTGTCATTTTAACATTTGTGTGTTTATCATATCAGACATAAAATTTCGGATACGGTGTATTGGTGGCACGCCATCACATGATGTTTGATCATGATGAATATTATCTTTGTTTACTATTCGAGCAACATTCTATAAACGCCGTTGAACTAGCAAGGTTCTTTGGAAACCTATTTTCTAGAAATCTAAACAACATAGTAAGCTAACAGGGCGAACTTGACTTCAATATTCTAAATTGGAATTGAAGCTTAGAAATCATGCACTCAGCTCTGCTGTAATACAACAAATAGCATGACACTGTAGGATAATATTATTGTTGATGGTAGTCACGTAGGCGTTCGTGGGAAAGAGAGGTCCGATGTTTGGTCTGAGGGAGAGGCCGGTGCGTGAGAGAGACAGGACGATATGGCGTGACAACAAGCAAGATGGCGGACTCCGGTTTGCCGGTCAGACTGCTTCGTTACCACGTGCGTACAATCAAGATCGGTTCCCATCCTTACCGTTCTAAGCTCTAGCTCTAATGCAATAAGTGTTAGCATTGGGCACTTAATCTGTGTGAGAGTACTTTAGGCTTAGTGTGAGTAGCCCCTCCTGAGCGTGTTTGTCAACAAATGTTCTCCGAAGGTCATTCATAGGGGGCCCAAGACAAAGGATGACGCAACTAGTTATGCAAAATGCTGAAGGAATCTAAAGGGATTTTATATTACTGTATCCAATGTAGTTCTTAGAAACTCCTGTATATTTTGGTTTTGATGTCAAGTCTTTAAATTTATATGATTATCTGCTTTCTTTGTCTCTACTAGGTATCTCTTCAGCCTCATATGTCATTTTTCATATCTAGATAATCATATTTAGGTGATCCGGTTATTAGCACTTCACAATATTTTACCGAAAGGATGTTATACCAAAATATTTGACTGAGTAAATGCGATGAATAACAATTATTATGTATGGTCGTGTTCCTACAAAGTTTTGTTATCATAATATTCTGGGTGTATTGCAACTTTGCAAGTATTGCAACATTGTTTTAATCTGAATGTTTCTTATGAATAACCGGAGTTGATATCCAAATCTTGTCTTAGGTTTATTATTCTTGGTTTAGGTATCTATTGCTATACACTACACAGTACAAAGAAAGTCATGTTAGTTTGTGAGGTAGGTTAGGTGAGGTTTGGGAGGTTGCTGTCCTGGTTTAAATATTCCTAAGATATTACTGATTTCATAACAATCTGATGGATTTCATCGATCGCTTCTCTTGCATACGTACCAACCTAACCGTTACTGAGCTTGTTTATTATTAGTGTTGTTTTAAAGACGAGGGTAACTTCTTAACTTCTTAAAAAGTATAGGTAGTTATGTACATAGTTATGGTGTTCGTATTTCGAAATTCACCATTTAAATTCAGGAAGTAAGAAGATAGGAACTTTGAGAATGATATAGTTGAAGAGTGGGTGCCATTATACACGCTGAATCGAATTACGATGAGAAAGCATCTTGGCGGAGCACGTGAAGAGATTTACCAACAGAGGGAGGATGCCGCGTGATATAGCAAGCAACGATGAAAAAATCGGGCAAATAATATAAACACGTCAGCTCGTTTGAGTGCGCAGTACGCAGGCGCAGCAGAGAGGCCACGCCACGCGGCAGGCGGCGGGAGGGTGAGGCGGCGCGGCCAGGGGTGCGGGGCGGGAGGTGCGCCGCCGAGCCGGCTCAGCGCTGGCACGGTAGCTTCAGTTGGATTTTAGAACATCAGACGGGCGGGCGTGTGTAGGATGGATCGCTAAGGAAACCAGAAGCTTTTTTTCATTCCGCCTTCAACAGTGTTTGTTTATTACCTTTCGCCACATTTTCCGCAAATCCTTCTCGGCTGTGGTGCACTCATCGTACCTTACTACCACTGTTTTCGTTTTGGCGTTTTTTTCGTGCCTTATTATAAACGCCGTTCCGATTTCACGTCGAGAAGCAGCCGCATCAAGTTTGAAAGCGGCTTTTCAAGAATAGTTTCGACTATTCTTCGGTATTTTTTCAAATCGCTGTAAAAATTGAGAATCAAGCAACCATCAGGATGGTGAAGAAGATCTCCGAAGAGAGTGTAGATAGCGGTGAGTACCATCTGTTGTTTCTCATTCCAGAACATGATGAAGTCACCGTATCAGGCATGTTGAATGTTGATATAATCGCCTCACCTGATGTACCGACTACCGACCGGCTTTTTGTGTCTACTGCGCAGTTGAAGCGGTGTTGTTGCTACTCAGATAACCGCCTATACATACATTGAGCCATGAATAAATTTTAATCACGATGTGCGTTCGCCGCATTTCAAACAGCAGCCATCTTCCATCCTTCATTTCACATCTTTGTATTAAATCGTATGTTTGGAAACTTATTATCTCTGAGAGAGTAAGTTTCCAAGCATATACGATTTGGTGGGGATGGGTCAACTGTCATAAACGGTCGTTTTTGTGTATTGATCGGCCAATAACTTTACTGTCTTTGTCTTTGTTGTTTTAGGTACTTACGTTGTCTTTATTTTAATGTTATCAATGAATACTTTACGTGCACTACCTACTCTGCTCTTTTTCATAGTTTTGTTTTGTGATTTGATTTTGTTATTTGTTGTTTAATTCTGGTTGAGTTGGGTCCATCGTTAATATCGTCTTATTATGTTTACAATTTCCCTACCAGGTTTTTCGTTTTCGATGAAAGTTTTTCTGATGAGGAATCGAATAGGCTCTTGGCATTGAACTATGCTTGGTAGAAAATATCGATTGCTTGCTGCAACGTCGTTGCACTGACCAGACTTAACAATATGTATATTGCACTTTATAGTTGAATGACGAATTGTTATTGTAGCAGCGCAATTCCCAACCTCAGTTTATAGCTTCTATTTTACTGCAGTTATATTTATTGCTTCCCAAAGACCTTCAGGCCCATCGTCTTTACGATGCTCTCATTCATATAAGCCATGAGTGATCGAGGTGTAGGTTAACCTTATGCAATTTTAAAATGTCAATCATAATAATGTTATACTACCTACTTATATTTCTTGTTTTCGTTTACCGTACCTATCATTACACGCGTTTGTTCAACCGACCGCCGCTCACCGATGATGATAGGTAATCTAGGTACTTGTTTTGCAATTCACCAACTTGTAAGCAAAACAGTTTGGTCGAAACTTGAGTCAATACTTCCGTTCGAAAAAAAAAAGAACTAAGTACATAATCACATTACGTATAGTGAAATATTGCTGTCTGAACTGGGGTTATGTCAGCCTTCCACTAAAAAAGAGAAATGAGCGGAAGCGGAGGCAGCGAGCTAAGCGGACCGGGCTGCATACAAAAAAACTCTTTCTCAGTGGAAGCACTCATATGCAGACTTATGCAGTTCGCCATCGCGAGCTAAGCGGACTCCGTACGGAGTCCGTTCCGCTCGCAGTAGAAGGCCGGCCTTAGAAACCTAAGCGGCTCACATATGAAGTACCTACCTACTATGATTGGTATTCTTCGATCATATATTATGTATGATCGAAGTTGGTTTTCCATAATCGTCCTAACTTTTTTTTTATAATTTGAAAGAGTTGCTTACGATATGGATTACCTACATATAATTTACAACAAAATGATGGGCAGGTACCTAACCATTTGGCTTGTTTGACGAAACTGAAAATGTGGACATAACCGTGGTCCTTGCCGTTTTATACCCTACACCCTAGACCGTTAATTAAAGACTGACATTTAACCAAGTCGCTAAAGTTCCGAAGATTAAACAATACATTATGAAGGTGGCATGGCATTTTTTGTGAAAAAACTGCACTTTCGGACGGAACAAACACGTGTATGTTGCAGTGTCTTACCATCCAATTTATGGAAGAATTTCTCCAAAAGGAAGAACTTTTTGAAAACTCTAGATATACGCAGAAGACATGCTTGCTTCTTCGTTCGTACGTGTCGTAGTTCTTTCCCATCAAAGTTTATAGCAAAGTAGGTGGCGCAGCGTAAAGCCATGGCGTTCATTGTCAAGGCCGCCTCGGCCAAAACAGAACTGCGCACTTATGCCGGTGAAGTAATTTCTTTCGGCTTTGGTGGGGATGATGCAATGCGCATAATATCCGTTGAAGATCCTAGTATAATACTGATAGATGTAGGTAATATAGGTATAGCAAATCTACCTAAAGCCCTTTATGATATGTGCCGAGTTCCCGTTGTCGTCGATGTCAATACAATCGTGAAAATTAAGTTAAGTTATGCTCATTTACGTTCACCAGGTTTTAAATGTATGCATAGGTTTGTTTGACTTTGGAAATCACAGCAGAAATAATCAGTTAATTGCAGGAATGTTCATTCCATGTCGAGAACATTCCACACTCACGCGACCAACAACATGATTTCCAACAAAGCTATGGAATTCAATCTAAAGTGTCGATTGGATGTCAATCATGCGTGTCTATCGCTGAGGCACGTAACCTTGACCGTGGCTGGAAGTACCGTTTCATTCGACGCAATATCCCCGCATCCCTCTTCCCCGCCAGGGCGCTGGTTTCAGGAGAAGATCGATGAAAACCTATAGATACAAAGTAGGCTGCTGCACATAGCAACCCCTGGGAGTTATTTTTGGCTCCGCCTACGAATATCTCCTCCCTCCACTCAGTATGGAGTTTCTATCTACGTCGTCGTCAACGTAAACGTTCTTTGTTTTGAAAGTTACTCCTTTAAGTTTTTTTGTGTAATTTATCATCATAAAGAAGTTTTTTTGTTAAATTAATTTAATTTAATTAATCATTTATTGCAGGCTTACAAGTAAAAAAAAAAAACTGTTTTATGATGGAATTGCATTTTAGATTTTCTCATCCAGGGCCAAACGCTTATAAAGTTTAATCGACTCGCTCTACCCATTTTGGTGATCACTTGGCAAATCATATCGCGTTTGTTTTTGGTTGAATGTGTGCGTTCATTGCCTACCAATATGTCACCCACCTATAAAGTTTCTAGTTTTCTTTACTTTACTTTAGTTTCTATTCTACTCTAGTCTGACTGAACCCTTAAAGGGGGGCTAATTCATAGAGCAGTGAAAGTGGTCGGTCTCGCATGCACAGAAACGCCCTCGGATTTCACCGAGTTGGTCTCAGATCAGTTTGGTAGCTGTTGCCAGACCCACTTGGCAATTCATTCAAGTTCTACTTCTAACCAAGTGGACTTTGAACACGAAACGCATGATAGCAATTATGATGGCACGAAAGGACAAAATTAGACATGACAGCACAACCTATTATGGTTCTATTACTGTCTTGTCGATAAACTCCGACAAGATAACGTGGTTCAATGAATGGAGAGCGCTGCACAGAATGTTTGCGCTAAGGGCATTTGCATTCAATTAGAAAGTGCCTCGCTTTCGACAGCTTAGGGGTATGAAACAAAGGCATAATAGGCCTGCGTTCGGTAAAAGAGAACTGTATCTGTTCGTGGCCAACCGTAAATGCCACCAGCCAACTAGAATAGAAAGTAGAAAATATAGAACCGAGGGCCGAAGACTCCGAAGTCCGAACACGTTTTGGTCACCACCACACAGTTTTTTTGGTCTAATTTATGTGTTGCATCATTGAAAATATACATGTATTAAAACAATTGTATAATTCAAAAGCGTGGCGTGATTCATTGGAGCTAATGAAAATGGGAAGTGTTCGCCGCGACAGTTTTAGGCTGTTAATATTCATTCTTCATTAAACACAGTAGTTGTTTGTCTGTTTTAAGTTTGCCTGAATATTCTCTATTTGGATTGTAACTGCTAATTCGGGTCAACCATTGTTTCTCTCTCGACCTCGTTAACCCGAAAATGTGTCGTGTTGAGCCAACAGAAGGACATTTGTCGTTACAATTTCCTATATTATCAACTATTCTACTGTACGTATCGACTATTGTCTCAACTTATACATACAAGTGTATTATTATACCTATTACATATGTAGATTTCCTAAATTCAATATGTTTTCGCTACAACTCTTCATCAACAATTTCTTTCAAATTCCTATTTTGTCTATTCGTACGTACTTTATTCACAGTTTAGTGCCTTTCTTCAAATCTAACTTTATTTAATTTAAATTGCTTTCTTTCAACTTTACATGAATCTACATCGTCATTAACTTCTTTTAACGGGCATTTAATCTCTCTCATCTATCCAATGCTCATCAGTGTAACGTTACTGCGGTCGGATCGCACAGAGGGATATGTTTACATAACATGTGCTCCACGTCCGATGTGGTGATATCACGTGGTGAGGCCTTTGGTGATTGTGAAGTGTCCAAGCTTGACAACGCGACCCGGGTAATATTCGAAACCAATTTGAAGTGTGCGCTGTTGCTAGCTGATAGTAACGTTATAGTGTCTGGTGTATATGAAGCTTTATGATTATGTGAGCGGAGAAGGAACTTCATGTTTCCTTCCCCGTTCCTTGGTCGGTAAACGAAATCGTGAGGTAATATTTCAGAGATTATCCTAAGATAAAAGACAGTAGTTACACACGATACACGTAAAAGAATGCAGTAATTATTCTTTTACGTGTATCCAAACAACAAAACCGTTTCATTTATGCGTTTAATTAAGCATTGCGATTAATAACTTAAGAACCCTTAATCCTATGTTTATCAGGATTACTAATTATGGCATCTGTTTTATTGCTATAATCATAACTGTTTTGTTTACGTTCATTGCTGATATTCCAAACTACTGTACTGTGCTTGTCTATAACTAGCCAATCTATAAAGTAGTTATTCAGTCATACAGCGAATCCTTACTCGCTAGTTTCGATCACGACCAATATGGTCAATGATCCGTGAAAATATTCAAGCGCTTGACAAGTCCCTATTTCCTCATTTAGTTCAACTGGTTCATCAATATTGTTTGCAATATTACGGATAGCTTATCTTATCGACCCTTTGTTCTTCAGTATTAACATTTCCTTTATTACTATGTGCACTCGTTTTTCATTAGTACCTACTAGGAGTTATTACGACAACACAGGAAGTTTCTTGTGTTTTGTGTGAGCGAGTATCTAATATTATTTGTAGGCGTACGTTCATGGCTGCTATCGTTTTTATTGCGCGTTTAGTAGAACACCTATTCATCTACTTCGGCGTTGAGGTCATTGCGTGTTCAGTACGGTTTCCCTTTTTATCGGTAGGTACCTTCCTAGCGTTTTATGAACGAGATAAAACAGGCAATGAGGAAATCTACGTGACCAGAAGTCTTCGTCTTCCTAATCGCATAATTAACAAATTACTCAAGTGGTCGACATTCTGATTAAGTTTTTCATCGTAACCAATTACGCAGACTGATCATATTCAGCTACTACAGCTGTGCCCTGAATCTGTAGATTTTTCTATCGATGCCGCTGCAAATCTGTATTCAACTGTGCACACTTTAAACTCCACTTGTCCATGAGTAGCTATCTCTTGCTGGTTGGTATTAGAAGCTAGTTTGGCCAACGTAGCCGGCACTGCTAGGTTTGTAGGGCTGGCATCACGTAACGTGGGCGAAGCGTACGCGCTGGGTGCGGCCAGGCCACGGAGGTCGTTGAACCGGCTTTGTTTGCCAACTCAGCCAACTCAGCTGTGTGTCGAGTGGTTGACGCGAGATTATTATTATCTTTGACAGCTGACTGAACCACTGAAATTTTGGCCCCTCCAGTAGATAATTCGTGTTATTTGGCCCCTTTGTTACTCTATCAAGCAAGGCTGATAGGATTCTACGAAACGGTCTGATATCATGTCTCTTCATAGACACAAATCGTGTATAAGCGAAGGTTTTGTTTCTAAAAGCGGAGGTGAAAACAGTAACACAATAGTTGTTGCTGGCACTAAAAGCTATGTCAGGGCGAGAGCCGTTGCCTCTAAATCGATGTATTGTTGTCATGTGTGCGCCATACGTAACGAACGTCAGTTATTCATACAAGAAAGAAGGCAAAAAAGAGAAGTGTCGTCAACATATTCGCTTATTGAAATGTATGAAGCACGGCTGCAGTTTCGTCATAGGTGCTATTTTAGTTTGGCGGATTCGATTATCTGAAGTTCCGTAGCGAGGAATGACTTGCCTTTTTATACCACAAAGGGTTGGCAACAATGGATTATGCATGCACAAGTGAGAGCTTTATACTCTAGAAACAGCTGTTACTAACCCGATCTAAAGTATGGAGTTGTCAAAGTTAATCCGAGAATAGTGCTCGCGTTTATTTGCCAGGCCTAAACGGCGATTAGAAAACGTTAAACACACTATCATTGCAGACATGCGGGCACCACACATTGCCTCTGTTTCACTGGGATCCTGCGTCGTCATAGACTAGACTTGAAGTTATAAATAATCAAATCATATCAGCCTGTCGTCAGGGAACCCATTGAGTTAGGCCTCCTCATTCAACCCCATTCAACTCGGTCCTGTGCAACCCGCGACCATTGTTTTCCTGCTATACTTTCTATATCATCGGACCATCCGGTAGGTGGTCTGCCGACTGATCTTTGGCCTCCTCTTGGCCACCACAGGGTCCACTGCCGTCTTCTCGCCTTGCCAAGTGTTCTGCCTAAATCCACCTAAGCCGTGCCATAAATAATGCTAAACCCTAATCTCCGTTGTGTGCAGGCGTGGGCCGCTGCAGCAGCCAGTCGGGCAGCGAGCGGGAGTCTGAAGACTCCGGCGTCGTCATCGGCGCAGAGGTGACGGCGCCCGTCGACATTCCCGAGAGCGAGGAGCTGGCGCGACGCAAGGAGGAGGCCCGCAGGAAGCGGAGGAGGAAGAAGCGCTCCGGCAGCTCTGTCGTCACTTCCTGCTTCCAAGGTACCTACCTACGCTGCAGACTCGGCAGGGGCGCCAGCCAGCCCTCCGGAGGTAGAAACAAATAATTCCCTGGTCTTGGATGTTTACACGTTTGTATTTGTAATGTCATTGTTTCTGGTTCCCACGACACAGGGTGTGCTAGTTTGGCAAGAATAAAATGTATGCGCTTGTATGTTATATTTGGCAAACGCTCAGCCAACTTTCCCAAGTAACGTCCCCAGTTGATATCATATTATCATCTTGATAGATGATGACAAAAGCGTCGCTGCACAAATAACTACCATTTCCCTAGCTTGTGTAACTCGCCAAGATTTGGTCGCGTTGTGTAAGGGAGAAAGTGCGTGCGTTTATCCGAAGATCTAACTATAGTTGTACTTTGTCTAACAAGACAATCACAAAGAGCTCCCTCCCTCCCTCCATCATTACCTGCCCAATTACGGTAACCGCCATATTTGTAACCAAATCTAGTGAGTCTCAGAATCCTGATTTCACGAAACCTGTCCAAAACGGCCAACGCGACACACATTGCTAATATTTTATCAGCGTGCATAATGCCATAATGAGTATCTTAAATTATGGGTTGATTTTGTGATGTAGACTTCCAATTGACTACTGCAGTCCACTAGACCAGAAATACGCAAAGAAGAAAGATGCTTGCGTACAATCAATGGGATCCATTTTACTCCCATATTACCATTACTTAGAGGCTGTTTTTTTAAAAAGTTTCACCATTATTATGATCCCAAGTCGTACTTCTGTTCTGAGACCCTTTCTCCCCCTCTTCCACTTCATTCAATCCTGAACGGTCTCCCTCATTCCTTGGTCACTATCACTATCTCTGGGTATATACTGCGTCGCCCACGCCCACGCTTTTAGGGAGCAACTCCGTGTCTTCTAGTTTAACAAATCGTCCTCCATTGCAGACCTCTATAAGTTGACCGGGGAGGTTCTGGGCGAGGGCGCGTACGCCTCGGTCCAGACTTGCGTCAACATCTACACTAACCAGGAGTTCGCTGTGAAGATCATAGACAAGGTCAGTTTACTGATTACATCACTTGCTATTCCCCTTGGCACCCTTTATCAGGCAGTAACCTGTTGTTAATGTATTGGTTCAATCCTTCCTACCCAATGTAAACGAAAGTTGCGAAAGTTCTCTACTTTTAGAGTCAAGAAAATCTACGCGGACCGTGTGAAGCTGAACGGTTCGATCGAATTAGAGCCATTACAGTACATACATAGATCTAACTGAAACATTTTGGATCGTTTCCGTGTTACAGAACCTGTCTACCGCGTCATAGTATCTGAAACGGACAGACAGACCCATACAATGTTTCTGACTCGATTGTACATCGGAGTTGTATCACATATCCGTACCGAATGCAGGTGCCCGGCCACGCCCGCGCCCGCGTGTTCCGTGAGGTGGAGACGTTCCACTACTGCCAGGGACACCCGCACATAATCCAGCTCATTGAATTCTTCGAGGACACGGACAAGTTCTATCTTGTCTTTGAGAAGGTGAGCCCGTCTGACCACAGAATATATACCTAATACGAGTAGCACAATTTAGTAAGGACTTTAGCATGGTTCTCGCTCATTAGATATCTACACCTATATCGAGTGATCTGATCTTGTATGGGAATCTGTCAATATAGGTCTCGATATCCGTATATCGGCGCGAGAATCATGCCACTGGTAATATAAAATATAAACTAAGTTGTCAGTTTGCTGGTTAGGTACGCAGGCAAAAAGCGAAACTACAATTCTATAGGGCCCTGACTTAAAAATTCTAAGTACCTATCTGTCATTTTACATACAATATTTATGAATTATCTGTTTAATAGGCTCAATCTTATACGTATCCTGGTAAAGCCATGATTTATCAAACTTGACACGTGCAATCTGCAGATCATGGATAGATAGTAAATTATTTTAATGTTATTATTCAAATGCTCCATTATTATTATTGTATAGACATTTATGATAAGCATATCCCAATGTAGGTACCAATTTATACTACACATAACATATGATCCATGACGTGTCATGAATATTATCAATAAATGATGTCTATGTCTAGGTAGGTTATATGTATGATAGGTTATATGTATCGGCCGTGAGACACCCAGGCACTTTCTTATCCGATTCGGCGACTCGTGTATGGCGTAATAGCACATAAACGAGGCTACTCATTTAAACTTGATTTGTACCAGTAATCATAAATTAGTTCCATCCGGTAATAAAATTAATATGCAACAAATAAAATACACTACGCCGATCCTGATTATAATAAAATACAATACGCCGATCCTGATTATAATAAAATACACTACGCCGATCCTGATTATAATAGTGTCAAATAAATCTTCATAATTTATCTGTTGCACACGAGGCCACTCCTGCCGTTTCACCTGGAGAGGAGTTCTTACTGCATGTTCAAGATCACCGTCTGGGTCCCAAAGGTTTTTGGAAGATATCCTCTCAAGGCTACGAAAAACTACTAACTAACCCTAAAAACCAACTTCTTCGAAGCCTTGAACGGATATCGCCCTGTTTCGTAATTGGCATTATTGATTGTATTATTTATTTTCATATGCTGTGAAATGGAAAATAAACAAATGAAATGAAATGAAATGTTCAAGATCACCGTCTGGGTCCCAAAGGTTTTTGGAAGATATCCTCTCAAGAATACGAAAAACTATTAACGAAGCCTTGAACGGATATCTTCTGAAACATTTTGGGACTCACACGGTGGTCTTGACGATGCAGTAAGAACTCTTCTTCCAAGAGTTACTATGCGGATGTGGCCTGGCAAATACGAGAGATGGAACACATATGTACTGATTCCATTGAAAATCCATCTTAATTGTTTTGGGAGTATGTTGGACCCCCCATAACAGTCAAACTACTGGACCAATTTGAATAATTTTCTTTGTCATCGACGCGAAATTTTGTCTTCTTTGATTTACTCATATACATCTTTTAACAAATTTGTACGGTTTTCGTATATTTTTTTTCAAAAACTGAAACAAGAGCCAGAATTTCGCAGTTTCTCGAACACAATGGGAGCAGCACAAGGTTTTCAGTATTGCAATTTTCGGTATAACTACTCTCAGGGACCTGCGCGTCTGCGATGTTTGATGTTGATAATGACTGGCGATGGCGGATGGCGTATGGGTGGTTGACTCAATTATAAGTTTGACTTTGAGTCTATTTTAGTAGGTTGAGTTCTAAAGGCTTCATGGTCAATACATGTGATGTGACCATGAGCTATTCAAGACACGTAGATCTTTGTTATTGCAAGGTGTCTTAGATTTTCCACTAGTCTATTGTATATAATTAATTATTGCCGATGCATAAATCTGATATCTGATTTCTAATTTCTGAATTATAGCTTGTAAGAATGAAAATAACAACAAGTGACAAATTAGCGGCCTACAGCGTGTTTTGTTAGATAAACCAAATATTTATTAAATATGAAATCGAATATCATTTCTGCAATACTGTAGGTATACTTATTACAGAAAACATTCGATTCGCTACGGTACGTAAAATATGAAAATAGATACAGGCAGGTATATGTTCGTAGTCGGCATGAATTGAAATATAGCGCAAACATAATTCTTTCTTATTCATATGGTGTTATGGTATTGTTAAAGTTATTGATTCGTTGGAAACGTGCTGATGACACATGCTGAAGGAATTTCACATTTCAATGCAAAACAAGTGTAACTAAACTACCTATATTTCTGACAAATTACTGTGACTATAAAAAAATATCTGCATATTTGTTCGCTTAGTCACTCCTCACCTTACAGTAAATGATACCATACCAACATGTCATTTTAAATTGATCAGAATGACAGGAATGAAAACTACCTGTCATATTTTCCAACCTAGCGGATCGAGATTCGAGAATGCCTCTGCCACTCAATACAGGAAAGACCATGACGCTCGCTATACCTATTTGTTTATAGTATAGTTCTGAGTTTCACATACTGGCTTAAATTCTTTGTAACATTATGTGGATTTGCCTTAGACGTGCATAGAACGGCTGAAAATATTGAAATCTAGTAGGCCGTTTAGAAATGCTGTAATTTACAATTATTATTATTATATTAGGATAAGTTGGCACAAGAGGGAGGAGGCTTATACCCAGCAGGGGGGGGGGGGAACAAGCTGCCTGTGATGATTATTGTACATATTACCAATCATAGGTTGATTGATCAATTCGCTCATAGTACTAAACGTATGACTAATCCACACCATACTGCTGGAAATCGTATAACTTTAATTCCACCACTGACAACACATTCCTGTGAACTTAAACAATTGTTGTTAATTTAAACAAACACAAAAGTAGGTGTGTGTATTTACGAGAACAAAATGTTACCGCCACCATTCTTTGCATAGATGGGATTGGTCGGGCGATGTTACATATTATTTATCTTCGTTACACGTTTCGTGTCGCTGAAGTCATTATGTTACTCATTGCGAACAATGTGTATTTGCTATCCATTATTTAGCCTATATAGTTACTTTGATGTAGAAATTGCGTTCAATTTTTATGAGGGTAAATGAGAGTAGGTAACTTAAGTAAATACTAAATACATAACTCAAACTGTATTCAACATTGGGAAAGAGTTAGTTTTCCATTACATTCCTTTTGATAAATTGGATGCTAGACTGGGGTAGTCTTAACAAAGAAATGTTGAGCATGTAAACATAGAAATGAAATAAGAACCTAGTTTATCTAGCGGTGATGGAAACATGAGGAAACCTTTCTCCATGCTGTCACGCAAAATTTTGAATTGAATACCTAACTGGTTTAACGTACAGCTTTCCATCGATGTTTTGGCGCGCGGTGGCAAGTGGAACTATGACGAATGAAGTCTGTGTTGATGACAGGTTCGTTGCGTAGACGTAGAACTAGCGCCCGAAACGTGCCTCAAGTGATCTTTGGGAGACTGTAGGCCCACTTCTGCCTCTGCCGTCCCGAGAAAAGGCTTTATGTTATGTTATTGACACCATCTGCCCCCCTCAGATCCTCGGCGGGCAACTGCTGTCGCGCATCCAGGAGCACCAGTGCTTCTCGGAGGCGCAGGCCGCCGAGATTGTCCGCGAGATCACAGACGCGCTGCGCTACCTGCACGGCAAGGTACACACACGTGCACCCACACACATACATGGAGACTTTGGTGGTAGAGAGAGTGAGGATGGAGTATGTGGCTAAACGTGGCCGTGCAGTCACACATTTGACTGGACGGCAAGGTACACACACGTGTACTCTACACGTACCCACACACATTCATGTAGACGCACATGTACCCATATACGTAACGTACCCACCCTCAAACACACATACATGTAGACACTGTTAATAGTACGTATGGAATATGTGGCTAAACGTCCACGCAAATGTATGACCGCGGGGCAAGGTATTACTCTCTCTAATGTCCCTTTACCTCAACTTAGGTTTTGCAGCCGATGTCAGTTTAGAAACACTTTTAATGACTGACTGATGAAACTGGGTGCAGGCAAATCATGCTGTTTATTCCCTGCGATATCCTAACCGGTCTAGCTACCGGACAATCAGAGCTGGACATTTTCGACTTGACGAATATTACAGCGGCCATTTTGGATACTCACTTTACGGAACTTTGCACCTCGCAATAACCAATCCTAGAATCATTGTTTACAATAGACTAGGAAGCGGCATATTTATGACGACAACCACCTTTCCGCATTAAAAAATAACTTAACCCTCTTGAGTGTAGGGAGACCGCTCAGGATCGGATTGAAAAAAGGGGAGAGAGGGCTTTGCCCAACAGTGGGACAAAACAGGCTCGTAATAATAATAATAACCTGATGTTTTGGTGCAGGGCGTCGCCCACCGAGACCTGAAGCCGGAGAACATCCTGTGCGTGCACCCCACACGCCTGTGCCCGGTCAAGATCTGCGACTTCGACCTCGGCTCCGGCATCAGCTTCACCAGCAGCCTCGCCAGCCCGCTCGCCACGCCGCAGCTGATGACGCCGGTATGACAACACACATGTACTACTCTGTCTGCAGTAGCCAGCAACTACTAGACTGTAGCAGGAGGTTTCACTTCGCTGAGTAGGTACTAGGTATCTACGGCCGGCTATACGCGCCAGTCGGTCTTTGTCACATGGTTGTCGCTCGGCTCTCGGTGCGCGCGCTGGCCGCGTGAAAACAATGACGCCGAAAACAACTGAGTACGTTTCGCAACCCTGCGTGATCGGCGTCGTGTCAGCGGTGTCTAATGGAATATGAACGTTCGTGTCATACGATAAGTTTCAATTCCGCATGCGAGCATATGCAGTAGCATAGACAAATTATTTTTTTGCACCTAAACTTGACTTTTGTTCGG
This sequence comes from Argyresthia albistria, assembly GCA_963457715.1. Classification (NCBI taxonomy): domain Eukaryota; kingdom Metazoa; phylum Arthropoda; class Insecta; order Lepidoptera; family Argyresthiidae; genus Argyresthia; species Argyresthia albistria. The sequence continues at coordinate 2,079,559 of OY735256.1, forward strand.
GAATGAACCTTCTGTACGTAGTACGTATTAGTTATTCTGTGACTGTATCAAGCGAGTGTCTCGCACGCAGGTGGGCAGCGCCGAGTTCATGGCGCCCGAGGTGGTCTCGCTGTTCGCGGGCTCGGCCGCCGCGCACTACGACAAGCGCTGCGACCTGTGGTCGCTCGGCGTGATCGCCTACATCCTGCTGTGCGGCTACCCGCCCTTCCGCGCCGACTGCGGCGCCGACTGCGGCTGGGAGCGCGGCGACAACTGCCGCGCCTGCCAGGACCTGCTCTTCACCACCATACAGGTCAGCGAGAACCCTAGCTCAAACAAACATTATCTATATATTCCTCCTATTTCCATATGTATTCATCTATCATTCTAACTTTTTGTCTATAAACAACACCACACACCCTCACACACACACTCATTCATACTCACAGCACACAGAGAGGCTCTCCTCTTCACCATTCTCTAACCTAGTGATTTTTTATTATTTTTTACATAACTTGTGTAAATTAACTAGCTTTTACTTGGTACATAAATAATAAGAGCTACTAAGCGATCC